>JAFBMS010000118.1:817500-1152816 GCA_019788955.1 Albula glossodonta | reverse complement strand
CTGCATAGCACCGTTACAGAGCTGCCATCTGCCCTTTCCAGACTTGACTGTGATGGGAAAGGCTTATAAAAATGAATCAGCATTTAAAACTGGGAGGACAAAGAAATTGGTTTAAAAATAGAGAAGCATGTTTTGCAGTGTTAAGGCTGGACGTGAACAGGTGGTGACATCCAGGAAGCTAAATACCCGAGGCTCAGTCTAACACAGGGTACACACTGACTTAAGCAAGCAGATATATGTCCGTTGGTTCAGGCGCTTTATCATGTCATGCACCTGCTCTATAATGGGAAGATATGAGGAAATAACGCATTCATTAGCAAGTACTCCAGTGGGTCAAGTACAGGTTTGCTCCAACAGAGGCCTGACAGATGCGGTACTGGTTTCCCCACTGAAGTGTTGCCTGACATAGACCACACCCCTAACCTGATTATGACATCACTCAGTTTAATAAATGTTGAAATGTTTAGTCATTAGGGCTTGTAGAATAACATTTCAAACATTACTGTGGGCTGTAAAAATAATGCCCTACCTGCCTCTCCTGTGTAAAAATCTGAAACACGATAGCTAAAAGTTGTCATTATCGACCACATTCCTTCATTTTGTACATTTTTGACGATGCTTTATTGTGTCATCATGAAAATTCGATATAAACCTATTGAATTATGGGCTATCCTCATGTTAAAGTTTGTGAAAATAAGGGGCCGCCTGTCAGCTGTTAATTTTGGCCCAATTACACAGGAGCTCATCTTGACTTCCCTCTTGGCACCCTCCTGCAAAAACACACACCAAACCACACAAAAAAAAGCTCCACAACCATTTTGCAAACAATGAGAACATTTAATAATTGTGGCCAGTCATTATAATCAATTTATACAAAAGTGTGATGATGAAAACAAAGTGAAACCAAAAGAATAAAGAAGGGTAATTGAACGGAGGTGAGGTAAAGGGTAACTGGGGTGTGTCTGTGTGCGGCTGTGACGGTGCAGACGAACGCTAGTCTGACTGCTGCGGCATCACTCTGCTCACACTGCGACCTGCGGCTGCAGTAGGAGGGGTTGAGAGGTGGGGCATAATGCCAAGGCAGCACAGGTATGGTCAGCTGCAGGTGTACTAATTTCACTGAGAACGGTCTGAGTGGGAGTTGGCTCGGCCTACACAGGCGTGGGCTTAGCTTGGCCGGTGTGGTCACGGGCTTGGCTGTTTCCAAGCAAAGAGACTGCATGTTTTTTTTCACTTTTTCCCCCACATCCCTTTTAAATCTGGTCTCTCCCTTGAGGAATAAACAGTAAACTGTCGCACACCTCAAATCTGATCTGGATCACAGTCATTTGTGCTTCAAATCCAGTACAAATGCGATCCCTGCCCATGCAACCTCTGTCAAACAAATAAATTTGGATTTCTGGTCCTGAAATGTTGTCTTTATTCCATAATTCCCCACATGACAGAGCACTGATTTTGTGGCAAAAATAAAAACGGGTTATCTGGCTAACTGGTTTTCTAGGTGTAAATATCATGAAAATTTGAATTTTCTCGTAATGAATCCAGCTCTAAAACCATTTGTGTTCGAAATACATCATAGTAAATGAGTAAATATCTGTGCACTAAAAACAGCCTCTTAAATGTATTTACCTCAGCATATTTACCAAAGTTAGCCTGCTAGCTTGGTAAGGTAGATTCGTGGAACACCACCCGATTTGAGAAACAGAATTTGAGCATTAAGGGTTGCTAAATGCAGCCTCAGACACCAGACCCAGCTAATCACAGTCCTGACTAAAGGCCGCCATTGGTTGATCAGTTAAACACAGCACTTTTGTGCAGCGAGCCACGCTGACGCTTCTGCGTGGGACGGGGGCAGAAAACCCCGCTCCAGCAAACGGCCCCCACACCACAGAGCTCAGACTCAGCCCTCGGGATCTCCTGCATGTGTCGGTTTTCATTCCAACCAGTTACAGCCCTTGAATCGTAACAATCTATTCATTGTTCTTAATTTGTTTCTTAATGTCTGGCAGGATGCTTTACCCTCTTAAGCCACATTTTGTCAGACATAGCCATAAAGACTACATTTCCCATAGTCATATCCCAGGATTTTCAATCAGACAGATTTACTTTTTATTCTCATAATGTGGTAAATGGCAACTGGTTCCTTAAGAAGGTCCCATTTTCACTGAATAGATTACATACATTCAGGTGAAATAGGTGAATCAGTGGAGTCCTAGCTGGTGAAAGTGTAGACACCTGGCCACTGAAACTTATTTGTTAGATAATTAAGAATTCAACATAAAAACCAAATGCCAGTAAGCTGAACCTGCACAGTTTTAAAATAAGGAAAGATATTATATAGATGGAACACTTGTTCAGCAAAACTTTAACTGATCAAGAAACTGGTTGTAACAAAAACCAGGATCAGCAGGGTTCATCCAAGGCTGAGTGTGAGAACCGCTGCCCTATGCAACACAGGGGGAAAAGGCCAGACACCAGGTGGAAAGCCCACCCTCACCCTATGGAGGGGAGACAGTGTGCTACCGCTACTGCTAACGCTAACACTAAACCCACTGGGGTCCAGTGTGGGCCTGAGGTTCACAAACCTTGGTCCCAACGACCCCCCTACCTCGGTCACATACAGTAACACTCTGGTGGCCCCAATCACCTCCCCCCCAATAACAAAAAGAACGATCCAGCGTGACAACACCTCATTTCCACGGCCAGCTCCGGGTGAAAGCTGGAGTGAGATCTAGAAAGCCATGGGCCAAGGAGTCAGGCTTGGAGGTGCTAACTCCACTCCAAACCCCGCCACCTTGGTGCTTAGAGGCTTAATTTTTGTAACAAGCTAGTTCTGCCCCTGGCCTTGACCACGCCCCACTGTTTTGACAGGCCAGATGAGGCCTGAGGGGGAGGAGTCAGAGGGGCTGAGCAGGCTTGACTGAAGCGCGGAGGCGGCTGTGGAAAAGCAGCACCCGCCATTATGCGCTAACTCGCTTGGCATTACCATGACTAGCGAGTAGTCTGCCTCGTCCACAGCTTATCACATGATCAAATCTGGGGGAGGGAAAAAAAAAAAAAAAAAAGGTTGTTGGCTTTTGATTTCAGCTTCAGGATTTCTGAAGTACTATAATTAACTTGCTCCCAAATTTGGGAAAATGAGGTCTCACGATTTCCAAAAATGGGCAGAGCTACCATCTACCAGTAACTAATTTCCTAACCAATCATTAAAATTCCTTGTAGTGAAAAACTGAAACTTTTTTCAATTGGTCCAGCAAGTCAATGACTGACAAATAATTGTAGCTCATCCCATTTTCATGCCAGGAAACTGTTTGGAACATCTCCACCAATCAGCATGCTTCCTGCAGCATGGGCAGGTTTGTCACAACACATCAGAATGACTGCCAGGCATCAGATCTCAAACGAAAATGAAGAGCCTGCGCTAAAGACACTAGTGACTCACTGATCTGATCACTGTCTTACTACATAGCGCAAAACTGTTTGATTGGTTGAAAGATGTCAAGGGATTGACAGCTAACTGTAGCTCCATCCATCCTGGTGATCATGAAGCTTCATTCTGCCAGCAGTATAGGGAACTCAAAGTGTTCTCATCACCTTTAAATGCGTGTATAAACATGTTTACTGGATTACAGTCCACACATGCGTTTGGCGGTCCATGAAGGGTCAACATATGCCCTAGAATGGTCCCACCGCTAAGCAGTGGGAGCTGTACAGTCAAGGCCATTGAAGGAAGGAAAAATTAAAAGGTTGCTTGATATCACAGTCTGTTCTCCATTTGTTTGATCCCAAACATCAGTAAAAGCATTTTTTAAAAAGACCCTTATGTCCAGCCCCTCATGACGAACAGTATACTTTCTGCCGTCAGGAGTCTAATCAGTTCAGCACAGAAGCAAATCTTCATTTTTCCCCCGACGCCTCCCTCCTCCCCCACACACGCACGCACACACACACTGACACACTCACTCAAGCACACCTGCACACTACCCAGGATGCTTCGGTTCAAGGGGCAAACCAGTTATAATTCTCACGCATGCACACGCTCGCTTTTTCCTCACACACACTCTCTCACTCATGCACAGAGTATTTCCTCTCACATCCTGTAGGGGAAAGATATTTGAACTCCAATTGGTCAGTTCCAGGTCGTCCCACTTGGCTCTTTCCAGCCAGATGAGCCAATGGGAGGCTGAGTGGCAGAACATGAGGGGGTGTGAAAACCGGACCGGACCAGACCACACTGGACCATACCGGATGAAATGTGAGAGTGGGGCACTGCATGAGGTGGCATGGTTGATAAGCAGCTCAGATTTAATGCAAGTTGAACCCTCTACACAAACCCAGCTAAAATTAACTCATAAAACAAACAGCAGCAGCAGCAGCAGATGCCAGAAACAAAACAATGGAGGGGGGGGGGGGGGTGTGAAGAGACTAAAGAAAAATATATTTATATGTAAGAGTCCTGGGGTCGGAGGAGAGAAAGTGGAGCAGCTGCGCCGGGCTGGAGCTGCAGTTACACTGCTTTAAGGCAGGGGGACGTTTTTTTATGCAACACTTCTGTTCTCTCCAATCACATTCTCGCTCACTCGCTCTCTCCGCCTCTCCCTCCCTCCCTCCCTCCCTCGTTCCGCCTCTCCTTCTGCATCTGTGGCTGTGTGAGGTGGAGAGAGATGCCTGTGAATCGCACCAGTCTCGACTACCTAGTAGTCATCCAAGTCAAAGAACTCGTCGTCGTCTCCCTGGTACTCCATCCCCTGGAAGTCCACTCGATACCGCAGGATCCCTGAGTGCAGGAGGGCAGGGTCAGCGAACAGATCTGTGCTTTAGCATGTGCTAACCCTTAGCTTTAGAACAAGCTAATGAGCATTCATAACAATAACGTTTAGCTTTAGCATGAGCCAAGGCTTAACTTTAACTTAATGCATATGATATGAGCCAACACTACTTTAACATGAGCCGGTGCAAGCACTGAGAATAAGCTGATGCTGAGGTTTGTTATGAGTAACAAGAGCGAATGAAAAGTACAACTTTAATAATCTTATTAAAGACGTTATTGAAAGTGTCTGCTGTGCTCACCCCCGATTCCGCCAAAGCCCTTGACAAACTGTGATCCCTCCTGGCTCTTGTCGGTGACGATCTCCAGCGTGGCGCCGAACTTCTTGTAGTTGTTGGCAAACCACTCAAGCAGGGGCATGCTTTCGATTAGTTCGTGCTCCTGCCCTGTCTTTACAGGTGCAGACCCGGGGGGGGGGGGGGAGAGGGGGAGAGAGAGAGAGAGAGAGAGGTTTAAGGCAGATTTAACTCCAGCCCTGGAGGGCCACTGTGTCTGCAGGTTTAACTTTTTAATCAATTTTTGGGTGACTACCTGGATCCCTGAGTACCACAGCAGGGCAGAAGTGATGAAAAAACCCACACTGCTGTTGCCCTGGGATAACATACTAATTGTCTGCATACCATATTGTTTGGCTAATAACATTCCCCACTATCCCCACTAACATCACCCACTCTCAGAGGAAAAGGTGAGGGTAACAATCTGCTGCTTCATACAACACTCAAACGGGACTAAATGAAACACACATTTTTATGTACTGTAAAGAATACAGCATAAACGTTGTTCAAGTGGCCTCTGATGAAACACAGAAAAACCAGCATGACCAACCGGATGGTGCGGTGCAGTCAGCGTTGACTAAGCGATGAGTAAAATAACTCACCTATGGCATCTTTATCCAGTCTTGTAAAGTAGAAATTCACAAAGTAACCTATTTTAATGTTAATTATGACCATAATGGAGTTAAAACTACACTGACAAGGTCTTCTGTCTGACAAAGAATTGCTTGATGCCACCCTAAATGACCTGAGTGAATCCGTTGTGCTTTTATATCACGCAAAGCACCAATTCGGCAACTTTAAATGCAGATGGTAAGATAACTACATGCTTGAAAAGAATGAAATTCAGTGTTTAAGCCCAGTGATAACAGCATGAATGAATCTAAATACTGGATGCACACAGAAAAAGCACATGTTATTAGCACTTCAAGCAGACTATAGAGGCGGAGCCTCAGGCAGTGTGACTGGCTAATACCACCCACTGGCTGAGAGCTGCAATGACAAGCAGGCAGACTCCTCACCTCTTTGTCTGTGAAGTGAGACTTGTCCTTCTCCTGTTCTGGTGTCAAATACAGGGTCTTCTCATCTGGAGCACAGAGATACAGCCAATCAGAGACAGTAATGTATCAGCTTAGCACAGAGTTACAGCCAATAAGACACTAATGTATCGGTGCATGTGTGTTTGTCGGTGCGAATGTATATAATTGAATTTTTATTTTACTATGCATGTGTGTTTAGTATGTGCGCATGTGTATATTGTATGCGTGTGTGTGTGTGTACCGTTCTCTGAAGCCAAACCCTCGGCCCCGTGGCAGCGCAGGATGTATCTCATGGTATCCAGGTTCTCATAAACAATGAGGATTTCCACAGCACCCATCTCCAGCGCCTTGAGCGTGTCATCCACGCCAAAACAGTACTTCCCCGTGTCCTGGCTGATCTCATCGAAATAGCGCCCTATTACAGAAACACACACACACGGGAGTGAGCTTAAACACTCACTGTACCAGCTTCACTCACTCTCCCACTCTCTCTCTCTCATGGGTACCTATGAGTTTCTTCTCCTGGATGAACTTGACGTTGGACAGCACCTCAGCAGACAGCTCGATTGCCTGGTTGAAGCCATTCTCTCCTCCATACGAGATGTCCACCAGCTTCAGCACCTTCGCCTGTAACCTCTGAGGACACACAAGCAAAACCCACTGTTACCCCAACTAAAATGGGCCCAAAATCAACCAAATATCAACCAAACACAGCGCACAAAGGCCAAATCCACTGTTACCCCAACACAACTTCAATCAAACACTGAGCTGTATCCAGACTGTATGTAATGTCCTTTTGACCATGTTATGTTTCATTGGACAGAAGCAAACATGGTGCTGGAATGTGCTACTTTAATTCTGAAATGGGCACTAAAAGACAGTAAGTGCATGTGTGCCATCCCCATGGCTCCCTCCATGTGTATGTACACAGTTTCCTATGTTGAGTGTCAAATACAGGCACCTCAGTGTGGCCAGGAGAAAATTTTCACACATACTGGAGGAGTGGAGTTAAAGCTGCAGACACTGCGGCCCTCCAGGACTGGAGTTAAACCTGCAGACACTGCAGACACTGCAGACACTGCAGTCCTCCAGGACTGGAGTTAAACCTGCACACACTGCAGTCCTCCAGGACTGGAGTTAAACCTGCAGACACTGTAGGACAGGGGTGTCAAACTGCAGTCCTGGAGGGCCGCAGTGGTAGCTGGTTTTTGGTGTGTTTTAGCACTTAATTGATTAATTAAAATCACTGGTTGGCTAAAGAGTCCACACACCTGGTTTCCAAGGCCTAAAATGGCTGCCAATCGCAAGGAAAGAACAAAAACCCGCAGACACTGCGGCCCTCCAGGACTGGAGTTTGACACCCCTGCTGTAGGACCTCCAGGACTGGAGTTAAACCTGCAGACACTGTAGGACCTCCAGGACTGGAGTTTGACACCCCTGCTGTAGGACCTCCAGGACTGGAGTTAAACCTGCAGACACTGTAGGACCTCCAGGACTGGAGTTAAACCTGCAGACACTGCGGCCCTCCAGGACTGGAGTTAAACCTGCAGACACTGCGGCCCTCCAGGACTGGAGTTAAACCTGCAGACACTGCGGCCCTCCAGGACTGGAGTTAAACCTGCAGACACTGCGGCCCTCCAGGACTGGAGTTAAACCTGCAGACACTGCGGCCCTCCAGGACTGGAGTTAAACCTGCAGACACTGCGGCCCTCCAGGACTGGAGTTAAACCTGCAGACACTGTGGCCCTCCAGGACTGGAGTTAAACCTGCACACAATCAGTTCTGGCTGAGATGAGTTTGTACTGACCGGATCAAACATGTCAGACTGGCTGAGCTCGGTTTTGAAGTCAGCTGATCCAGCCAGCACCATGCCGGCGACGTTGACTTTGTCGTTGGAGACGAAGAGCTGCACGGCAGTCTCAGCGACCTTGCGCACGTAATTGTGCCTCTTTTCCATCCGCAAGCGAGCGAAACGCAGTGCTGACTGCCCACCACGCCCTACGAGAGAGACAGGGCATAGAATACTTCTTGTTGTTTTACTGACCAAACAGCAAAGGGGAAGAGTGTGTACATGTGTGTGTTATGTGAATATCATGCTTTTTGGGCAGTGTGTGCGTGTGTGCAAAATTGTGTTAGGTGTGTATGAGGTGTTGGGGTACCATGCTTCTGGGGAGTGTGTGTGTGTGTGTGTGTGTGCGCACTAGGTGTTGGGGTACCATGCTTCTTGGGGAGTGAGTGTGTGTGCACACTAGGTGTTGGGGTACCGTGCTTCTTGGGCTGTGTGTCTGTGTGCGCGCGCTAGGTGTTGGGGTACCATGCTTCTTGGGCTGTGTGTGTGTGTGTGCGCGCGCTAGGTGTTGGGGTACCGGGCCTCTTGGGCAGTGTGTGTGTGTGTGTGCGCCAGGTGTTGGGGTACCGGGCTTCTTGGGCAGTGTGTGTGTGCGCGTGTGTGTGTGTGTGTGTGTGTGCGCGTGCGCTAGGTGTTGGGGTACCGTGCTTCTTGGGCAGGTCCACAGTGAACTTATGCAGCACCTCCCTGGTGTTCCCCTGCAGTGTCCCGAACAGAGCCCCGCTGCCGTCAATCACGATGAACCCGAACTTACTGTCATCAGACAGCAGCGCTGTGAGAGCCTGGGGGTGGGAAATCAGAACACAGTTTACCAATTCTGACACTGACAGGGCTGTCAGCGTAGGCTTTTACAATGGAAAACTGGCATATCGCATTTCAGGGCAGGAGCTGAACTGTTATGTAGGTTACACAGCACTATAGGCTCCACTGCAAATCTCACCACGACGTGCACCTTCTGCCCAAACTGCAAACTCCAAACGGATTTTCATGAAAATAAACCCCAGGTGGAAAAAGGTTTAGGTCTGCCCTTCATAAAAAAATCTGGTAAGTTCACAGGGAAAATAGATGTAATACATAAGGAGTTCAAATGGCAGCTGTGGAAGATAAATTATTTTTTTCTCCAGTCCAGCTCAGGCTGGTCTCTCTTCTGTTCATCAGGGGTGACACTAGTATGACAACTTTTAAAACCAGACAGATATGCTGTCTTCACTGCTCACATGAGATTATTACCATCAATAGGGGGCAGTAACAAGCATGAGTAACATTACATGAACTGAGGGGACAGACAGATGGAGGCAGGGACAGACAAATGGACACAGGGAGAGACGGATGCTCGTACCTCAGTGTGGAACTTGTTGTCGCACAGATAAAGGGAGGTGTTGATGGGTTTAAAAGGCTCAAAGTCGATGTTGACTTTCTTCTCCTTGCCCTCCTCTGTCACTATGGTGCCGCAGTACACCACCAGGCCATTTGGGGGCACTGCAACCGATAAAACCAGTCAGAACCACAGAGCTTCAGTCTCTGCTGCAAAGAGGTGATAGCTCCCAGCACTGACACACACACACACACACACTCTCACTCACTCACACACACACACTTATTATACAGCTTATTATACAACTTAAGTCTCTGCTGTATGGAGGTGATGGCTCCCAGAACTGACACACACACAAAATACACTGTACACACACACCCTTATTATACAGCTTGAGTTTCTGCTTTATGGAGGTGATAGCTGACACAAACACACACACACACACACACACCCTTATTATACAGCTTGAGTCTCTGCTGTACAGAGGTTATGGCTCCCAGCACTGACAGCCTGTTGACTCTGCTCTTGATGTTGGAGGCGGTGCCGAACTCATCCGCCAGCATCTTGGCCACTCGAGAGATCTGATCTTTCGGAGGGATGATCAGAGAGATCATACTGGTCCCATTCCTACAGCAGGAAGAGAGGGAGGGAGAGGGAGAAGGAGAGGGAGGGGAGAGAGATGAATACAGTCTTATTCACTCACAAACCCAAGATTATGAAGCTAGTTTGGGAACATCTTTAATTTAACGGAATAAATTTATCATTTTTCCAAATGTAGTCCCTCTCTGTGCAATAAAGTCATGATGTACCCTATACAGTTGATAGACCACTCTGTTGTTACCATGAAGTCATTCAGTGCAATAGTGCTGGGTTTTTGTTATTGAGGTGTATTATGTCAGTAGTTATGAGAACCAAACAATTCCAAAAGAGTGAGGACAGAGTGAACTACCTATAGGACAATACTGCTTTAATTTTGTATTTGGCACAACAGTTCAGTAATCTTTGCAATGAGGCTGACTACAGTTAGTGTGATATCAAATGGTAATTTGTATGAAAAATATTAGCATGTTCTATGGGGCTGTTTTCAGGTTACTATTGCAAACAGAATGAGTCGATTTTTATTCTGAAATTGATGTTGGCACATAACACAGGAAAAGACCATTCAGCCCAACCAGACTTCTCGTTTACCTACAAAATATCCAGCACTGCATCAAGCACATTTACCTACAGTCTACAGAGTACCCAGCACTGCATCAAGCACATTTACCTACAGTCTACAGAGTACCCAGCACTGTATCAAGCCCATTTACCTACAGTCTACACAGTATCCAGCACTGTATCAAGCCCATTTACCTACAGTCTACAGAGTATCCAGCACTGCATCAAGCACATTTACCTACAGTCTACAGAGTACCCAGCACTGTATCAAGCCCATTTACCTACAGTCTACAGAGTATCCAGCACTGCATCAAGCCCATTTACATACAGTCTACACAGTATCCAGCACTGCATCAAGCCCATTTACCTACAGTCTACAGAGTACCCAGCACTGCATCAAGCACATTTACCTACAGTCTACAGAGTACCCAGCACTGTATCAAGCCCATTTACCTACAGTCTACACAGTATCCAGCACTGTATCAAGCCCATTTACCTACAGTCTACAGAGTATCCAGCACTGCATCAAGCACATTTACCTACAGTCTACAGAGTACCCAGCACTGTATCAAGCCCATTTACCTACAGTCTACAGAGTATCCAGCACTGCATCAAGCCCATTTACATACAGTCTACACAGTATCCAGCACTGCATCAAGCCCATTTACCTACAGTCTACACAGTATCCAGCACTGTATCAAACACATTTACCTACAGTCTACAGAGTATCCAGCACCGCATCAATCCCATTTACCTACAGTCTGCAGAGTATCCAGCGCTGCATCAAGCACATTCACCTACAGTCTACAGAGTATCCAGCACTGTATCAAGCACATTTACCTACATTCTACACAATATCCAGCACTGCATCAAGCCCATTTACCTAAAGTCAACAGAGTATCCAGCACTGTATCAATTCTGGTCTTGAAAACTAAGGGCTGGTTTCCCAAACATGAATTAAGCCAAGTCCAAAAAACTTTCCTCTCAGAAGTTTATTTTCAGATTATTTGTTTAGTGAAAGTCTAAAAAGGCTTAATCCATGTTCCAAGAAACTGTCTCCAAGGGGCTCTACCTTAACTACATGACATGATTCAGTTTCATGAATTGACAGCTCAATGTGTAAAATAATACTCAGTTTTTTACTTCACCCTTTCCTAGTTGCATCAGTTGAAACCTCCCACCCCCAAGTCTCATTTCACTAAGCCTGAACATGTTAAGTAATTTGACTCTTTCCTTGTAGCTCTTAAGTTTCATGCCAGGAACATGGCTGCCATCCTTTGTTTTTCTGTATGAGAAAGTCAATGATACACTGTGTGCAAGTTCTACAGAGTACAGACACCTTAAGACTAAGGACTCCCAGAGTTCTGTTCTCAATCTTTCAGAGCAACAAGCGGAAAGCGTCTGCACAGTGACCACACCCTCATTTCTATGGCAACACCCAGTTTGCAGGCTCCATTGTCCATTCTCACTGAAACCTCCCAGAGTATGGCAGACATATTTTCATGCACTGATAAGGGCCCTGTGTTGGCCAGTCTGAGCAGCCTGTAAGGGCCCTAAGCCTGGTGGTCCCTCAGTCTGAACAGTGTGTGTGTGCCCTAACAGGGGTGCACAGAGACTAGGAGGCCACAGGTGACAGCCATGGGTGAGAGAGTAACAGTGACTCAGGATCCAGATGTTTCATAAAAACCACCCTGGTCTGGCCAATCAAAGCCAAGCCCTGTCCCCCGCCTCAGCTTCCAGTACCTCCTGCCTAGCACAGCTCCCTCACTGCCCTTCAATGAAGCCCATGAATAAGCGCGTCAGCAACATTACACAAACAACACCCCCCCCCCCCTCAACCGAGCCCCAGGCTTCCCCGCACACTGTAGGCGGCGCATTAGTCACTATTCAGACTCAAGACCAACTGAATCACCTGTCCCAAACCCACGGGCGCAGCATGCGCGCACCGGCTGCGCCGAGAGTGAGTCTCATGCCCATGGGACCACAAACTGCCAGTCATTTAGCCGCACGGCGTGGATTCAGCTGTGAAAACGCACATACCTCACCTCACGCACCAACGGTCACAGTATCAACACGTAACCTGCTGGCTAGCTAGCTATCCAGCTAGCTGACACAAAACATTGGCCAGCATGCTAGCTTTAAGTGGTATGGTAGGCTATTTTACAAGCGGCAAAACTTTCCCTTACAGTGATTATACACTACATGTAATCATGCTACGATTCGCATAAAATACACAATCTACCTAGATATGACGACGACAACAACAGCCGCAAAGTGATATTACTTCCCTGGTTCTTTGTAAATCGTATGTCGCAAGGTAGCTGGACCTCTCCTGCTTCTATGTTCCCTTGTTCTGTCAAGTAGATCGCTCTAAAAATCAGTTCAATAACACGGTGTCGCCACGACTCCGTGCCCAGGCGTCCTTGGACCTAGGGGGGGTTCCCATTCCACTCTCCCAGACCCTGGCCTGCATGCGCAGCTGTTAACGTGGCCCTATGGGGCGCCCGTGCACCGCGAGGCCTTCCCCGGGCAAGTCTCCCACAAACTTCCCAGTTTTACCCTGCCCAAGTTCTCGCGCTTACCCCCGCGCTGCCTCGAGGCTTTTTATCAGCTTCTTTATCTTCCATATCTCCACGTTCCTGTCCGCTGCGCTCGGATCGTCCGCCATCTTTCCTGCAATCGGTTCAGCACCTGAAAACAGAGGTTCATGAGAAAATGGAAGGTGATACAGAAACGTGGGAAGTTGTACAGCATTATACAAAAATAAGAAACCAGGTCAGTAATAGACGGACAACGAAACATAAACAAAACAGAAGGACAGGTGTTAAAACACAGCGTAGAGTACCAGCGCTCCTGACCTGCTCCAGCGACAGAGGGAGACCTCTTTGCGGGCAGCAAGTCGCAGTCAAGCGCGCTGCTCTACCCAGGCCTTCCCAGCACACCCAGGCCCTAGAGTCCACCTCATTCCCTCCACAGCCCCAAAATTCCAACCCAGCCACAAGTCCTTCCCGCTGCTCAACACCCCGGCATCTACTTCTCACGTCATATCCCATAAAAGCGTCTCCCCACGCCGCTAAGGTACTTGCCTCAGACTCCGCCGCTCCGCTCGGTCTCAGGCCTAGGTCGTCTCTCTCGCTAGTTGTACGGCTGCTATGTGACGTTGCCCCCTCAAGCCGGTTGCGCGTGGAGCAATAGGGGCTCACGTGGAGGAAGGAGATCAGAATCCTGGTCCACACCACTTCCTGGAGACCGCATAGATACAGTGGAATGGATACATTCGGAGTTCAGTCATTGGAGACGAAATCCACGCAGAAAAAAAAACGGGCGGGATTAAGAGACCCCGGCATTATGGGTAATGTAGTAAAATGTCAAAGTTAAATGTCGTTTCCAGAACACTGTTTCTATCAGATAATACATTTATGCAACTTGTTGAGCATTGACAGCATAATTACATGGTAAAAAATAAGGCAGTGACGAATGGCAACACTGCAAAAAATGAACTCATGACTGAGCTCTTTTAGTGTGGAGTTTTCATGCTCTCCCCACGTCCGGCTTTCTTCTAACGGTTCAAAAACAAGCAAATTAACCGGATTAAAGTTGCTAAACAGGGAGAGAGAGAGAGAGAGAGTGTGTGTGTGTGTGTGTGTGTGTGCGCGCGTGCGTGCGTGTGTGTGCTTGAGTGTTGTTTGTGTATGAGAGAGTGGTATATGTACGCTTTTTTACTCCATTTACACAAGCATATGATATCCAGTGTAAACTGTTAAGCAGTTCACACAGATGTGATGGCGCTAATTAAAGTAATGGTCGTTCTTCCGCTGAGGTGGAAAGTGCTGTACTGGAACGTAACTACCATAAATAGGAAAAATAATCATTGAAAATGAATCTGAGAAAATTCATGGGTTTGTGCTTCTTATTTATAAATTTACCAATAAAATCTTTTGAAATGTATAATGTATTTTGTTATGTTATGAAGATCTGACAATGCATGAACAAACACATGACCCAGCTGTCTTTTCAGAGGTGTTATAAGACAATTTTTTTAAATATAAGAAAATTTTGGTTTTAGTTGGACATTTAAAATTTAAAATGCTGTTTTCATATTTTTCAAACCATTAAAAAGTAAAAACTCATCCTCAGGTTTTATGTTAGTGCTGTTACAGTAATTAGAAAAAGGAACATCTCTTTGTACTATTTCCTTTCTTGAATGGTCTGAGTAAAAGGAACTGACATTGGCAGTATGTGGTGAGCTGGCTTTTCGTCCACTTTCTGAAACATTTGACCAAAGCACTGGCAATTTCATGTGTCACAATTCAATTGCGTTGGGTAAATTACTCAAAAAAGGAGAGATTGAAATGTTAAGTAAAAACTTTTTTGAATAGTCAATCATTTCCACATTTTCTGTGAAAAACAGAATGCATGCGGACTCCATCTTAAATAAAATCATATTTGTGCAATATTGTTAGTGTTGTTGCTGCCAGTAAAGTTGCCATAATACTTGTAATAAACTATCATTGGTGTTATACTTGTAGCTGGTGATGTCGCACCACTTTTTATCTACATAGTTGTCTTTGTAGTTAAATATTTAGGGTATGTCATTACATTTGTGATAACTTTTAATTTTTTCAGTTAAAAATGAATATATATGTATTTTCTTTCACAGATTATTTAAAATTAATTTATAAATTATTCAAACAATCAGATGAATTCATATAACGCACACAAACATCGAACATGTCTTTATTTTAAAAAATGATGAACCAGTCAACTCATTTCATTTTCATTCTAATTTTTTCTCACCAACTGAAAAAGTTCTTAACATCAGCAACCATATAATTATTTCATTAAATACAATATTTCCTTGCAAATTCAGGTAACACCAGAAATGAAAAAGGTCAGTTATGTTATGGGTATTATTTTAAAATTATGTTTAAAAAAAATCTCAATTTTTTAAAGTTATTATTTTTTGGGGGAAATAGAATTAAACAGAGCTCTGACTTCAGCCCTGCAAACAGACTTCTTATTCTTCTCATCTTAAAATTCGATGTCAGACAAAGCGCCGCAAAATTCTGCCATCTACTGGACACTTTGATTTTCACGCAAATAAAACAAAAGCTCCTGCATCATAACTTAGCTCATCTTCAGTGAGAAAGTAGGAACACCAACAAGTATCAGTTTCCTAAACAGCTCCCTGCTTTCCCTGACATGAAGCAGCACGTGAACCTCATTCTTTGGTTACCTGCTCCCCCCTCACAGCCCGTCGAGGTGCTTCGCCACCACCCAAAGCCCCACCCCCAGGGCACAATTTACCTGAGGCCCCACCCCCAGGGCCTAATCGCTCAGCCTGAGCCAAGTCAGGAGCACCCAAGGAGCCAGCTTTCAGCTCTCAACGTGAGCACTGGAAAAGTGTCATATTTAGGTTTGCTCTCATAATCACATCAATCACGGTTTGAATTTGCTAATAATACTGTAGCAGCCCTATCATGAACAGCCCTATCGCGACAAAGGGGAAAAAACATGAGTCTTGGCAAGTATTAAGACATTTTTGACGGTTCATTGATGTACATCTTCAACTTATGTAATCCTATAACAAGTGTTGGTATGCGTAAAGAAACAAAAATGGACTGGCCTCCTACTACAACAAGAAACGTTAAGGTGTTGGATCCAAGAAAGATAATTCACAGATGAAAAAACGAGACAGCATTAGCATCAAAATACTTTAATCGACCCACAAACAAACAAACAAACAAACAAACAGTACGGACGCGTTTCAGTGCTAAGGAAGGCTGTGTGCCAAAATATGTCCATGCTGTTTGTTTTTCAATCTATTACAACATTCATATGCAATTTCTGTCCAACCTTTTAATCTGAGTACGTGTAAAACCATTTTTACCCTTTATTTCCAAGGCTATTAAATATGAAACGACAGTCAAAAATAACTTTTCAACAAACGATCACCTACACATCATGAATTATAATTCCCTAACAGGATACACTGCTGTAAATAGGCTATCTTGCAATTAACTTCATAATATATATAAAAATACTGCAGTATACTAGACTGCACCTCTGAAAGTGTCTTTATTGAAATCATATTCGTATTGACAATATCAAAAAGACAAAAATTTTGTGATGTAGACGATATTGAAATAATGTATTTGACATTGATAATGAATTACATATGCAAGGCATTAATCTTTGCATTCATTTTGGCATTAATTTCTGCTGCCAAAAAGTTTATTAGACAAAGAACAGTTTTTTTAACTTAAATAAGGCAAATTATTATTTATTGATAGTAAAAACCAATTTGTCACTTTCTTGAGCAGTGGAAATGGGGGAGGGCTTTCAAGTAACTCGTTCAACACGTCATTGAAATAGGAGACAAGCGCACATGTCCATTGGAGGAAAAAATGTCATTTCCTGGTTCTGTGGTTGTCCCTATTGACTTCTATTGTAGTCACTGTCTCTGCATGTTTATATACGCTAAGGAAGTACCCCACCTGTCCTGCAGCTCCACACTGAAGCCCCAGATCCTGGGCTGTACTGAAAACAGATAATCCCCTCTCTCCTCCTGTTCTCACTCCCTCTGCCTCAGCGCCCCAGTTATTCAGCTTCCACACTGTTAACCTAAGCCCACCCAACTGAAACAAGCGTTCCTACGTCATCCCGACACATCACCCGCTCAGCCGCCTTATTCACCACCTCATTACCCATAATTCATGCGCTGACTCTCATAGAACACGCTGCACAAGACCCATAGCAGGTCCGGTGGAGGGTCCGGTTGTGCGCTTGACCCCCCCTATCCTGTATAGAGGTCAGAGTATCGGCCCACTGAATTTTACTAAACTCATTACTATCAATAACATTATAATTAAAAGTAGCAGTGTGTTTTGGTGAACTCTCACTGAATAATTCCAGTTTGGCCTGAATGATAGATACCAATATTTTCCAGGAGATTTGAGTTGAACCTGACAGTCCTGGGCTGTAATACCTGTGTCAGTACAGTCACCTGTGTGTACAGGTGTTTGTGTAGGGGTGCTATAGAAAATGGGTCAGTAAGGTCACCTGTGTGTACAGGTGTTTGTGTACAGGGGTGCTGCAGTACATGGGTCAGTAAGGTCACCTGTGTATACAGGTGCTTGTGTGTGGGGGTGCTGTGGTACATGGGTAAGTATGGTCACCCATGTGGACAGGTATTTGGAGGACTGGAACAAGAGCGGGGTTGGCTCCACCATGTAAGACGATAGAGCTCTCAGTATCTATGTGTCCATCTTGTGAAGCACATCAGAGAATGTTTGAATTGAAAAACATCTTGAAATATTAGCGATGTAAATTCAAGGCTTATCATGCTGTAACTCTGATTCTCCTGCCAATTCACAGGGGAAGGTGATTACCTGGCACATCTGAGCTCTGATTTATCATCGCTGCTCACATTCAGTTACAGGGGTTTGAGCTACACCTGTTTCACTGCTCGCATTTGTCTTTTCTGGGCAAAGTGAAAGAGGAGGACTTCACTTCTGTATTACCTGTGTAAGTACAATTTCAACCTGTAAGGAAAGTTTATATGAAACAACTTTAAAATATTTTCAGTATTTTGATTTAGCTTTGATTTGTTTGTAAAATTTTAAGAAAAATGTTTGGGTTGTCTAATACTGTCAAGTATTGAATCCAGTTTAATTTGAACTTTATGAATACTGGCCTTGAAGTAGGATCAGACTCATCTTTCAGCTCACGGTGTGTAAGTACCTGGGTACAGACAGGAGAGGCCTGATTCTAAATCAACGCTTTCACACACTCATTGCTGTGACTGCATATGGTGTTCTTGGAGCACTATTGAGTTAATGATGGCATCGTTGTTTGTGACATTGAGTCCTGCGTTCATTAAAAAGTCGTCTTAACTCTGCTTGCAATGACGTAGCACATAAAATCACCCAGGCTTGTTTGTGAGCCATTGATTACAGTGATATGATTTGAGAGGTTTTAAGGGGAGGGGTATTTTGAGTGAAATTTCTCTTGTAGCCCACTGGAAAATATGGGACAGTCTACTTTAAACACACAGATTCAGTCAGTTTGCTGACTGAGGTGAAAGTGTTTTGTGTGTAACTGTGGTGGAGGTAAATATCAGAGTTTAAATTCAGACTGCTGAGAGAGTCATACATCTTCAACTAGAAGGTCATCACCATGGCAACAAATGTGATCATCCATCAGGAGACAAAGTCTAACATTACAGCTCAAACAACCAATGGAGTACCAGCATTTGTGACTGCCTGGACGTCTGTGTGTGAGTGTGAGTGTGTGTCTGTGTGATGGTGAAAGTTTGTGTGTGAGCTTATGTCTGTCTATGTGTTGGTGAGAGAGTGTGTGTGAATGTGTGTCTGTCAGTGTGTGAGTTTCGTCTGTCTGTTTATTTGCAGATTTGAATAACTAGCACATGTACACACACACACACACACACACACTTTCTCTGTCTCTCTCTCTCAGCCCCCCCCCTCAACCACGCACACACACACACACACACATTCACAGCTGCTCTCTCTTCACAGGCAGCTGTACATTCTGGTTTCAGTGTTTCACCTGTCAAACAGCACATGAGTTTGTGCAGTGTTTTTGTCTCCCCCTGCTGGACTGCCCCCATCTCCCTGGCTATGCGTGGGGCCATCTGCAACCGATACCAGATCCATGCCTGCCCCCCAAAAACACTTGCTTGCAGCACACTCATTTCATAATAACCTGGCTAAATAGGGTGTCAGTCACTTAAATCCAAGAGTTTAAGAACAAGACTATATTAGGTATTGTTAGGAAGCTGAGTTTCCCCTCTCTTAACAGTTGGTGAAAGTCAAATAGTGAACTTCTCAAGTTTGAATTTAATGTTGTACGTGCATTTTCACAACGTCATTCTTGATGTCTGTTACTAAAATTATAAATTTGAATCTAATATGTTTCTAATACACTTGTTGTGCCAAGGTGATGCTTCAACCAGGTCACTGGTCTCAGTCTAGTGAATGCTGAATTTTTTGCCAACTTCGGCCTTTCCGGGTCTGACAATCAACTGATAATGAGTATGGCGGTTCCCCATTCATTCCCCATTATGATTACAGTGAGCTCGCACACTCCTAGTTACGATGCACTGTTTCATAATTAGTTAAAATAATTTACAGTACATTTTGGTTTGTTATGATGCTTCATTAAGCGTTATGTTGCATTATGGTGCGTTACGATTCGCTATGATGCTGCCGTTGGGAATATTGTCTGGCCCAGAAGTGACCAACCCCGCCCCCCTTTAACTGCTGATCTCCCACTGTACCCCCGTCTGTCAGGGTGTGCGGCATCCTGGGTTGAGCTGTGCGTCTCTCAGCTTTTTCACTGTGCATCAAAATAACTTCACAACCTGTTTTACAAATTCAATACAGAAAAAAATATTATATCTTAAAATGTTTTGTTTTAATCTGAGTTTCTCCTTCCTGTTGCGGCTTGCTATAAGGCTGAGATGGAATGCCAATCTCTAAGTAACAGGCAGGTTTGACAGGATGCTGCATTTTTATTTTATTTTTATTACAAATTTAAATGTCACTCTTAACGAAAAGTTTGTCATATGACTCATCACACAACGTCAGATCACACTTCCTGCACCACGGAGGAGTAAGCAGCCACCTCAGCGGCAGGAGAAACCGCGTATTTTTGCATTTTTAGCCAACTTCGGTCTTCCCCAGTTTGAACATCAATTAATAATGAGTATGGAGATCACGCACTCCTAGTTATGATGCACAGTTGTATGATTAGTTAAAATAATTTACAGTACATTTTGGTGTGTTATGACGCTTCATTAAGTGTTGTGTTGCGTTATGGTGCATTATGATGCGCTATGATGATGCCGTTGGGAATATTTGGCCCTGTGTGTGTCCTTCCACAGGGGAGAACCTTCAGTGACTGCCGATTCGTCACCTTCTGCAACGTCTGCTCCTGATGCCACATCTGAGAGACGAAGAGACGCAAGCGACCCTCATCACCACCCACACCACAAAACAGCCCTCAAACAGGGGTCATGACCTTTCCAACTGCCAGTCAGACTCCTCCTGGAGACCTTGCCAACCCGCAGCCAGGCCCCACCTGACGCAGCCCCGCCCCTCTGCACCTCAGCAGTGCTGTTGTGTTTTACAATCTTTGCATCTCATGCAAACAATTTGCATCTCTCATTTACCTACAAAAATCTCTGACTAAAGAGGAATGGTTAGGTTAGAATCACATACTGCATGATTCATTTCTTTGATTTGAGCTGTGAGTCTCTCTGCTTTTTCACTGTGTATCAAAATAACTTCACAACCTATTTTATAAATTCAATAAAGAAAAAAAAATACAGCTTAAAACGTTTTGTTTTAATCTGAGTTTCTCCTTCCTGTTGTGGCATGCTTTTAGGCTGAGATGGAATGTCATTCTCTCAGTATCAGGCAGGTTGGACAGGATGCTGCATGATTTAAATGTCACGCTTAACGAAAAGCTTTTCATATGACGCATCACACACTGTCAGACCTCACTTTCTGCACCAGGAAGGAGTAAGCAGCCACCTCAAAGGTAGGAGAAACCGCGTCTGTAAGGTAGATCTGTAAGAGCTTATCACTCGTAGACTCCACATCAGCAGAAACCCACTGTTATTTCAGTTCCGTAATGTAGCAGGTTGCAGTGCAGGGTAACTCCTTATTCTGACTCAGGGAATCGTAATTGACAATGGTGATGCCATATGCAGAAAGTAATGGCTGGGGTTTGGGTGATGCCATACACAGAGAGTAATGGCTGGGGTAAGGGTGGATACCCGACCCATGTTCAAACAAAAAGTTTGAAATGATGTTTGGGTTCAGGTTGGGTTCAGTCACGTCTGCCAAACAATTAATTGAGCATTTGACTTTTGAACTACTAAGGGCTAACCTAGTTGACATGGTGCCTCAAGTTCTTTTTGGTGAAAATATAGTATAAAAATAAATAAAAATTATGGACCAACTGCCTGTGTTGGGCTACCTTCTCTTCTGTGCTGGGATTTGTTTATTTTCGTGACATCAAAACACATAGGCTATTTCAGGCGGTAAATATTGATATGCTAAAGATAGAAGACATCAAACAAAATTTGTCATCGGGGAAGTTTAAAACTACCGAAAACCATGTATGGGAATTGACAGTAGTGAGGCATTTCGGTTTAGTCATCAATACACATAAAAACGATGCAGCCGGTTATGTAAAATGTAAAACGAGTGGGTTTCTGATGAGATATGACAGCAAGAAGACTGGGAATTCTGCCTTGCAGCCACATGAGGACAGGGTAACACAAGCTCAGTGCTTCAGTTTACATTAACCGCGTCGGGTTCGGGTCGGGCTCGGGTCAGGCTCGATTACCACTCACTCGGACTTGGGACAGGTTTGAACAGAAATATGCGGCCGAACCGCACTCTAATACGCAGAGAGTAATGACTGGGGTTAGGGTGATGTTATATGCAGAGTGTAATGGCTGGGTTTAGGATGATGTCACACGCAAACAGTCATACCCTGCACTTAGACACGCCAGGGGGATGCAGTACACATTACCCCTGCATTTAGGCCCTGATACCACTGGTTTTTAAAGTACAAAGAATAGTAGTCCCAATACTTAACCTCAGATTCATTTGCTTTCTTCAACAGTGATGTGCAATGCTAACTCTCAAACTAAACACAGAACCATCTCAGTAGTTATTTAAGTGGTCAAAGACGCTCTAAACATTTTTGACAAAGTGTAATGAACTCATTTAAAGCTTTTGATCCAACTACAGCCTTCTTACAAGGAGATGATGGAATAGATTTGGGGGAAAAAGTTTATCGCTGGGTACAAAACAGCCTGACTGCTCCTATTCAATAACCTGAGCTCTGTGGTGTAAAATCTGAGCGTCTTCACACAAGTGCCACAAGTGTCTCTATCGGGACCTGTTCTTTTTTCTGTATATAAATAACACAAGAGCAACTGTCCAAATTGAACTCAAATGCGCCTTCTATTGAAGAGGTATTTACAAGTGTGGAATTGGCTTTGAATCAAAGGAAAGGGCATTAGTACATTTCAGAGAATACCTTAGCACACTCTTAGATATCTTCACATTTAGAATCCTCATTTCCACTCAGTCCTGGCATTCTAATTTAAACACCCCATTGGTTATGGAGGACCTTATGAAAACAATTGATTGTAGAGATTCTGGTTTCTCTGTCTGCGATAGAAATTGATTGTATAATTGATTTGTACTTCTATTATTCTATACAGTTTGCAAAAGAGATGATTGATATCTTGTTTAAACAAAGCTTAAATATTAAGCTGAAGATTGTTATTCAATTATGTAGCATTTTCCTCTCGGCAGAAAGTTAATCCCCCACCCATTCCAGGAAGCAGGTGCTGTTTCCCCATGCCTGTCATGTTTCTGACGAGATATGCTGGCACATGTGGAATGTGGGAGGGATTGTTGAGATGTCATGTTGGTGCAATAGTGTATTGTCTGAAGTTGAAACCAGCGCAGATCTATAGTATACCTATACTCTATGGTATACCCACTCTCACTGACAGCCTTTTATGATGGCTACATCCTTCCTCGTAACCTCAGATATAATGATGAAAATGACTGTAGGTGAGGCACTTCAACAAGAAATCTATGCTGTGTTTAATTATATTTGAACAATTTCTTTTCATGGTCGTAAGAGCTGGACAATCTCTCAGGCAGGTTGTGCTGTGGTTGGAGATGCTGGATATTCTTGCATATGAGGATCATCATGACTCCATTTTTAGGTCCGCATGAAGGTCACAAACCCTGTAACACAATAACTCAACGTTTAGATAATGAACACTGTTACACTCTAACCCAGCGTGTGTATCGCGTAAATGCATACGCTGTACCATGAATATGGTGTAACTCAAAATACAGAACTACAAAATCTACATTTTCATACAAGGATGGGGCTGGGGTGGGTCAGACACATTCAGTCAAAACTACAAGGTACAGGCAAGGCAGGTGTCCCCACAGACAGCCCACCGAACCCCCCCCCCCCCCTCCCCAACCCCAGGAACAGGGGCACCTGCCAAGGTCACAGATTAGGCTAAATCCCACCTTCTTTATGGGTCTGGCCATAAGACTTCATCCACTTCACATGCAGTGTTGTCTGGAGCTAGGCAGTGTGTGGAAAGTATCGCCTGGAGTGCCATATCCAGGCCTGGAATGACCCCCTGCTCGATGTCTCCACAAGCCTCCTCCATTGCCTGTAGAAGGGGTGGTGCTGGTGATCATACACCTTCTTACGCCATGCAGAGTGAATTCTTCAATAGGATTCAAGAACGGAGAGTATGAGGGGAGATTGAGTGTGATGAAAAGTGGGTGATCTGTGAACCAATTGTGGACCAAAGAAGCCCGGCGGACACTAACATCGTCCCACTGGGCATAATGTGCCTGGGCTGCTCTGGCCCCTGGTCATTAGGAATTAGTCTATTGTAGAGGGTGTCCAGAAACGTGATAATGCGTGCATTGCTGTATGGGCCAAGGATTGCATGATGGTGGAAGGCGCCGTTTTGACAAACGGCCACATACATTGTCATGTTGCCACCACGTTGTCCCGGATCGTTGATGATGGCGTGGTGTCCGATTATATTTCTGCTGCGGCGGCTTGTTTTTGTAAGGTCGAAACCTGCCTCATCTGCGTATATTAGCTCATGATGCACTGCATCTGCTTCTAGCTCCATGACTCTCTGAAAGTGACAAGACAAACCGATGTAGCACAGTACGAAAAGACAGGGATCAGTCGATATGATGTAGCACCATACACTTCCAGATCCAGTACCAGTGATAGGATAGTATAGCTTACCTGCTATACTCATTTCTCAGTTGTTTTACATGGTCTGAGTTTCTTTCTAAAGGGAGACTGTACAGCTGCTTCATCCTAACTCTAGTGCTTTTCAGTAGATGAGACAGTGCAGAGAGACTCGCTCCGTTGACGTTATGGAATATGGTGTTATCTGCCATTAAATGGTTCTGCAGTTCTCTGAGTCTCATGCTATTTACAATGTGGATCTCCTGCTCTGGGGCGAACAGTCAACCTCTTTCTCCAGATACTGGTTTTCTTGCAGTTGCGTACAAACATTTGAAGGATTTTAGTGACAGATCATTCTCATTATAAAAGTACAGTAATATTACTGTACCAGTACAACTACAGCACTTATAGCTACTTGCCTGTTCTCATTTCGGAAGATCTGAACAATACCCACAATAGTATAGCGGCTCAGATTTGGTTGAACCTGTTGCCCAGCCTCCCTCATGCTCACCCAATGGTTGACAACATGGTCAACCACAGTTGATCTGATTCCATCAGTTATTGACCAGTTATTGAGTTCCTGACTCCTCTTCCTCTTCCTCTTCCCATCCTACTTCACCTCTTCCTTCTCCTCCTCCTCTTCCTAATCTTACTTCTTCACCTCCTCATCCTTGTCCTCCTCTTCTTCCTCCTCATCCTCCTCTAGTTCTCACCCCTATTACTCTCTGTTCAACATTGGTCTCCATTGTTGTCCAAACCAAATGTTTATCTGTTGCCTGTTTATAGTGCTCAAGCTCTGATTGGTAAGTGAACTCATTACCAAATGTGCTTTCACATGTGTCAATGTCAAAGGCAAAATAGTGTGACCAATGTTTACAGTTTGGGTTGAATTGTGTTTTTAAGTTGAAAACTGAGTGTAAAGCAATGAGTTGTGTTAGCAGTTTTGCAAAAAATGTGTTATAAAATTACAAACTGAGTGTAAAGCAGAGAATGGGAATTCAGTTTGGCACACTGGGTGAATGCATTGGCTACAAGTGTTAATCGTTTCAGAGGTTGTTAATGTTTTACCATTCAGAAAAAACTGTAACAGGAGTTATGTCTCATAAAAACACAAAAACTAAATTATTATTACTCCTGGCAAGTTGCCCATGTAAGCACGTTTGTCTTTGTTGGTTTGGTTTCATTTCTCTGAAGATACATTCTCAGATCATACTCATAAATTCCAGGAAATAAGAACCTTGTCAGACCTGAAGTGCAACTATGGCAACCACTGTTGTAATCAAGCAGCCGATGGAGTTGGCTCCACAGGAGAAGGCCTGGAGCACCGGCCTCTTCGACTGCTTCAAGGACATGAATGTCTGTGAGTCTCTCCAAAAACCAGCCAAACTACAGTCACCAGCTCTCCACAGCAACCAATCAGAGAGCACCAGTCCCCTGTGGAAAAAACCCCACACATCACCAGTGACAAATTTCAACCAAAAAAAAAAACTGCTCCCCAAGCAATAGTTCACAATCACCACAGCAACCAGCCATGTTCCCTTACTTTTGACTACCAATTATAAATCGCCATCCCACAACCACAAAAATCATATATGACGTAGCCATCAACCAAAACCAATCAGAAATCATCAGCCCACTATTACAGCCAGCCATACATTTCCAAACACCAATTCTGAACAGCTTCTCATCAATCTATACTGCATGTAATGGAATGTGTTTTCAATATTGCAATGATGTGTAAAGATGAGCTCTGTAGTATAATGTTGTGCTCTATTGAGTAACAGTGCGCTGTTTAGTGTAAGGGTGTGGTCTGTGGTCTAATGGGTCACACTATAGTGTAATGGTGCTCTCTATAGTGTAACAGTGCATTGTATCATGTAATGGTGCATTCTATAGTGTCATGGTGTGCTGTATAGTGTAACAGTGCATTGTATAGCTTAATGGTGCGCTCTATAGTGTAACGGGTCGCTCGATAGTGTAATGGTGTGCTGTATAGTGTAATGGTACATTATATATAGTAATGACATGCTGTATAATGTAATGGTGTACTCAATAGTGTAATGTTGTGCTGTATAGTGCAATGGTGTGCTGTATGGTGTAATGGTGGATTATATAGTGTAATGGTTTGCTCTATAGAGTAATGGTGCATTTTACAGTGTAATGGTGCGCCTATTGTGCAGTGGTGTGATCTATATTATAATGGTACATTATATAGTGTAATGGTGTACTCTATAGTGTAACGGTGCATTATATAGTGTAATGGTGTGCTCTATACTATAATGGTGCATTATATAGTGGTGTGCTCTATAGTGCAATGGTGTGCCTGTAGTGTAATGATGAGTAATATGCTCTTTCTCCAGGCTGCCTGTTCTTCTGGTGTTTTCCCTGTGTGGCCTGCACTACAGCGCAGAAGTTTGGGGAGTGCCTTTGTCTCCCCCTGCTGGACATCATTAGTGCAGCAATCTTGTCCTACTTGGGGTGCCCCTTCTGTGCCCCTGCTGTGGGACTCTCCCTGCGTGCCGCTGTTCGGAACAAATATGGAATTCCGGTGGGCAGTCCTATCTGAGATCACCTCCCCCCGTCTCTATTGCCTCCTCTTCCTTTCACCTGTTTTATTTTTTCAAGGTTTTCTCTTCTTTTTCTTTGTTCGGATGACTTTGTGTGAATGAATGGGAGCTACAAGGGGGTTCATGTGAGGGTGTCTTTCCTCAGAGGTGTCCGTCTGTCCCTCTGCTTCACATTCCGTCTTGCCATGTTGCTTTGTGTCTTGTGTGATGTAAGAAATAATCTTCGATTAAAATCAAGTCAAATCAAAGCAAAATGCCATACAGGTGACCACCCGTTATTTACAATATCATGAAAGTCGTTCAGGTCGGCAGTGGTTTTCCTCCACAGCAATTCAAAGGCTGGAGGTTTTGTAGCAGATATTGACCTTCATCTTCATAACAGATTTCACCTGCGGATTTAAAACAAATTATATAATTTTAGCAAACTGCAACACATGTAAAATACTCATCCAAAAATGAACCATTTCTGACCATCATTTTGTTCAATACTGCCAAGCAACCTCTCAAACAGTACCATTGAGTGGATTAGCCTTGGTAAGAGCAGTCTTAATGTTATTCTGTTTCGTCACTCTGCCGCTCAAAAATAACAACAATTCTTAAAGTGTAATTTCCTTCTGAGGCAGTAACCTGGGCCGTCTTCCCTTCCTCTGCACCTCGTTGGAGACACTATGTCTCTGAGTCTATGCTATACAGGCCTAGACAGGACACTCTGAAACTCTGAACCCAGAAACAGGAGCAGAGTGTGAGTGCTGTGTTGTTCTTGTGGTCCCCGCCTGCAGGGTACTATTGGAGACGACTGCCCCAAGGCCACCTTCTGTGCCACGTGCTCCTGGTGCCAAATTGCCCGAGAGATCGACATCCGCAGCAAACCGCTAACCGTGATCAGCTGTCAGCCTGTGCCCGTCAACCCACAACTTCCTGTCAATTCCCCGCCCACAATCATGACTGCCCCACATGCGCCATTCGTCACCTCGCCCTCCTATGTAACTTCTTCTTCTACCGTTATTACCCAATATTGAAAGGGCGTGGCCACCCAGCTAATGGGAGGCACCTCTCTCCACTGCTGTATATATTACCTCACTCATTATGTTAGCCTATGATGCTCTGCACATGATCAAAAAGGGGGAATAAACATACACTGTAGTTTTAGGTAGGTGCTGGTGATTGTAGTAATCATTTTAAAGCTCTGATGTAGACCTGAGTGTTGAAACGTTGGAATAAATAAACTAGCATTTGGAACGGAAGCGTGTGGTGGTGTTTTTTTCTGCACATATCCTCGCCATCAAACCAAAAAACCTTATATCTCCAAAATGTTTCCGATCACAAGGTGAAATAGTTTTATCGCATCACCTTCCATGAGACACAATTCAGTCACATGATTATTCAGAGAGACATGAGTCACATGGTGTCCTGAGTAGTTTTGATTTTTCAGAGAGTCATGAGTCACATCGTGTCCTGAGTAGGTCTGATTTTTCAGAGAGACATGAGTCACATGTTATCCTGAGTAGTTCTGACTTTTCAGAGAGTCGTGAGTCACATCGTGTCCTGAATAGTTCTGATTTTTCAGAGAGTCATGAGTCACAAGGTGTCCTGAGTAGTTCTGATTTTTCAGAGAGTCATGAGTCACATGGTGTCCTGAGTAGTTCTGATTTTTCAGAGAGACAGGAAACTCTGCTGTTACTCCTCTGATCAGTCCCCTGCTCATGACACAAAAGCAGGAAACGCTGAAATGGAGATGATGGGAAGTTTGGTTGAGCAACAATGTTGACTCATGTATGTATCCTCAGTCCATCTCAGTTGAGGAACTTGAGCAATGCCAGTTGAGTAAAAAACTCTTGCATTCTGTACCTTTCTGATACAAGCACGTATTCCATCCCTGGAGGAGCCTGCTACAGACTTAAATTTACTGAAAGAGAGAGACGGACAGACATTACTGTAGAAGAAAGAGACAGACATCACTGAGAAAGCGAGAGAGATAGACAGACAGACGGACAGACAGACAGACTTTACTGAGGGAGAGACAAGCATTGATGACAGAAGGCAGACAGGTTGAGATTGCGGGCAGCATCACAGTTACTGGAGAGGAGTTCCATTATCAACACAGACTAATCAACACGATCAGTAAGAACGTGTCTCCTCACATTAACATCTCTAACATCTCTAACTCACAAACACACACACACACACACACCACATATACATACACACACACACATTCACACCCACTACTGTGTCTCTGCAGCAGTGAGCCATGGAGCTAAACAGGAACCGGAGCCTGGTGTGTGAGCTGAGCTTGGAGGAGGACCGGCTGGGGCTGACCGGTATCTACAGCGTGGCGTTCTGTCTGGGGCTGCCGGCCAACCTGCTGTCGCTGTGGGGCGTGTCACGGCTGGGTGTGCAGCGGGGGGGCGTGCAGCTGGTGCTGATGCTGAACCTGTTGCTGTCCGACCTGCTGCAGCTGCTCACCTTGCCGCTGTGGCTGGTCGTCCTGCAGGGGGCACACCACTGGAGGTACAGCCCTGAGCTCTGCCAGCTCGTGGGCTACGTCTTCTATGTCAACCTGTATGCCAGCGTGGCGTTCCTCACCCTGATCGCACTGGACCGCTACCTGCTGATCGTGCACCCGCTGGCCAGCCGTGGCTGGTGCCACTCGGTGCTGGCCGCTAGGCTCGCTGGCCTGGCTGTCTGGGCCCTCACCCTGCTGTTCTGCCTCAGCGGCCTGTACCCCACCATCTACCACAAAGACACCGGGCTCTGCCTGGAGAAATACCCCACCACACCCCGCTATGCCAAGTTCAAGATCGCCACTGTGGTGCTGGGGTACCTGCTGCCCTGCATCGTACTGGGGTAAGAGAGTATGTGTGTGTGTGTGTGTGTGTGTGTGTGTGAGTGTGTGTATGTGAGAGAGAGAGATAGAGAGTGTGTGTGTGAGTGTGTGTGTGTGAGAGAGAGAGAGAGAGAGAGAGAGAGAGAGTGTGAGTGTGTGTGTATATGTGAGACAGACAGAAATAGAGAGATAGAGATTGTGTATGTGTGTGTGTGTTTGATTGTGTGTGTGTGCGCGTGTGTGTGTATGTGAGAAAGATAGAGAGAGAGAGATTGTTAGTGTGTGTGTGTTTGAATGTGTGTGAGAGAGAGACAGAGAGAGAGTGTGTGTGTTTGTGTGTGTGTGTGTGAGAGATGAGAGAGTGTGTGTGTGAGTGAGAGAGTGTGTGAGAGTGTTTTTGTATGTGAGTGTGTGAGATAGAGAGTGTGTGTGTGTGTATGTATGTGAGTGAGAGAGTGTGTGAGAGTGTTTTTGTATGTGAGTGTGTGAGAGACAGAGTGTGTGAGAGTGTTTTTGTATGTGAGTGTGTGAGAGAGAGACAGAGTGTGTGAGAGCGTTTTTGTATGTGAGTGTGTGAGAGAGAGACAGAGTGTGTGAGAGCGTTTTTGTATGTGAGTGTGTGAGAGAGAGACAGAGTGTGTGAGAGCGTTTTTGTATGTGAGTGTGTGAGAGAGAGACAGAGTGTGTGAGAGTGTTTTTGTATGTGAGTGTGTGAGAGAGACAGAGTGTGTGAGAGTGTTTTTGTATGTGAGTGTGTGAGAGAGAGACAGAGTGTGTGAGAGTGTTTTTGTATGTGAATGTGTGAGATAGAGAGTGTGTGTGTTTGTGTGTGAGTGAGAGAGTGTGTGAGAGTGTTTTTGTAAGTGATTGTGTGCATGGGTGCTGCAGCTGTGGGGGACATGAGGGATGTGTCCCCAGCACTTTTTCTGGATCATCATCTAACCCAACCTACACCCATACAGCTGTCTTACTAATGCTCTGTCTGCTTTGGGATTTGAACCTGTAGTCCTAGGTCGAGCTACTCACTTCTTCGTTCCCCCCCACTTTAAGAATGCTTGATACGCCCCTGAGTGTGTGTGTGTGTGTATGTGTGACATGAAATTCATAAGGAATCCTTAATATAGGGTTTACTCTTCCCTGTCTGTTTTGTATGTTTTGAATATGCTTTTTCATTCACTCAGTGAGGTCTGTAAAGCTCCTCTGTGATTGGCTCAGCCCAGATTGTCTCCCCGGTGATTGGCTCCCTGTTGCTCCGGCTGAATTCCAGATACATCTCTATTCTTTGAGTCAGATCAGAATGGCACTCATTATGGAGAATCAAGTTAAGGGAAATGTGAAACTAAATTGTAAGGAACTAGAGGCCATAGCACACATTTGACCACAGTCAAAGGAATGACTGTTGTCAGACTGTGTATTTGTAACCAGCACGCAGGTGCCATACCTGTTGAAGAGACTCATGGGAAACAGCCTGAAGCCTGCATGTTGCTGGCTCGCCTGTACTTATGTAACCTCAAACTCCAGGTGAGTTTGGCTTCACGTGCTCTGCGATACTGCAGCATGTCTGCCATCCGTACACAGCATAAGGACACGGGCGTTTTTGGGATTTGGGGCGCTGATCTGAATGTACACCCCCCCCCCCCCAGGTACACCTCCACCCGCATCCACCTGGCCCTGCGGCGCTCCAGCTCCACCTCAACTCACGAGCGCCACAGGATCGTGGGAACCCTGGGCCTCATCACCATTATCTTCGTCCTGGTGTTCGGGCCATACCACCTGGTGGGCGGGTACAAGTTTGTGGCGTTTTTCCTGCAGCAGGACCGTTGCGCCCTGGAGAGGGAGCTGTTCCTACCGTATCGACTGAGCTACGGGCTCACCAGCCTGAACGGCCTGCTCGACTCCTTCTTCTACATCTTCCTGTGCCGGGACGTGCGACAGGAGCTGCGGCAATCTCTGCCGTGCTTGAACCCGGAACCTGAAGTCAGTGCCAACCACGACCAGCTCATCCAGAGTGACTACCTGTAGCTAATCTGATCAGCTTCTGCCTCTTGCAGAGGAAGCTGTCCCACAGTGCACCTGGACTTTCACATGGCTAAGTCTCCTGTAAGATTCCACAGTGAAGCTGGGTGGCGTGGCCCTGCCTTCAGCTCATTGGTCAAAGGCACAGGACTGGGCGGCATTAAACAGACACATTTTAGGACCTGGAACGTTAGCGAAAGTCCATTGGCTGAGGAGACAGCTCCTGTGCAGGCCGATTTGATGATTGCATGGTGTGACGCCCTCTCTTAGACAAACCCTGCTGCTTGCGCCTATGGCTTCGGCTCACCACCAATCAGTATCAACACAGACAGCTGCTTCAACGCAGCAAACGCTTCTGAATTCAGCTAGACCAACCAGAACACAGCTGAGGCCAAATCATGGCTCTGTGTGTTTGTATGTGTGTGTGTAAGGCTAGATGGCAGCCATGAAGGCTGGAGCATATTGTGTTTTCAGAATATTTGTGTCATTAGACCATGTGATCAGAGCTGATCAAAGTCATGGGATCTATGTCATATGATGAAAAAATGTGAAAATGTAGCTTTGTTATTTAATATCAGTTAGTTAATTGTTCTTATTTCCTGTTTTAAACTGTAAGCAATAAAGTGCAGCTTTGGATTTGAAAATGATCATAAACTTCCCCCGATTGTTGACTTTCGTTCACTAATGTCAGGCACCTAGTAGCCAGCAGGGGGAGCCAGACACCTGTGGAAATGAGTGGTGGGATCCACTGAGCTTTCTGTGGTGAAAGGAATGGTGAAAATGGGCACCGAAAGCAAAGGCTATCAGACGGTCTGTGAATATAATAATACGTCTGTGATGTGTATGTGAGGAAGGGTGAGTAAAGCCGTTCCTTGCGTGGTTTCGGCTTGGTGCTGGGGGGGGGAGATTCTGCCCCCTGCAGTCTCAATGAGAGGGGGAGGGCGACAGATCGCTGGTGTTGTGTAGGTACACAGGTGTGCTGTTGGTTTAAACGATCTGACCAATCAGGCTTCACATCTGGGTGATCTGCAGGTGAGCAAAATGCAGATAAGAGTCTGTGTGAAACATTTACACTCAGGCCTTACTGACCACTTGCTCCTAATCCTGCTGGACATCAGGCTGGGCTGTTTCAGGGCTCACTCAGCATCTCATCACCAGTCAAAGCAGATGAACACCAGAGGTTAATCGTCCAAACTGGCTCACTTGTGATTGGCTCAGCCCAAACTGTCTACCTTGTGATTGGCTCCCAGCTGCTCTGGGTGAATCCCAGGTGCTTCTCCTCTCATCCTTTGAGTCAGATCAGAGTGACACTCACTATGGAGAATCAAGTCAAGGGAAATGTTCACATAACTAAGCAGTTAGGAATTAGTGGCCATACCGAGTGGTATTCTGCCTTGCTTCAGAAAGCATAAGCACGATTAGTATCTGTTCCACTCATGCACAAAATAGCTCCCCTACCTGGGTGAAGAGCTGTGCTCATTGGAAACAGCTGGTTTAGTGCATGGATGGAACAGATACCTGGTAGCACTTCTGCTAACTGAAGCTGGGCTTTGCCGCCTGTGCTGGTTAAACAGCTAACTCACATCACCAGGTTTCTTGGGTCTGAACTTGCTGTGGAATTTCAGGTGGAAACAAAAAAACACTCTGCTCACGCTATCTCTTCCCAGGACGAGGACAGAGAGGACCACAGTCAGAGAAGCAGACACACATATGCACAGAGGCACACACACACACACACACACACTTTCTCTCAAATTCAAAAATGCTTAATTGACATGAAATCCATGCATAATTAAAGTAAAAGACTGATTTATTATCAAAACAAAAAAAAATATACACACCATTAACACAAATGCACACAGGCAAATGGAAACTGCCGTAGAGTGAGCCCCCTCACTGTCATTTCAGGAAGCCTCGTAAAGGGTGTCCAACAGGTGCCAACCCTGCAACCAGAGATAGAGAAAACGCAATAGACACTCGCATCTACCACTAGGGGCAGCACAAAAACCAAGGGACATAACACACAGACACACACACACACAAACACACACACACACACACCGTCTTACTGACATCCATCAATACAAGCAAGAATTTTGTGCACAATGACAAAGCAATGCTGTGAAACCTTTTCAAACTGATAGACATGTAGACAGAAGGCAGAGATGGTAGAGATGCACACGTGGTAATAGAAGCTAGAGATGGTAGAAATGTAGACGGGGGAATAGAAGATAGAGATGGTAGAGATGTAGATGCAGGAATAGAATGTAGAGATGATACAGATGTAAACGGGGGAATAGAAGGTAGAGATGGTACAGATGTAAACGGGGGAATAGAAGGTAGAGATGGTACAGATGTAAACGGGGGAATAGAAGGTAGAGATGGTACAGATGTAAACGGGGGAATAGAAGGTAGAGATGGTACAGATGTAAACGGGGGAATAGAAGGTAGAGATGATAGAGATGTAGATGGGAGAATAGAATGTGGAGATGGTAGAAATATAGACAGGGGAATAGAAGATAGAGATGGTAGAGATGTAGATGCAGGAATAGAATGTAGAGATGATACAGATGTAAACGGGGGAATAGAAGGTAGAGATGGTACAGATGTAAACGGGGGAATAGAAGGTAGAGATGGTACAGATGTAAACGGGGGAATAGAAGGTAGAGATGGTACAGATGTAAACGGGGGAATAGAAGGTAGAGATGGTACAGATGTAAACGGGGGAATAGAAGGTAGAGATGGTACAGATGTAAACGGGGGAATAGAAGGTAGAGATGGTACAGATGTAAACGGGGGAATAGAAGGTAGAGATGGTACAGATGTAAACGGGGGAATAGAAGGTAGAGATGGTACAGATGTAAACGGGGGAATAGAAGATAGAGATGGTACAGATGTAAACGGGGGAATAGAAGGTAGAGATGGTAACAATGTAGACTCTATAGGAATAGGAAAGTTGGCAGGCAGCAGAAAGACGGACAGAGAGAAGGACAGAGAAACGGACAGGCAGGGGGTGGAGATGGATGACAGGACTGCGCAGGCTAATAGAGATGGATGCGGAGGAGAGGAGAGGGGGATTGTGGGTACAGAGTGGGATTTCTGTCACTAATGTGCAGCGCTAATGACCCTCTCCCAGTGTCCTCTGCTGCGGCACAAAAGGAACAGCAATTAACATATTCAGCTGCTAAGCCATTATTTTAATTAGCCTTTCTGTGAGGGGCGTGGGGGCGGAAGTGTACATATTTCCTAAACATCTTTGGGCATTCGGTACACAGTGGAGAATGTGTGTGTGTGTGTGTGTGTGTGAGGCAGAGAGAGGCAGAGAGAGAGAGGGAGAGAGGCGAGTGTGTGTATGTATGTGCGTATGTGAGTGTGTGTGAGAGAGAGGGAGAGAGAGAGAGAGAGAGAGACTGATATTTGTAATGACCGTGGGGGGTAAGCTCAATTTTAAACCAAAGATTAGAACATTTCCGCAGGTCATAGAAATGTATTAAAACAGCCCACTTAGTACTAATAGAACGATCCTATTTATGTTAAACACAAAGAAATTAAAACTAAAAGCAATTACTGAACCCTCAGCCAAGACCAAACACTGAAGAGTCAAAACACAGGAGACCCTACCCAGACAAACAGAATGCGCACACGTACACACACACTCACATAAACACACTCTCGTACACTCACATAAACACACTCCCTTTCACACACATGCATGTGCTCACATGCAAATGCATACACATTTTTGCGAATGGGTGCAAACACTCACAGAAAGACAGACAGACAGACACACACACACACACACACATACACACACACACACACACACACAGAACAATATTTCTCATTATTTTATATCAGGGATGAGTTATCGGCTTTCCAGTCCCCTCTCTCCTTCTCCTTCAACTTTTTCTCTAATCATTTATATACACGCACTCCCTCAGGCCAACACAAGCAGTAATAACAGAGATTTAACCCCCAACAGCACACTCACACACACACACACACACACTCACACACACACACATACACACTCACCCAGATTATCACACATGCACACACACACACTCACATGCTCTCTCTCTCTCTCACACACACATTGGGGACTGTGCTTGTAGCTCATGCGGCTTATCCTGCTGGTTTGAAGCTGGTGTTTTATTACTATTCAGATGGTAAATAATGGTAAAAAAAAGCCATAGCATTGCTGTACGTGTGCTATATAGCATCCCTCAGAGCTGCTTATGTTTCCCTGTCCCTGCAGCAGCACTGAGCTGGAGGTTAACTGAACAGGGTATTTCGCTTATATTTCAACACATGAGGAAGTTCAGCAACTTCCTGCTCTGCAGTGACCTCACTCTGGTTCACCTGCTTAATTACTACACTGCTCCCTAGTGAGCAGAGTATGTCACTGGAGAGAGGGAACTGAGCTGAATTTACTCCACTTCCCAGGATTCCAGGGGAAACATAGACAAGGTTTAATTGAGTTTATACTCAGGCAATGTGGAACTGTGAGGGTGTGGCTGCATATTGTGTGTGTGTGTGTGTGTGTGTGTGTTTGTATGACTGTGTGTGCACATTTTTGTGTGTATATGTGCATATGCATTTATGTTGTGTGTATGCATGTATGTGTGTGCATTGTGTGTGTGAGAGCTAGCATTTGTTAGTAAGAGTGTGTGTGTTAGTATTTGTATTTGTGTGAGTGTGTGTGTGTGTGTGTGTGTGTATACATTACACAGTAAAACGATGGTAAGGAGGATCACACAAATACTCATCAGCTGGAGAGTTCCACAACTCCATCACACAGAGAGCCAGTGAGGGGCCCCATCTCCATCACACAGAGAGCAAATCAGGGGCCCCATCTCCATCACACAGAGAGCAAATCAGGGGCCCCATCTCCATCACACAGAGAGCCGGTGATGGGCCCCATCTCCATCACACAGAGAGCCGGTGAGGGGCCCCATCTCCATCACACAGAGAGCCGGTGAGGGGCCCCATCTCCATCACACAGAGAGCCGGTGAGGGGCCCCATCTCCATCACAGAGAACGCAAATCAGGGGCCCCATCTCCATCACACAGAGAGCCGGTGAGGGGCCCCATCTCCATCACACAGAGAGAGCAAATCAAGGGCCCCATCTCCATTACACAGAGAGCTGGTGAGGGGCCCCATCTCCATCACACAGAGCGCCGGTGAGGGGCCCCATCTCCATCACATGGAGAGCCGGTGAGGGGCCCCATCTCCATCACACAGAGAGCCAGTGAGGGGCCCCATCTCCATCCCACAGAGAGCAGATCAGATCAGGGGCCCCATCACACAGAGAGCCGGTGAGGGGCCCCATCTCCATCACACAGAGATCAGATAGGAGGTTGGCACCACATTTAGGGCCATGCAGTTTACTGTCAAACATTTTAAAGAAAAAAATCAATGGAAATTAGGATTCCAAAACGAAAGGCAGTGGTGTTTTTGAAGTCGGCGAAGAAGGGGGGTAGGGTGAAGCTCTGCAATGCCCTGCTGCTCGGAATTTACCACAGCCTGTCTGTCTGCCTCTATCCCCCAGCCCCTGCCTGCCACCACTCTGGTGAAGTAAATATTCTCCTCCTAATTACAGCCTGTTAATTACCATTTTAGTCTAATGAGCTTAATTAGCCGAACATAATTTCCTTTTCGATATATTACACTCTTACATGATTATGAGGGTGTTCTGTTTAGTAAACAATTATTAAGATAATATGACTTAATTGCTGGTATTTGCATGAGCAAATGTGTTAATTAATTACAAGTAAAATCTTCCTGATGAGTCTGAGAACAATTAGAGTGGGACTGAGCAAGGAATGGAGAGTGTGACAGGGTGGGGGGTGTAGATGATATTGATATTATAGTGATATTTTGCTCCATGTGCACATTAACAGCAAGACTTTGGGCTGCCGAGTTATATAATGGTTTCAGAACTGGGTTTGTAGCTCAGAGGTTACAGTGTAGTATAATGGTTAGGGAACTGAGCTTTTAGCTCAGAGGTTACAGTTTAGTATAATGGTTTGGGAGCTGGGCATGTAGCTCTGAGGTTACAGTGTAGTATAATGGTTAGGGAGCTGGGCTTGTAGCTCAGAAGTTACAGTGTAGTATAATGGTTAGGGAGCTGGGCTTGTAGCTCAGAGGTTACAGTGTAGTATAATGGTTAGGGAGCTGGGCTTGTAGCTCAGAAGTTACAGTGTAGTATAATGGTTAGGGAGCTGGGTTTGTAGCTCAGAGGTTACAGTGTCGTGTAATGGTTAGGGAGCTGGGCTTGTAGCTTGTATGTTACTTTGACTCAGGACAGCTGATGTTCTTTTGATGGCTCTCACTTGTTCCTCTCCTCTTTTCTGTTCTTTCTCCTTCCGTCTCTCTCTCAGAGGTGTGTAAGAGAGGGCTATCTCTGCCTCTCCCTGTGTCGGAATTTAATATGCAACTTTTTATTGGAAAACAATCGCGCGTGTCGGCACAAATCCTGGCCGCAATATATTTGTTAGCGGCTCTAATCAGATAAAGACAGTGAGAGCTATTTATCACTGCAAATTCAGGGCATTTCAGTATTCTTTTTATTATTTTAATATATTTCTTCGGTATTAAATCACCAATATGATGAATTATAGCTGTCCGCTACACTTTCTTCAGCTTGACAGGAAACGATGCGCTATCCAATTTGAGTGGTCATTTGGACTTTTAAAGACGTGGATTTTTTCTTCTTGAAAAAATGAAGGGAAAAAGTCTAATATGTTTGGGTTCTCTCCTTCCTCTTCTGCGCACCACCCTCTCCATCTCTCTCTGTCGCTTTTTTTAATAATGCGCTTTAACTGCCCTTTATTGCTGTTTCACTGGGGGCAGCACTGACACCTTTAATATTCAGCCAATTACTACGCACACACACACGCACACACATGCACACGCACACTCTCACGCAGACACACACACTCACACACACTCCCTGTAACACACACCCACACACACTCTCTCTAATACCCACACACACACAAACATACACACACTCTCTCTGTCACAAAGACACACACACATACTTGCACACACACTTATACAGATACAAACACAGACACACACACTCATACACAAAAACGCACAAACGAAAGCACATGCAAAGACACACACACACAGTAGCATGAAAATGGGTTCGAGTTGTTAGTGGTTTGCGAGAGTCGTTGTTGTATGTGTAAGTTGTGCGATGACAGAAGCAACATTGTGTTTAATCTGATTTGAAAAGACAAAGATTACCATCGTGCACTGTCATAGTTTTTCTCATGTACACAGTACACAGGCAGTACTTTATTACCCCTGTACAAAGAAGGACAGTACTGTATTACCCCTGTACAGACAGAGGGGCAGTACTGTATTACCCCTTTACACAGAGGGGCAGTACTGTATTACCCCTTTACACAGAGGGGCTGTACTGTATTACCCCTTTACACAGAGGGGCAGTCCTGTATTACCCCTGTACACAGAGGGGCAGTACTGTATTAGCCCTGTACACAGAGGGGCAGTACTGTATTAGCCCTGTACACAGAGGGGCAGTACTGTATTAGCCCTTTACACAGAGGGGCAGTACTGTATTACCCCTGTACAAAGTGGGGGGCAGTACTATATTAGCCCTGTACACAGAGGGGCAGTATTGTATTACCCCTGTACACAGAGGGGCAGGACTGTATTACCCCTGTACACAGAGGGGCAATAATGTGTTACTGGGGGTAGTACAGCTGGTTTCTTCAGCCCCGCCCCCAGGAGTTTTCACACCAATCAGCAGAACCCAGTCAGAACCAATTATCACCCTGGGGAGGGGGCCGTGCCGGTCCCACTGAGGGAGGCTCTGCCTCCCCAAATGCTGCTTTCCAAGAGGCCACTCTATCTCCCCCAGTCCCTTTTTTCTGTTCCATCTTCCCTCCTTCCCCCTCTTTCTCCCCATCCCTCTGATATCCCTATATTTCACACCATTTAACTGTTATAAGCTTTATTTACACAGCTAATAACAGGTCACTGTGCTTGTAACAGGAAAGACTGCGTTTGTCTCTGTGCCCGTAACAGGAGAGACTGTGTCTCTGTGTCTGTAACAGGAGAGACTGTGTGCATCTGTGTCTGTAACAGGAGAGACTGTGTCTCTGCGTCTGTAACAGGAGAGATGGTGTCTCTGTGTCTGTAACAGGAGAGACTGTGTGTGTCTGTGTCTGTAACAGGAGAGACTGTGTCTCTGTGTCTGTAACAGGAGAGACTGTGTTTATCTGTGTCTGTAACAGGAGAGACTGTGTTTCTGTGTCTGTAACAGGAGAGACTGTGTTTATCTGTGTCTGTAACAGGAGAGACTGTGTCTCTGTGTCTGTAACAGGAGAGACTGTGTTTATCTGTGTCTGTAACAGGAGAGAATGTGTCTCTGTGTCTGTAACAGGAAAGATGGTGTCTCTGCCTGTAACAGGAGAGACTGTGTTTATCTGAGTCTGTAACAGGAGAGATGGTGTCTCTGCCTGTAACAGGAGAGACTGTGTTTATCTGAGTCTGTAACAGGAGAGACTGTGTCTCTGTGTCTGTAACAGGAGAGATGGTGTCTCTACGTCTGTAACAGGACAGACTGTGTGTGTCTGTGCATGTAACAGGAGAGACTGTGTGTCTCTGTGCCTGTAACAGGAGAGACTGTGTGTGTCTGTGCCTGTAACAGGAGAGACAGTGTGTGTCTGTGCCTGTAACAGGAGAGACTGTCTCTCTGTGCCTGTAACAGGAGAGAATGTGTCTCTGTGTCTGTAACAGGAGAGACTGTGTCTGTGTCTGTAACAGGACTTTAGGGGCTTTAAAAGCTCAGAACTACAGAACGGCCCAACCTCTTCTCCTGCCTTGCTGAATTGGTCTCATACTCTGTCTCTCTCTCCTTCTCTTTAAAGATGGGTCTTAATAACTTTTAAATAGTCTGGCACAAGGCCGGAGGGGCACTCCTTCAACTGCTCTTATTGTGCAATCGCTCTCTATCCCTCCTGCTTCAACCCCCCCCCCCCCCCCCCCTGAATAACAGAGACGGTAAGAGATGAATAATTCAGTCCATGCTCTGGGCATTTCCCTGGTCAGAGATGCAAACTTGCCCTTCCTTCTTTCCTCGCTCCTTCACTTTTTCCATACACTTTTTTCTTCTCCTTTTCCCTCATTCCTTCAATCAGTCTTTTTGTCCCTTTTAATCGCAGAGTGCAAGGCGCTGGGTGATTCTGTCTCTCCTCTGTTTCCTGTCTGTTTCTCCTCTGTTTCCCGTCTCACTCTCTCATCTTCTTCCTGTCTCTTTCTTTTCTGTTTCCTGTCTCTTTCTCCTCTATTTCCTCTCGCTCCTCTTTTTCTTGTATCTTCCTCCTCTGTTTCCTGTCTCTCTCTGTCGTCTACTCCCCATCGCTCTCTTCTGTTTCTTGTCTCTTTCGCCTCTGCGTGTGTGCTTGTGTGTGTGAGTGTGTGTGCATGTGTGTGAGTATACGCGTACGTGCGTGTGCGTGTGTGTGTTTGAGTGTATGTGTGTATGCGTGTTTATGTGTGTGTGTATGCATGTAAATATGTGTGTGTGTGAGTGTGTGTGCATGTGCGTGTGTGTGAGTATACATGTACGTGTGTGTGCGTGTGTGCGTGTGTGTGTTTGAGTGTATGTGTGTACGTGTGTTTGTGTGTGTGTGTGTGTGTGCATGTGAATATGTGTGTGCTTGTGTGAGTGTGTGAGCGCGTTCATAGGGGATAGCGTGGGTAAATCGGATGGGACAGATGCTCTCTCAGTGTTTTTCTCCTCGCTTCACCTCCCCTCCACCAAGGCTCCGCCCCCTGATGAGCTCAGAGTGGGGGGGGCGACCCGAACCTGCCTCCCCCGCTGATCCCCCAGCTGTCCCTAACAGAGAGAGAGAGAGAGAGAAAGAGAGAGAGAGGGAGAAAGGGAGAGAGGGGGAGAGAGAGAGGGATAGTTCTATTGAGAGAGAGAACGGAGGAATGAGGTTTGACCCTTGAGCTCCCCACTGAACAACCTGTATCTACATGTGTGTGACAGAATGTGTATGTGTGTGTGTTTGCTGATAAGCACACACACATTCACACACATACACACACACACAAATATACTTATACACACACACACACACACACACACACACAGTCTCAGTCTTCTTCACCACACAGTAACCCCCACATGAAGGGTGCAGTACCCCTGCTTCCCAGCAGGGGTCAGTGTGGTGCAGGCAGCCACCCAACAGCTGAGTGTCCCTCTCTGCCCTCCCAATCAGCCGTGCCATGTTGGGGGGGGGGGGGGGGGGGGGGGGGTCACTCACATACTCATCCTGGGGTTTGTCTTTTCAGAAAATTGAGTTGTGAAGAGAACAACAGAGAGAAAAAGAGAGAAAGAGAGAGGGGGGTTGGAGAAGGAGAGGCAGGAAAAGGGAGCGATAGAGAGGGAGGGAGAGAGAGAAAGAGGGAGGGGTGTTAGAGGGGGGAGAGACCGAAACAGAGAGAGATAGAGAGGGAGGGAGAGAAAGGCCAGGGGCTTTTCATAACGGTATTGACAGGAAAATGAATATGATGAATGCAGCTCATCAGTGAGTCGTATATTTACCCTCCCCCCCGGGCGGCTGTCTCTGCCGAAAAAAATCAGCCTGAGAGTGAGCACGGAGACACTGCTGCGCGCTCCGCCATGTCCCAGGCCCTACCGCGCACTCTACCATGTCCCAGGCCCCACCGGGTGCTCTTCCATGTCCCAGGCCCTACTGCGCACTCCGCCATGTCCCAGGCCCTACCGTGCACTCTACCATGTCCCAGGCCCTACCGCATGCTCTGCCATGTCCCAGGCTCTACAAAGCACTCTACCATGTCCCAGGCCCTACCGCGCACTCCGCCATGTCCTAGGCCCTACCGCGTGCTCTGCCATGTCCCAGGCCCTACTGCGCACTCCGCCATGTCCTAGGCTCTACCGCGTGCTCTGCCATGTCCTAGGCCCTACGAAGTGCGTTCCGCCATGTCCCAGGCCCTACCGCGCACTCCGCCATGTCCCAGGCCCTACCACGCACTCAGCCATGTCCCAGGCCCTACTGCGCACTCCGCCATGTCCCGGGCCCTACCGCGCACTCTGCCATGTGCCAGGCCCTACCACGCACTCCGCCATGTCCCAGGCCCTACTGCGCACTCTGCCATGTCCCAGGCCCTACCACGCACTCCGCCATGTCCCAGGCCCTTCTGCGCACTCTGCCATGTCCCAGGCCCTACCACGCACTCCGCCATTTCCTAGGCCCTACTGCGTGCTCTGTAATGTCCCAGGCCCTACAAAGTGCGTTCCGCCATGTCCCAGGCCCTACAAAGTGCGTTCCGCCGTGTCCCAGGCCCTACCACGTGCTCCACAATGTCCCAGGCCCTATAAAGTGCGTTCCGCCATGTCCCAGGCCCTACCGCGCACTCTACCATGTCCCAGGCCCTACCGCATGCTCTGCCATGTCCCAGGCCCTACAAAGCACTCTACCATGTCCCAGGCCCTACCACGCACTCTGCCATGTCCCAGGCCCTACCTCGCACTCCGCCATGTCCTAGGCCCTACCGCGTGCTCTGCCATGTCCCAGGCCCTACTGCGCACTCCGCCATGTCCTAGGCTCTACCGCGTACTCTGCCATGTCCTAGGCCCTACGAAGTGCGTTCCGCCATGTCCCAGGCCCTACCGCGCAATCCGCCATGTCCCAGGCCCTACCACGTGCTCCACAATGTCCCAGGCCCTACAAAGTGCGTTCCGCCATGTCCCAGGCCCTACTGCGCACTCTGCCATGTCCCAGGCCCTACCGCGCACTCCGCCATGTCCCAGGCCCTTCTGCGCACTCTGCCATGTCCCAGGCCCTACCACGCACTCCGCCATGTCCTAGGCCCTACTGCGTGCTCTGTCATGTCCCAGGCCCAACAAAGTGCGTTCCGCCATGTCCCAGGCCCTACAAAGTGCGTTCCGCCATGTCCCAGGCCCTACCACGTGCTCCACAATGTCCCAGGCCCTACAAAGTGCGTTCCGCCATGTCCCAGGCCCTACTGTGCACTCCTCCATGTCCTAGGCCCTACCACGCACTCCGCCATGTACTAGGCCCTACCGCGTGCTCTGCCATGTCCCAGGCCCTACAAAGTGCGTTCCGCCATGTCCCAGGCCCTACCGCGCACTTCACCATGTCCCAGGCCCTACCACGCACTCCGCCATGTCCTAGGCCCTACCGCGTGCTCTGCCATGTCCCAGGCCCTACCGTGCACTACGCCATGTCCTAGGCCCTACCACGTGTTCCACAATGTCCCAGGCCCTACCGCGTGCTCTGCCATGTCCCAGGCCCTACCGCGCACTTCACCATGTCCCAGGCCCTACCACGCACTCCGCCATGTCCTAGGCCCTACCGCGTGCTCTGCCATGTCCCAGGCCCTACCGTGCACTACGCAATGTCCTAGGCCCTACCACGTGTTCCACAATGTCCCAGGCCCTACCGCGTGCTCCACCATTTCCCAGACCCTACCGAGCACTCCGCCATGTCCCAGGCCCTATTGCATGCTCTGCCATGTCCCAGGCCCTACCGTGGGCTCCGTCATGTCCCAGACCCTACCGCGCACTTCGCCATGCCCCAAGCCCTTGGGAGACAGCAAGGGAAGTTGGAGAGCTTAAGAAGTAGCCAGTCATTTTAGTGAAACCAAAACATTATTGAAAGTACACAGAACAATGCATTGCTTTTTTCATTGAGTGTGCTTTTTCCAGACAGGTTATTTTATTCAAAGCAACTGTAATGGATTTTATAGTCAACCAAGAGCTGCCTGGACTGTGATTTACTCTGATCCAGCAGGGTGGGTTTCATGACTCTGTGTGACTCACGGTTTTTGCCTCTGTGTGATTCAAATGTTTTTGCCTCTGTGTGATTCAATTGTGAGTCTGTGTGACACAGGGATTGGTGAATCTTTGTGACTCAGGAGTTTGTGACTCTTTGTGATTCAGGGATTTGTGACTCTGTGTAATTCAGGGTTTGTGTTTGTTGTTCAGGATTCGTGAATCTGCTGTCGGTCGCGTATCGTTTACTCTCTGGTGTCGGTGGACAGACTGCACTATTGTGAGGCAAGATGCTGCTTGTCACAGCTGCCAAAATGTTTTCATCCTCCCCTCCTCTCCAGCTCCATCTGCCGCCCCCACCCCGCCCATGCCCCGCCCCCTCCTCCCACCCCACCCGCCCTACTCATGGCCTGGGGCACTGTAAGCTGATCTGTAGGGCCACTTTCAGTGAGAGGTCAGAGATCCACCCCAGGTCTCCCCCATGCTCATTCTCTGTGTTAAAACGGCCATGATACAAGGTACCCGGGAGCTCCTTGGAGCTGTAAACGGACAGAAACTCACAAGCACACACAGCAAACACACACTTTCCTTCTGCAGAAACACAGTGCTTTGAGAATTACAGCGTTGAGTGGGTTTGTGGTGTGTTGAATGAGTGTGTAGTGTGTTGAGTTGGTGTGGGTGTATTGAGTAGGTGAGGGGTGTTTTAAGTGGGTGTGTTGTGTGTTGAGTGAGTATGTGGTTTGTACAGTGAGTGTGGGGTGTGTTCAGTTGGTATGGGGTGTCTTTAATGAGTGTGTAGTGTGTTGAGTGAGTGTGTGGTGTGTTGAGTAGGTGTGGGTGTGTTGAGTGAGTGAGTGGTTTGTAGATTGAGTGTGAAGTGTGTTGAGTTGGAGTTGTGAGTGTGAGGTGTGTTGAGTAGGTACATGGTGTGTTGAGTTGGTGTGGGGTGTGTTGAGTGAGTGTGCAGTGTGTTGAGTGGGTGTGTGGTGTGTTCAGTTGGTGTGAAGTGTGTTGAGTGAATGCGTGGTGTGATGAGTAGGTGTGCGTATGGTTTGTAAATTGAGGGTGTGGTTTGTTGAGTAGGTATGGGGTGTGTTGAGTGAGTGTGTGGTGTGTTGAGTAGCTGTGGGATGTGTTGATTGAGTGTATGCTGTGTTTAGTAGGTGTGGATTTGGGGTATGTTGAGTGACTGTGGAGTGTGTGGAGTGGGTGTGGGGCGTGGTTTTGGTTCACAGCTACAACTTGACTAAGGGCAGTGTAGTGATCTGATAGGCTGACAGAAGAGGAGCTGATGCAAACATGATGACATGGGCAGGTCCTTCATCCATTCTGACACTCACATAAAAACACTCACACACATACACACATACAGACACTCACTCACTCACACACACACACACAAACACACACTCACATTCATCCATACACACAAGTACACACACACATCTACATACACACTCACACTCATACATACGTTTACAATCACCTCACACAAACACACTCACACACACACACACACACACACACACACACACACTCTCCAAACAGAAAAAAAAATTTCATTTGAATAGTGTGCAGTTTTTGCACACACATGTTTTTGATGCATTTCAATAAACATTTGATGTGGGTTTTATTTGGTATTTTGTGGTAAATTGGTAATTATTGTGATTGTAAAATTAGCTCAAAACAGACATCCTCTGCTGAATGCCTTCCACCAGATTGCCTTGGGACTGCACTCTCATCAGCGCTCTGCTCATGATATCAGTTTACACTGCTAATGCCAGATCCTGCCCCACCTCTCTACACTCCTCACGCTGCTAATGCCAGATCCTGCCCAACCTCTCTACACTCCTCACACAGCTTATGCCAGATCCCATCCCTCCTCTCTACACTCCTCACACTGCTAATGCCAGATCCTGCCCCACCTCTCTACACTCCTCACACTGCTAATGCCATATCCTGCCCCACCTCTCTACACTCCTCACACTGCTAATGCCAGATCCTGCCCACCTCTCTATACTCCTCACACTGCTAATGCCATATCCTGCCCCACCTCTCTACACTCCTCACACTGCTAATGCCAGATCCTGCCCCACCTCTCTACACTCCTCACACAGCTTATGCCAGATCCCATCCCTCCTCTCTACACTCCTCACACTGCTAATGCCATATCCTGCCCCACCTCTCTACACTCCTCACGCTGCTAATGCCAGATCCTGCCCCACCTCTCTACACTCCTCACACAGCTTATGCCAGATCCCATCCCTCCTCTCTACACTCCTCACACTGCTAATGCCAGATCCTGCCCCACCTCTCTACACTCCTCACACTGCTAATGCCATATCCTGCCCCACCTCTCTACACTCCTCACACTGCTAATGCCAGATCCTGCCCACCTCTCTATACTCCTCACACTGCTAATGCCATATCCTGCTCCACCTCTCTATACTCCTCACACTGCTGATGCCAGATCCTGCCCGATCTCTCTACACTCCTCACACTGCTAATGCCAGATCCTGCTCCACCTCTCTATACTCCTCACACTGCTCATGCCAGATCCTGTCCCTCCTCTCTACACTCCTCACACTGCTCATGCCATATCCTGCCCCACCTCTCTACACTCCTCACACTGCTAATGCCAGATCCTGCCCCTCCTCTCTGTACTCCTCACACTGCGAATGTCAAATCCTGCCTGTCTCTTGTACCCTCCTCACTTTGCTAATGTCAAATCCTGCCCCTCCTCTCTACAAACCTCATGCTACTTATGCCAGATCCTGCCCCTCCTCTCTACACTCCTCACACTGCTAATGCCAGATCTGGTCCCTTCTCTCTACACTCCTCACACTGCTAATGCCAGATCCCGTCCCTCCTCTCTACACGCCTCACACTGCTAATGCCAGATCTGGTCCCTTCTCTCTACAATCCTCACACTGCTAATGCCAGATCTGGTCCCTTCTCTCTACACTCCTCACACTGCTAATGCCAGATCCCGTCCCTCCTCTCTACACGCCTCACACTGCTAATGCCAGATCTGGTCCCTTCTCTCTACAATCCTCACGCTGCTAATGCCAGTTCCTGCCCTACCTCTCTACACTCCTCACACGGCTAATGCCAGATCCCGTCCCTCCTTTACACTCCTCACACTGCTAATGCCAGATCCCGTCCCTCCTCTCTACACTCCGCACACTGTTCATGCCAGATCCCGTCCTTCCACTCTACACTCCTCTAACTGCTAATGTCAAATCCTGCCCATCCCCTGTACCCTCCTCACACTGCTAATGCCAGATCCCGTCCTTCCTCTCTACACTCCTCACACTGCTAATGCCAGATCCCGTCCCTCCTCTCTACACTCCGCACACTACTGATGCCAGATCCAGCCCTTCCTCTCTACACTCCTCACGCTTCTAATGCCAGATCCTGGCCCACCTCTCTACATGCCTCACACTGCTGATGCCAGATCCTGCCCCACCTCTCTACACTCCTCACACTGCTAATGCCATATCCCGTCCCTCCTTCACTCTTCACACTGCTGATGCCAGATCCCGTCCCTCCTCTCTACACTCCTCACACTGCTAATGCCAGATCCCGTCCCTCCTTTCTACACTCCTCACACTGCTAATGCCAGATCCTGTCCCACGTCTCTACCCTCCTCACACTGCTATTGCCAGATCCCGTCCCTCCTCTCTCCACGCCTCACACTGCTGATGCCAGATCCTGCCCTTCCTCTCTACACTCCTCACGCTTCTAATGCCAGATCCTGGCCCACCTCTCTACATGCCTCACACTGCTGATGCCAGATCCTGCCCCACCTCTCTACACTCCTCACACTGCTAATGCCAGATCCCGTCCCTCCTTCACTCTTCACACTGCTGATGCCAGATCCCGTCCCTCCTCTCTACACTCCTCACACTGCTAATGCCATATCCTGCCCCACCTCTCTACACTCCTCACACTGCTAATGCCAGATCCTGCCCACCTCTCTATACTCCTCACACTGCTATTGCCAGATCCCGTCCCTCCTCTCTCCACGCCTCACACTGCTGATGCCAGATCCTGCCCGATCTCTCTACACTCCTCACACTGCTAATGCCAGATCCTGCCCCATCTCTCTACACACCTCACACTGCTAATGCCAGATCATGCCCCACCTCTCTACACTCCTCACACTGCTCATGCCAGATCCTGCCCCTCCTCTCTACACTCCTCAAACTGCTAATGCCAGATCCCGTCCCTCCTCTCTACACTCTTCACACTGCTGATACCAGATCCCGTCCCTCCTTTCTACACTCCTCACATTGCTAATGTCACATCCTGCCCATCCCCTGTACCCTCCTCACTCTGGTAATGCCAGATTATGCCCCACCTCTCTGCACTCCTCACACTGCTAATGCCAGTTCCCGTCCCACCTCTCTATTTTCCTCAATACTTTGCATCATGCGTTTGCATGTAAATGTGTCTGTGACTGCGCGTTTGAGAATGAGTCTATGTGTTATTGTCGGAGTGTGTGTGTATGTGTGTGAGGTCCTTTATGTGTTTGTGTGTGTGTGTTGGTTCCTGTTTTAGTGTGTGTGCCTGTGTGCCTGCTTTTGTGTGTGTGCATGTGTGTGTTTTTGTGTGTGAGTGTGTGTTTGAGTTTGGGTGTGTTTGAGTATGTGAGTGAATGTATTTATGGTGTGTCTGTGTGTGTACGTGAGTGTGTGTTTGTTTCTGTATAGATGTGTGTTTCTGTATAGATGAGCGTTCCTGTGCTTGTGTGTGTGTGTGTCTGTGTGTGTGGTGTGTGTGTTTGTGTTTGAGTGTGTGTGTGTGCATGTGTGTGAGTGTGTATGTATGGTGTATGTGTATATGAGTGTGTGTGTGAATGTGTGTATGGTGTGTGCGTTCATGAAAGTGTATGTGTGTTCCTGTATAGGTGTGTGTGTGTGTGTGTATGTTTGTGCGTGTGTGTGAGGGGGCAGGGCGCTGCTATAGGCCCTGGGGCGAGGCAGGTGTGACAGCAGGGGCCTGGTGGTGTGGCAGTCTGGTAGAGCAGGGGGCTGGAGTAGCAGCGCTGCCAGGGACGGGCCTCTCTGGCTGGTGGCAGCTGGTCCTGTCCCCCCCCCACTGGCAGCCAGCAGCAGGCGGGGTGAGAAGGTCAAAAGGCAGTCGTTAGGAGGACAATAAGCGACACAGCGACCGGCGCGGTAATCGGCTTTTATTAACTGCCATCAACTGCGCAGACACGGCGCCTGGGAGCTGCACAATCAGCAACACTAACGCACTGCAACACTAACGCTCTGCAATACTAACCCACAGCAACACTAACACACTGCAAAATTAACGCTCTGCAACTCTGACACTCTGCGATACAAATGCACTGTAAAGCTTACATATTGCAACACTAACGCACAGCAACACTAACACACAGCAGCAATAACACACTGCAACACCAATGCACTGAAACACTACCACACAACAACATTTCTGCACAATTGCACTGCAACAGTAACACACGCATAAACACCCACACACTGTATCATTCCCACATATATACAGACACACACACACAAAAACCCGCACACTCTGTCTCTCACACATACACTAATACACATATTCTATCATTCACACACATGCACACACCACATATCACTCATGCATACACTAACACACAGACACACATACATACACACACTGACGGTTGATCATTCATGATTATTTTTACCAGAATATTACCAGTGCTAGACGTGTCTTTTCATTCATTTGGAAAATGTGACAATGTATTTGCCATGTATCCTTCATCATATTTTACATGACTAAACATAAACCATATGGGTGCATTTCCAGAACATTGTTGGCTTTGACAGAACTCGTTTGGAAAAATAAATATGTTATGATAGTTTTTGGAGAATGTTCTCATTCATAAAATTGTGCAACTAAATTTTAAAATAAGTGGGATGTTTCCCACAATCCTGAAAAAGAGACGCACAGTCAGACTGCAGTGGCTGCGGGTCTTCTCTTTGTCCTTCGCAATAATTAATAATAATAATTACGCTCCCGGCTTCCCTCTCTCCGCTGCATGAAATGTAAGCAAGCATTCAACCATCAGACCCCTCCACCCAACTCCACCCCCACCCACTGTGTGTGTTTGTTTGTGTGTGTGTGTGCATGTGTGTGTGTGTGTGTGCGTGCACGCGTGGGTACCTGTCAGTGTGTGTGAGTGCAGACGGGTGTGTGAGTGTGTGGTATTCTGTGGACTGGGTGTGAGCAGGAACACTCCTTTGCTCAGCGAGGAGGTTCTCCTAGCATGTTAGCACATTAGCGATCCAGCTGTCAGAGGCCTTCTTTACCCCCCCCACCCCCATGCCGTTTTGTGGTTCTTTTAATGTTGGGCTTTTGAGACGGTCCACATGCAGGTTGTTAATGGTGTGCGGAAGGGCCTGGGAGATAATGGCTCCAGCCGTTTATCTCTGCGCTCCACATCCCTCGCTTCCTGTCCTCTCATCTTCTAGTCTACACCAACTCCAGCGGGCGTGACCGGTGCGCTGGGCATCCCGTCTGCAAGTACTCAGAGCAGCACGTTCCACCAAACCTACACAAAAACCCTGCTAATCCGCTAACTCCCGGCACCAGTGTGCTCCACCACTACTACGCTCCTACCAGCACCCTCCTCCCCTGCTATCCATTTCGCTCCTCTCATTTAGCCCTCACCTGCAGGGGGTTCATCAGGGATATAAATACATGCATTATAAAAATCACTCACTGGACTGACGTTTTAATTCAAAGCGATTTAAAAGATTTACTGCTTCATGGAGGGGAAGTAAGAGGAGCCTTCGTAAGGGCAGAAACGGCCCAGCACACACACGCACGCGCGCGCTCACATACACTCTCTCTCTCTCTCTCTCTCTCACACACACACACACACACACAGAGTCCCACTCCCTCTGCCATTAGCAGCCCTTCTTAAACTCTGTGCTATTTTATGGCTGTCCAGCTTGCCTCTGCCGTCCTCTGCACTCCACTCTTAAATGAATAAGTAATGACGGGCGCGCTTTAACTGCGGATACATGCGGCCTGATGGCTGTGGCGCGAGCCTCATTGGGATTGATGACCGGGAGGGGAGGGGAACGCGCGTGAGCCGCCAGGGTGAGTGAGAGAGAGGGAGAGATCACTGCAGGAAACTACTGTGTCATCAAAATATAAATAAATTAGTCAACACAGGCACAGACACATACGGACGCGCACAATGATGATTCAAATGATGGCTATGTGAATGAATCTAACCTAGTGGCACGCAATTCCGCCTCCTTCCTTGCCAAAATCACGCATTATAAATCGTGGAAAGGACGGGTTTTTAAAGCGTGCCTGCAGTCGAATTTCTGCCCTCTTGTGTTATCAATATTTTTTCCGTGGATGGAGGAAAGACTTTCTTAACCCCGCATGGCGTTGAGGGGGAACGGCTCCACTCACGCGCGCACTTTTTTTCAGTCACTCGCAGAAATTATTCCTCAGCTTTCAGATGTAATCGCGTGAGCTCTTCTTTCTGGTCCTCGGGGCGGCCCTGGGCACTGGCGGTTTGCAATATCACCACTGGCTGTCCCGGAGTAATTAATGTGTTCTCCCTGTCTGGCTCCGACGCTCTGGACTCGCGCAGTGCGCAGAGGCGAAGCGCTACATTAATTGGTAATGTTTTGACCAGCAGGTACAGTTACTTGAACCTCAGCACATGTAACTGCATTTATTATCTAATAACAATTGCACAATAATTAAGTCAGGTGATTCTGAAACCAGCATTAATGTGACCCTGTCCTTATCTCCAGAAATATCGCATGTTTCTCATGAAGGCCCTTCAACAACAATGCAGTGTTTCCACAGTCAGATCCGTTTCCACTACGGTCTGCATAATTTCCACAGAATCGAGTGCTTATGCGCCTTTTGGTACACGAATTGGTACAAACGTGACAGTGCATAAATCACATTTTGTGTTTTATCACGGTGACTGTTTTTCGACGCGTTGCGTTGTCTTAGACCTTCTAAACACGCAGCGGTCGTGCGACGCCTGGCACGAGACGTGGGAGCAATTTGGCCACAATGATGGCAAAGGTCAAGAGCAGCGCACACATTGCACATATAAAGCGTTTTTTATTTTACTGCATCCATCTCAGCAAGTTCCGTGTGTGTCACATTGTTATGTTTACTCTCTCTTTCTCTCTCACACACACATACAGACACGCGCGCGCGCACACACAGGAAAAAAAGGTTCTCCAAGGATTTAGCCATATAGCTCGTTTCATTAACAACTAGGAATGATGTAGAGATGCAGTCAAAAGCATGAGATTGAGTGAGGTTTGAAAAGACTCTCCTAGAGAAGCACCATAACTCTCATGATCTTGATGCATTGATCCGTTCAGAAGCTTCATTTGCTCACAGGTAGAATTTGACCAAAAATGACTCTTTTTGTCATTTGACTCACATTTTAAAAATCAAAATATTACGCGTGGGAAATGTTTTCAACAAATACATTTGACGAAGTATATATGATATTCTAAATTTCTATAGCATAAAATATAGCAAAGTATTATTTTTGACATTTAATTCTTTCACACCACATTACCTGAGATTTAGCAAAGGTGCTAATCATTCGGGCGGTGACCATATGTATACTAATACAGGTATGCACAACACTGGATCTGAGAGTCCGCTGGTCATTCAGTGCGCTCTCAGATGTGTGCAATAGTGCTTCAACACAAAGCACAAAATTGAGTCGAACACGATACATCTGCTGTTTTCACTGACTGCTATTCATATTGCAATTCATGATTACAATTCCTGTATCTAACACTTCGCCGGATTCAAGGCGCAGATTTCCTGCTTTGGAGAATGAAAGACATGCGATGTTGGAAAGTTAGATGCTCAGTTTTGTCCGCAGTTAAATGTCTTGTGTAAACACACGGCTGACAGAGTGTGCATCAGTCTGTGCCCGCGACAGCAGAGAAAAACACAATGCAAACTAAATTAAAAGGGCTTCCATTAAAGCCCCGAGAATAATAACAGAAAAAACAAAGGAACAGACAAAAGGCCGTTACGTTTCAGAGCATTATATAAAAATATAGTTAATATTTTATAAATGGAGACAAGCGCGGCGTTGGGAGAGAACCGGTAAACTTTCATTAAGGAGGCTATTTCGCTGCGAGGGAATTTCCGTGCCTTTCACTTGTTTCCTCGCTTTTATTGCAATAATACAGATATCTCTCTCTCTCTCCAACCCCGCCTAATCCCCCTCTTCCCTCTCTGTCTTCCTCGTTCTGTTTTTTTTTTCTTTCTTTTTTTAATAAAGTAATAAAAACATACTAGATCCTTTTTAAATACACTATTACTTATCCCTGCCTTTTCATATTGTACCATCACGGGCACTTTAGAGCCCTTATAAAAGCGGATCATTTATTATTCAAAAGAAACGTCTTTTGCATATTGTGTGAGCGCTTAGCGCTGCCTGCCAGACTCCGGCTCAAAAGCCGGGGCGAAATTGATAACAGCAGACACACGCAATAAAAACAGCGCCCGGGGCTAGGACACCGACCCCGATATGCAGATCGCGCCATTTCTCTAACAATTCGTTCGTGCACATTCTTTTATTTCCTTTGAAGAGAGGGGGCGGGGATTTCATGCTTTTAATTTATTTGTACATCTATAGGCCTGGTACCCGATTGGGCCAGGGGCCGCCGGGTGCACAGGTTGAGAAGCCCGGATCCCGGTCTCCTGCAATGGGTTAAACTGTTTGGCTCCTGGGAGAAAAGGGAGAAGTGACCCCGTCCGCTCCGCATTTGCTGTCACAATCCCAGATAATAAGTATTACAAATCACGTTAAACACTACAGCTTGGGCTAATACTATTAATAATTATAATCTTCGTAGGGCTAATGAAGTTAGTCAGATGCGAATGGGGTGCAGGTGAACGGGTTTTCTCGCCCGTTTTCGGCCCAGACTGCAGGTTTGTTGAGAAGTCATTTTACACTTATTTGGGTTCAGTGGAGACAGAGCGAGAGAACAGCGCAAAGATAGGGGTGCCAATTCACATTCTCGATTTGTTCTTCCACTGAAGACATGACAGAGGTTTAAGTACCATTTTGAAATGACAAGGCGGATATATATTTAATATATTTCCTTTGTCAATTTTTGTAAGTTTCAGGGAGAAAATGTTGGATTAATTTTATGTGTATTCTTCAGAACATTTCTTCTTTTTAGAGACCCCCACTACCACAATAAATTTTAATTTATTGTGGGAGTGGAGGTCTCTAATAGTGACAGAAGCTGTGGCGGAATTTTGGGGCAGTTGCTTTTGCAGTTGATCAATATCCGTTTTCTATTTGATTCGTTATTTGAAATATTATATATTATATATATTATATATAAATATTAGATATTATATTATATTATTTTATATTATTATTAGATTATTATACGTAATTTAAGTGCATTGTCTGTTGAAATAACACTCACACACACCAATGTTGATTACATCAAACAATAATTAAAAAAAAAAAACACTGCCAAAACGCCAAAGTAGGCCTACTTATTCGGAGTAGGGCAGCACATGGGATAGCACAGGGTAAACTGGTACGTAAGAAAGTAAAACTGCATTTTGCCTCTGAGGGTTATTATACAATCAATGTGTTAGTTATGGCAGAAAAAATGTCGTCATTTTCATGTTTAGTTTGGTATTTGTTAATGTGCTCTCTTACAAAGAACAGCGGCATTCGGCAGGACTGTAAAGAGGCGCGAGGGCAAGTCGCTTTGAGTCTGGCATGAGTAACTTTTTACAGCAATGGGTAGACATTTTCCCTCCAATGTGAACTGTTGACATTAAAACGAATTTAAAAAAATTAAAAATTTAATTCCTTGCATGTTTACTGCTTGGATTATGGCTTTCTCCAGCGTAATCAGCCTGTGTGTATTTTACAATGTTATAGTGGCATTTAGTTCAGACTTTTACTTCCGTTCGTCTTGTCTTCGTTTGTGTTGTGAACAAATTCTATAAATAATAAATAAAATAATACATTTAAAGATAAAGTTCTCTTCAGATCTGTGGAAAAAAGCACGGCGTCAAATGCATGTTCTATGCTTCTCGCTCTGCCTCCCTGCCTCGGTGTGCAAGTAAAGAATTAGTAGGGCTACCGATGAAGAGATTTCATTTATCACTCTAAATGTTAAAACCACGTCATCCAGGGTTAGCTTGCAACTAATATATCTATGGTCAGTTAATGCTGCAAGTTCATTTTCAGCGAGGTGCAGCCAGCACTACCGTCCCAGCCCTACTCAAATTCAAACCTAATTGTTCAAAGTTGCTCACGATTTTTTCAAACAACGTTGCAATTTAAACAACAGTAAAAAGTAGGTATAGGTATGCGAGGAAGGAGTCAGTGCCAATCGACATTACAGAATGAGATCAACACATACGGTAGACCGACTGGACAGACGGACAGGCCGACAGCGGGCAGTGTTAGTTGACCACACACGAGACCAGCGATCCGGCTGACATCCGGTGCTGTGACAAACGCTAAAGGATGACGTAAGAGTCTCCAGCAACTGGACACGTGCCTCTCCCCTGGAGGAAAGGGGCTTTTTAGCATCGGCGCTAATGGTCTATTAAAATATCAACTACTTCAAAGTAAACGGATTTTCTCCCCGCCAACACCAATTCCCTGAAGCTTATCAAACGTGGCGGCCTAGCCAAGGGATATAATCGCTTTTACGCGCGGATTACAAGGAACCACTTAGATCCGCTGTCCATAGATCGGGTTTCCCGGAGCTCCGATTGAATTAGACCGTGGACTGGAAAGTGTGTTCTCAGCACAAACAAACAAGGCGTCCCTGTCACTCCGACTCGGACGATACAAGACACATCACATCAGCATGCAGAAAAAAAAATCACAAAATATTGCAGAAATTGACGAACGCATGCACAAACAAACTTTTTTTGCAGTAGGCAAAGTGGAGCGAATTGACTTGGCGTTCTGTTGTAGCTATTGCTTTGCAATGTTTCTGAACTCACAGAGACATTCTGGTGTTTTCCTGTAAGTCAGATGACATTTTCTATGAATCATTTCTGTGCTTGAATTGTGAGTTACATTTTACAAGACAAGCCTGATCACCGAACCTATACCCGTCCAAAACCAACAAAGAAATCAAACAATGACGATTTCCCTTTTGTAATGTTATAACAATTGTTACTGGTCGAATCAATCATGTTTATGCGGCTATTGTTTGTAGTTTAAGATTTGTGTCGCTTTTTCTGTTGAGAGGACCCGTTCCGCCCATTTGGAAGGGTATCCCAGAGCACAGTGCACAATCCCAACAACCACCCCCCCACTCACCCCCGGGGCCTCTTGTCACAAAAGGTTTTGTGAAGTTGCTACAATACTAAAATAATTTGCAATAACAATTGTAATTTCAGTGTGCCCTATTGAATCCCACTTTGTATAATTTTTGGTGGACTGAAACTGCGTCTTCTATGTACAGTATATACAGTTAGCTAAGATCACAAAATGTTCCAATATTATTATAAGAAAAGAACTCGTGTATATATGTGTGTGCGTATATACATATATATATATATATATATATATATATATATATATATATATATATATATACAAACACACACACACATAGCAAAGGAACAAGTATTTGACCTAAGCGGAAACAACAATAAAACCGCGAGATAGTAGCATTTACTAGGATGGAGGATGATCATGATGATGATGATAATAATAATAATAATAATAATAATAATAATAATAATAATAATAATCACAACAACTATATGTTATAATTAATAATTTGTCTTAAGTTTCAAATTATTTCAAGTTTTAAATCTGCAACTTTAACGTCCGACCAAGCGATTTGTCTTTGACTGTAATGTCACCGTCTAGCTTTCTAAGCTTTCTGTTAACCCTGTAAAAATATATCAACAATGGACATGCAATATATGCATTTTATTGAAGAGTTCTTGTCGGTGAATACACAACTTTCAGCGACAATAATGCTGCGATTTAAACCACTCTTCTGTCAGAAGTGGTTGACTATTTGGGAAATTCGTTTTCAAAAAATTTGCTTCATCTATACTAGATTTATTGTGCGCGAATAATCGCAGATACCAAATGCACATTCGACCCTGAGCTACCTCCCACGCGTGGGGCTTTCAGTACCCCAGCCAAATCACGACTCAATGTCTTTCGTCGCCGATCGGTCGCATATAGTTTTAGTTTTCTCTTGTTTTGGTTTGTTTAAGTATTTTAACCTTTATGGGATAATGAAAACAATTTGAAGAAAACATTTGAAAACATGCCTAATAAATCATATTAATATGGACTACAAGACGCAGGAGTTCATATCGCTGCTATGTTTTCCGCAGATAACTGAGGCATTTAATGTTTACCATATTAGCCAGATAAACGTGAACTTCAGAACGGAACAGGTAGCTTGAAAGGGATACGCGCCGTGGGGTGGGGGTTCGCAAGGGGAGCCAGTCCTCTCTTCCCTCACTAATAAGAGCTCCGGGCAAATCGATGGTCCACAATCTACAGAGCTACATTTAGCGATGACAAACGCCGGCCCTCGCTTTTAATACAGACCGTCTCTGGTTTCACTCCGAGGATCAATAACTAAAATATAAGATATGTCAAATTAATCCGCGAGGGTCCACTCTCAAAGGAAAAGCGATCGCTTTTAACTGACAGGGCCGAATGCACACAAAATACAACTGACAGAAGTGACAAAAATACCATGTCAAAGGCTGTGATACCGTAAGAACAAATTCATGCGTTAAATAAAAACTGTAGAGAACGAGGGGCCAGCAGCGCCAGGACCGTACGTCATTATTAAAAAGCCGTCGGGTGCTGGATACATTAACACCAATGTCATGGTAGAGGGAACGTGAAAGATTACCCACGAAACGTATGCGTCCTAAAATAGTAAAGTGGAGAAAAGGGTCATAGAATCGAGAGGCATTCAAATTATATAGGAAGTGAGGAATATGAAAGCAAGGGTTACTCCAGAATAATAATTACCACTTCTGTATTAGTAAAATTACTACATTGTCTAACGAGCAGGAAGTGTTTCATATTGGATAATTGATGTTTTAATAATACAGAGATCAGGAGATATTGCTGCTCGATTAGAGAGCCTATCTCGAGTCTAATGAATTCGCCCCGGTGTGCGCTTTTTAAAAAATGATGTCACTTTGGAATGTTCCCTCAGCTCGCATTCAGCTTCGCCAGTTATTGTTGAAATGTCAGCCAATGGGGTAACAGGGGCCGTCTAGTTGAGCCAATGGAAATTTCAGACGAGGAAAATGAGATTGCGGAGCAGGGGGTGTGAGAGCGAGCTGTCCCGCGCAGCGACTGCCCCGCACTTGCCAAACTTTCACCGGCGTCTCCAAACTGCGGATGGATGGACGACGCGTCCGGGCGGGATCTGGTGTCTCAGACAAGGGAGAAATGAGCAGGGTTTGATTCCTCCTTACAGAACCCTTGAGCGAACACAAACCGACAGAGAGGAGAGTGCGTAGCGCTCATTCTTGCTTTTTTGCTGTTGAGATCATCCATCCTCCCGCGTCCAGTCCGTTCTCCTTTTTTTAATTTACAAGCTTGTGAGTGTGTGTTCGGGCCCGGCTGAGCAGGCGGCGGAGTGGACGCGGGACTGAGGATGGAGCGGGCATCCAGCAGTAGCCCCAGCGGCCCCGGCCAGCCTCCCCAACCCGCACAGCACGAACCCATCAGCTTCGGTATCGACCAGATTCTGAGCGGGTCGGAGCAGGAAAGCTCGCAGCAGAGCAATGTCCGGAGCGGTTCGGATGTTAGCGGCAGCGGCGGCGGCACCGGGGGCGGGAGTTATCATCTCGGCAGCCCCACAGGAGCCAGCGCGGCGCCGTACACAGCTCTTCCTGGTTCTTTCCACGGTATTACGTCGTTCGAGGACTCTGGTACCTACGGTGTGAACTTGACCCTTGCCCCCGGTGGGGTGATTCGAGTGCCCGCACATAGACCTCTGGCCGCAGCCGTGCCCCCGGCCATGGCCAGCGCAGTGCCCGGTTTCGGCAGCCTCAGCTTCCCGTGGATGGAGAGTACGCACCGGTTCGCCAAGGAACGTTTCGCAGGTAAACATTAAACAAGGAGCGGAACTGACCTTCTCAAACAGATACGATGCTCCTTAGGGTGGGTCTCTGCCTTGTTTTGGCTTTTCACGACGACTGACTTACAATATCCAAATGTTGGCATAGGACAGAAGAAATACAGCATATACGTATTTTTTAGGGTGCTACAGATGAAAACATGTCACAGTGTTGCTCCATCGAGCACTGTAAACATTTGAGCTGATGCACTGTAAGAAGAAAGGTTAGATATTCACATTCTATAGACCCAAATGGTTCGGTAGTGGTTTTGTATTCTACCTAAAAGGTTTTCCTCAGACTACGGGCCAGTAATCCTGTTTTGGTGATTTTAGAACCCTTTTTTCGAGTATACAGACACGCAGCTCGACCTGCCGTATAGCCGTGAGCAGAACACATAATTAGCGCGAGAGTGGAACTTTGGAGTCGATGTACAGGCGTGTCAGGTTACCCTCTGCGTAAGAGGCGGCCCATTGCCAGCCTTGTTATGTTATTAGCTAAATATAATTATCGTTACTGTCTCAGTTCGGCAATTACCCAGGCGTTTCCTCTCGCGCAGGCCATTGGCAACTGCACGGGACAGAGAAGGCGGTCTTTCAGCCTTCCTCAAGAGTCCCGTACAGTCTGTCTACACATGGTCATGCAGCTTCAATAATGTAATATTCTTCGTTGGTATGAATAAAATGAACACAACTGCCATACAGAATAAGAATCAACCAAAGCCTCTACTTCCTTAAAATAATTATATTCTGCATTACCCAGCTTTCTTGAATTAGGCCTACTTGCTCGTCACTTTCGTTTTATTTAAAAACCAGTTAATGAAAAGAATGGGTGTATTAGTTCCGATAAATTCTGTAAAACCATCCTGGACTAATTACGTTTCACACAAGCTCAGAATCACGGCCACGCTCTGTCTTCAAAACAGACACACAAACCAGAGCACTAGACAATAAAAATGATATATACATTACTGCCACCGAAAGCAATACAATTATTATTCATTATTTCAAAAATAGACAGAAGACTGAACTGCCTTTATGTCTGACAGCACCGAGGCGCAATAGATGTGCATTTTTTGTTCTGAAATAACTTGCTTTGCAGCTGCGGTCGGGAACAGAAAGAGCGCAGTAAGCGCTGTCTCAACAGGCTCAAGCGGCAATACCATACACAATTAGGAAACTTCTTAAAGTAAACGTTGACCTCAAAATCTGAAAATAATGAATTATAAAATGCATACGCATGAATTGTTGCTGTGCAATGCATTTATTATAATTACTTAATTATTTTTTAAATAAAATATATCCAATAAAACAGCTATTAAACAAAAAAAAAAGAAACCGTGTATTTGGTCGAAGTTAAGGTAATCTGAACCAGATTTAAATACATAAATGCAATATGCCTTCTTTAGGAATTTAGACCTTAAAAGATTTAATTAACGCAATGAGGCATTTTCTGGTCTTACTTTAACAACGACTGTTTGAGACACTGTTTACCTGTTTAAATATTTAATACGCACTTCTGATAAATTGACGGAACCTTGCATTAATAATTCCGTTTTCTTTCATATCAGATAAATACATAACAACGCGAAAGGTTTTTGAAATTCATCCGGAACTAAAGAGTGAAACAATGCCACAGAATGAAGACTATTTCATTTAAAGTTTTTTGCACAACAAAACATTCAAATACATCAATATACACTAATTCAGAAACGTGCTAATATTTGCTGTCATTTGTAAATGACGCTTGTTTTGCTCTGTACATCAAAAGGTTAAAAGAAGGATACATGGAAAAATTTTGTATGTAATGTTAAGAAAGGGAAAGAAATATACGTTATATCTGGAGAATAACATTCAAGAATAAAATAAAGTTTAATAGGTAACAATCAACAAAGCATAATCCTAATTACATGATATGACTAGATGCTAATATTGTCTACAATTTTACCATGTGGAAAAAAATCAGTTAAATACTATAATATTGTTGCAGTCCATTTTCTAATTTCTTCAGGTGCAGCTCATTGTCAATTAAAATGAGTTGGAGTTTATGAGGAAATTGGACGGAGCGTAGCAGGTAGTAACATTACCTAAAGATACCGAGGCCAATGAAGTACATAGATACAAAAAGAAAATTAATTATAAATTGTCCATAGAAGTAATGATGTGAAAATAAATAACCCTTAGCATTTTTAACACAAGCCGGTGCTTCAACAGAAGGAAAATAATAACATTAATTGTAATAATGTAACTACTTCTAGCATGTATTATTGTAGTTATCATCTATCGTACAACCGTAAATACTGAAAAGACCTACATGTAAATACACAACAAAGATCTATTTCGTTATTTTTATTATTCTAAATAGAAGCAGGCCTACTACTACTACTACTACGACTACTACTAATAGTAGTAATAATAAAAATAATAATAATTATTATTATTATTATTGGTAGTAGTCGTAGTAGTAGTAGTAGTAGTAGTAGTACTAGGCCTGCTTCTAATTATTATTATTATTATTATTATTATAGAAAACATTAAAGTGCGTACAAATTTTTGTTTTATCCATTTTTTTAATGTGTAGTCAAAACACGTCTCTGAAACTTGCGTAACTTCAGATTCAAGAATATATTAAATATTAAAACTTGGACAAATAGTTCTCATTTTACCTTTTATGTTCGGTAATGTTTAAATCTTTGGCGGTCCACGTGGTACCGTGTGCCTGAGAGCTCATTTTTGCTTCACATTGTTTTTGCCCAAACACACTTTCCGCGACATTGGACTTGGGATTTTTCCCCCGTGATAAAACAAAATACCTGCTCCACGGAGATTCCTACATCTAAAGGGAACGACTTTATCGGACTTAATTAGATTGGATTTAATTTGACGACGTGTGTTTAATTTATCCGAAACCCTCCTCTGTCCAGTTGTGGATTCACTCACTAGTAGCTGGTGTAATCGGAGACGCGGACACACCGGTGTCGGAAGTGCGGTGATAAATGTGTCGGCTCTCGCACACAACACCGGCTGTCTCAGGTAACCTGAAACCAAACCGATTACCCTCACTGGCCTCCATGTCTGCGCATGCATGTGTGCTGATTCGCGAGCTTTAATACGTCTGGAAAATATGTATATTTTCATTTTAGCAGAATCTTAATTACTCTTCCTTTTTTTTAAAATCTCACATTTTGGCTTTGTTATTGAAGGTCCAATGGTGATGGGTTTTAATAGTTTATTGCAGACACAAACATATATGTTTGTTTCTGTAATTACATGCAAACACACTGGACTGATTCTGTTCCGATTATACTCAGCTGCTATTCACCCAGCGCGCGCACACTGACGCACCTCCAGCGCTTCACAGAGGCAATCCCTGATAACACGCGGTGTATCCATTAACGGATATTAGCCGCAGGGACAAGAGTGACTGCATTATTTATGTGTGACCCGAGACACCCTCATGAAACATGGCTATTTCAACATTACGGTAAACACACAAATACACACGCACACACACACACACACACGTTTTCTGACGTTAGGCATAACTTTCAATTTGGGCTCAGAAACCGTGAATTGAACTAAAATATGAAGCGCGTGGATATTGTCGCAGTCCGCCTAGCAGAATGACGGATTGTCGCCAGAAAGAGGAGCTGCACTATAAGCAAAAACATAAAGAGTGGAGAGGAGCACAGACTGCTTACTCCGGTCCGTTTCTATCAGAAACTCGTTGTTGAGCGTGGCACATCAGCCGACGGACTGGGGAGACAGACGCTCTGACAGGAAAGAACACCCCGCGCTGCACGTATACAGTCAGCCACATTTATCACGAGCTCCATTTTTCCTATAGCAAAGGATAAAATGCAGTGAAGTTGTAAAGCGTCATAAATATTTCAGCGCAGATATGTATGACTCCCTGCAGGCAGGTTAAATGTTTCCGTCTGAGGTTTGTAACATTAGGAGTCTGATCCTCTTTTCAGTGAAAGAAAATAAATAAATAAATACATAAATAAATAAACAAATAAATGAACAAGGACAGTAAATGCCGAGCATTTGGCAAAGACAGAAGTTAGACGCACAGACGATTCGATTAAAACCCCATGAGGCGTTGTCTTCAACACTGAAGCAAATATTTCTGGGTGTTACATAGTACAGATGTTACCAAATGTCTGTAATACATTTCAGTTGTTGTTGATCTTGAAATCACTTTTAAGTAACACTCGCTGAGATGAGTATCACCACAGCGGCTTGATGGAACCCGGACCTATGTATATTTAGACAGTAAAAGAAAAAGATTAAATAAAACACTGAAGTTAAACTTTGTATAGAAATCTGAATATTAAAGTGGATGACAGGCCTAACCAAGCATACACACACACACACACACACACACACACACACACACACTCAAACATGTGTGCATGCTTTTGCTCACTCACATACGTGTGCAGAGACATTCACATACACGCTCTCGCAAGTTCACACACACACTCATGCATGCAATGTACATGTACACACATGTGCTCTCGATTGCTCACACACACATACACACACACACTCATATATGCGTGTCCTCACTCACATACACAAACACTCACACTCACGCACGCTTGTCCTCGCTCACACACATTCACACAGACACACACACACTCATGCATGCAATGTACATGTACACACATATGCTCTCGATTGCTCACACACACACACACATACACACACACTCACATATGAGTGTCCTCACTCACACACACATACACAAACACTCACACTCATGCACGCTTGTCCTCGCTCACACACACGCAAACAGACACACACACACTCATGCATGCAATGTACATGTACACACATGCTCTCGATTTCTCACACACACACACACACATACACACACACACACACACACACACACACACACACACACACACATACGCATGTCCTCACCCACACACACATACACAAACACTCACACTCACGCACGCCTGTCCTCGCTCACACACACGCACACAGACACACTCACACACTCATGCGCACGTCCCTTGCTGGCTGTCTGTGTTTGTTGCACAGCTGTTTGCTCTCCCTTTGCGCTCCCACAGGTGTGAGTGTAATTAGAGGCTCAATGGCTCTAAACAAACACAGTCTCACTGAGAACAGCCTGGGGGGGGGGGGGGGGGGGGGGTGGGGCGCCGCAGGGGGGTAGGGGGCGCAGTACAGCACTTAATCATAATAACGTATTCACCATTGTGCTCAAACTCAGATACTTACAGTGGGTTAGGCAAGTCACATGGCTACCCCTCCACTGGTTATATGGACCACAACTCAGCTGTGTGTGAGCTCTATAGATCTGATAGACCTGACATGAGGGAATGTGTCTGCATGGACACAACGGACAGATGCACACATACACACACACACTCGCACACACACACACACACACTCGCAATGGAGGCAAAATCAGACAGACCTGGTTCATGCAGCTGTGTGCACTGACCCAGAGTTTCATGTTTCTGGATTAAGACACCAGATGCCCTGGAGAGAAACATATCACAGAAAAAAGAATTGGGGTGGGGGTTGGGGAGGGGAGGGGAGAGGCGGGGTGGGTAGCTGGTTTGTGGAAGAGGGGTTTGTAATCGCGTCAGGAGCAGAGAGGTGGTGGTGCAATCGCTGGGAATTCTGGTGTGTGTACATGTCTGTGTGTGTGTGTGTGTGTGTGTGTGTGTGTGAGAGAGAGAACATGTATGTGTGTGTGAGGGAGAGTACATGTATGTGTGTGTGGTTAAATATATGTGTGTGTGTGTGTGTGTCTGTCTGTCACACTCAAAGAATGATCTATGGGTTGTTCACATGGGAGGCAAAGCCAAATTTTTAACTGTACTTACCTGCCACCATCCCCCCCAATTCCGCTACAGCAGCGTTGACGCCCTTCACCGTGTCACGGCGCATCGGCCACCCCTACCAGAACCGCACGCCACCCAAGCGCAAGAAGCCGCGCACATCCTTCTCGCGCATGCAGATCTGTGAGCTGGAGAAACGCTTCCACCGGCAGAAGTACCTGGCCAGTGCAGAGAGGGCCGCCCTGGCCAAGACCCTGAAGATGACCGACGCGCAGGTCAAGACCTGGTTCCAGAACCGCCGCACCAAGTGGAGGTGAGACAGTCTGAGAAGGGGGGGGGGGGGGGGGGAGGGACAGAGTGGGGAGGGACAGGATTTAAAGACGAAACTGATCAAGATTTCAGGTGACATATTTACCATACAACACATACAGCAGAAGTTTTCAACATAAAAAGTTAGAACACAAAAACAGAAAAATGCAGAAAACTAAGAACAGACCCTCAACCCAGTTTGGCTCCCCAGAGTACAGAGTACCCAACACTGCATCAACCCCATTTACCTACATTCTACAGAGTACCCAACACTGCATCAAGCCTGGACCTAAACACTACAAGGGTCTCTGTCTCTATCGTGTGCCAATAAAACTAAAAACCAGAGCAAAGTGTGCACACATGCACACACACACACACACACACACACACACACACACACACTCCACTGCAGTTTTAGTAGTGGCAGAGACACATATGTACTGATTCTATGGGGAAGAAAACTGGACCCTACCACAGTGAGGACTGTAGGTAAAGTCTTTGTCGCACCACTTCTTCTGATAGATTTCCACTGAAGCCATGAAGTATGCCGACTGTCATGTTTTCTGACAAATATTCCGGTTAAAAAATGTCCAGGCTGGGCGCGGGGAAAATAAGCATCCTACCTGTGCGCGTGGCAGATGCGCAGGGAAGGCGCGCAGGCGCGTGGATTCCTGCGGACGGCGGCTGAGCTGGAGAAACTCCGGTTCGCTCCCTCGGCTCAGCTCCGCGACAGTAATGCGTTTATAATGTGGCTGAAATATTGACCGCTGTAGACGCGGCATACATCACCTCCAGCTCTCAGCTGCCTTGTGCATCAGGCTGGGATGTGGAGGGGGGGGGGGGGGGGGATCCCAACAGGAGCCGGCTGAGGCAAACACCGCGCGCACCCCGCCATAACTCGCAATAAGAGCCGCGGCGAAGCACCAGCCCGCTTTGTCTCTGACTGCAGTATAGAAGCGTGCGAATTAAGGACACAGAAACAAGCCTTTCATCTAAGTGAACACAATGAGAAGGTGCCATTTTGGGGATTCATAAATGTATTTAAACAGCACGGTTTCCTCTCACATGTCCAGTTTAACTATAAAGCAGTAATAATAACTGCGACTAAGATGAGCTTGTTTTTTTCCCCAAGTACATCAGGCCAAACTCAATCAAGAAGGTTTCCTTGAGACCTGCTGTACCATAAAACTGCAGGTTCAAAATATCTTCATCTTTCATTATAAATAATTCTAAAACAACGCACCATACTATACTACCGTACTATAGCATACTAGAAATGTGCTCTAAAATAACATATTATTATTATTATTATTATTATTATAACAATTAGTAGTTCTAGTGTAAGTGCTTCATCTTGCATTGTGAGAGTTGTGAGAGCATGAATTTACAAATAAATATACCAGAAATAGCATTTCATTATAAATGTTGTCTCACGATTTGTACAATAATTCTAAAGTATATAAATTAATACGTTTATAATGAACACATTGTCCACATAAACAGGTGTAGGCAATGTTTACTGAATGAGTCCCTGCATGTTAAGTTTATTTTTCAACATCCAGAGAAAAAATGATGAAAGTACTTGTGAGGATAATGTCAAATGTGTCGGACACTTTTTAATGCAACTAATTAAACTGAGCAGGTCTTATCAAGCTAATAAATAATTTATGCTGTTTAAAGTCCTCTATTAAAACGACAGAACATTTCATTTTTCTCTGATGGTTTGCCCAGCCAAAGAGGTGAGACGTGAGCAGCTTTCAAACTATGGGTCAGGACGCAAAATAACCTGACAAGGGAGAATAATAATTACCATACACAGTACATACATAATACACACACTCTCTTGCCAACCAGATAAAACACTATACTGTAAATATTTAAATAGCATTTAAAACATGTATATTAATTCATGTTTACACATACACGAGCAACCATTTTAATTTTATATTCAAAGCTAACTCAGGCATTGTTTAAAATACAAAGTGGAGCAAAGAAAATGCTGTTTGGACTTCAAGTGAATCGTGAGATTTTGGATATAGGCTTATATGCAGGCGTAAGGGCGGCGTTCTGTTCCTCTCGGGCTGCTCTACGCGTCCTCGCGCTCAGGGTGAGGCTTTCACACGCGGCAGATGGTCGGGCTCGCGTGCTGCCCCCACCGTAAACAGCTGTCAAAGTGTCCGATCTGGAGTAAAATAAGTATGAAATACAACTCCAAAGCATAACTGACCTTAAAAACAGACTTCCGAATGGTCATTAATACCCCTTTTGAAATAATCTTTGTTTTTATTTACATATCATTATATTACATGTCAGTTACCAAATGGCACAAAGAGGTCTGGAATTGATTTTTACCGACAACAACAACAACAACAACAACAATAATAATAATAATAATAATAATAATAATAATAATAATAATAATAATAATAATAATAATAAACTATTCCGTGTGTAAGATTATGGAGTTAAGCATATTCTCATAGGCCTGGCTAATGTTTGTGTATTCAGGCAAATGGAAACACACGTCGTTGACATAGGCCCTTATAAATGTGAAATGAAGTTTTGTACCGCATGGCGTTTTAACAAGGGTTAAATAAATCGATGCGGCGATGCAACAACAAAAAACCTCAAAGTTTGCAGTTGATAAAATATTAAGAACGTCGCTCATTCACCGCGCGGTATCACATCCAATATAAGTAAACACTCCCTAACGAACAAGGGGAAGTTCAGAACAAATAAAACAGAAGCCAATAAAATGAATTGAATTTTATTGAAGATGAGTTTAACCGGTGGAATGATGTGCGGATACATATGCGTCATCACACATTTGTTCGACTGTCAAATTACAGCCAGTTTGTTTGCGCGCAGAATGAGTGGATTTTGAGGGGCTGAGAATCTGTTCCTGGCTGCCGTGACACTTGAAACTGCTCAGAATTAATACGCAGCGCTCAGCTGAGCTCGTCTGAGAAGAATATGAATAGCAAAAACGTAAACTGTGATATAGAAATAGGCCAATGTGATAAGGACTGGTAGAGATGAACCACAATATTAAAACAGGTATTGCGACATGCGTATAAGTCTTCCAATTAAATCAGTAGTCTTTACTCACATTATTAGAATATTACAATATAATATTAGAATATATCACCTCGGTCAGCTGAATTGCGACTCCTCCTTTTTTCGTAGGCTTTCAAAGTAAATATCGTGCTTCCCAATGAGTGTTTAAGAACAATTACACTGCTACAGAATTGCAGATGTATTCATTTGTATTCCATCAAAAAGCTATTTTAGTACATCTCAGGTCATGAGACTTTGGCTTGCAGAAAGCTAAAGATTAAGCTCATAACTGTAGACGAAGCCAGCAGTAGCTTTTATTTATGTATGTATATCAACAAAGTGATAGGGAATTATGCGATATATGTATTCATGTTCACAGTGGTTTGTGTTTAATCATGATCTGCTGTCAGCTAACACATGCCACAATCAGAGCAGTCTCTCATTTATGAAACTATTTATTCCCTCTTCTAATTTCGCACAGAACGAGTGCAAAGTGCTGGAACAGCAGCTCCTAAGACAATAAAAACACATTTATGGAGAGTTGACATGTGTGCGCGTTGGGAAGATGCACGGTTGTACAGGGCGGTCGGTGTAATAGCCTTGGAAAGCATTGCTTCAAAAAGTCCTCTCCTGTCTGCACAGGTGTCGTTCTGCTATAGAAACCTATCTATATAATTTTGATTACGATATTACTATTTAACTGATTAACTTAAGAAATACGGAATCATTAATCCGACAACTGATTGATACCGACTGTTGTAAATCAGTAAAGTCCTCGCGCATTTGTACATGTGCAACACTAAATGTGTGTAACACGCCATTGTATTGATACTGGCCTAATGGTCGACCAGAAAACATACATTTCTGACGGTTATGCGAGTCTCCTGTAGAATTTTCAAATGGTTTTTTATATAGCCGATATGTTTTTTTTTATTTTTTTTTATGAGAAACATTAACAGATTGGATGGGGAAATCCGTGACAGTCGTACAGTTAGCCTCTGGCACTCGTATGATCATTTTAAAAACGACCTGCTCACCATAGGGACTGCTCATTTGTGATTTGTTACATTGTGGTTGCATTTGTTCCAACATTACTGCACGCGCTGTGCCTCGCAGACCAGACGAGAGGCGCGCTGAGCGCAGACTCAACTGCTGCTGCTGACCGGCGGTGGCTCCGCAAACCGCTGCACCACCTGCGCAGCCAGCTCGAGCAATGAGGACGCTGGAGTATCAAGCTCGAGGTCAAAACATCTATTGAAATACATTTAATCATGCGATTTTGGAGGCAAAATAAAAACTTTCCCAGCAGTCTTTTGAAACTATATTTACCACCGTTACATTCCTCTTAATTGACATATTTTGAAAGTGCGCCATGTTTTTGGGCAATTTTAACTTGAAAGATACTATGTGTTTCTGCCCAGTTTCTTTGCTTTTACGGTTTGAACTTTACATGACTAATGGTATATTGCAATTTTGTTAGCTAATCAACGTATGATGGCCGCTTGTTATAGTTTTGTTGGGTTTGTATAATAATTTTGATTCCAACGGTAAAAGACAGCCATCTATAAGGCAGGGGGTCGTGAGTAGAGCTCCACTGGATTTCAATTATGAAATAGGAACACATTTTTGTATTTTCGCAAAACTTTGGAAAGTTGTTGAGAGATGAATTGGCTTACACGCTGCAAAATATACGATAGCTTATTGGCGTGGAAGGACATTTAAAAAATGTGACAGTGGACCTTTTAATACGGTTTCAAAATAGGTTGTTTCTGTATGGGCTTCAATGGATAGGAAAAATCATTTAGCCTCGTAAAAAGCCATTGTTTTCAGTTACCTCCTTCGTCTTACGTCCCCATCCCTCCGATCCTCGGCGCTGTACACTCTATGGGATGCTCACGTACTGCAGGCAACGGGTCTGAGGTCAGGGGTCAGTTGGTGACATAAAGCACGAGTATCTGCGCTCAGTTACTCCATAGGCCTGGTGAACCAAAAACCAAACTTGGGCTTTATGTAAAGAATTTATGAATTTATTATCTTTCTAAAATACTGCACTCCAGTTCGGCAAAAAGAAAAAGTAAAAAAAAAAAGAAATATTTTATATCTGTTGCTAATGAATACTTGAATAAACGGGAAATCTGATTTTAGCTCGATAGTGGGTGGGGCTGTTTTGATCTGTATGCCATCAGCTGTGTTGCCTATGTATTCTTATGTATATTTACCATTTAGTTAAATGATTTACAGAGTAAGTTTACAGAGTATTAATGGTGGTCTGCCCTTCACTTTTGTGTCTATGGGCAATGTGTTTCTTACCATTTATTAATCTTGAAGAGGCTTCTCTAACAATTGATTTCTTATATCAAAAATGTTTTAGCTAGAATGGGAAAAATATGGAATTATGACAGTTTCAAAAGCCTATTTGACTTGTTTTGACATTTTTGGCTGATATGACACACTGTGTATTTTGACAGTGGTTTTGCACAATCATACAAGTCTGAAAATGGACATTTTATTGACAGTATGAGGTTCTGACTGGCACCTTCAACCCCCAGGAGGCAAACGGCTGAGGAGCGGGAGGCGGAGCGTCAGCAGGCAAATCGGCTGATGATCCAGCTGCAGCACGACGCGTTCCAGAAGTCTCTGAGCGACTCGCTGCCCGCCGACCCGCTCTGCATCCACAACTCCTCCCTGTTCGCCCTGCAGAACCTCCAGCCCTGGGCGGCCGAGGAGCCCGGCAAGCTGGGGGCGGTCACCGCGCTGGTCTGACGCCCCCGACCCAGCCCAACCCGGGGCTCAGACTACTGACTCACTGACAGACTGACTCATTCACTGACAGATTCACTCACTGACAGACTGACACTCAGACAGTGACCGAGGGAGACAGAGGGGAAGCACTGAAGAGCGGGAGGAAGAGGAAGATCAAACGGCATGTGCCTTCCTCCGTCTGACCTCTGAGCCCTGCCGCTGCAGCCCACTGATCTTGGATCAGTGTTTGTGGTTCAGCAGGAGGGTTAGAGGAGTGCAGGCTGATCCAGGATCAGTATTTTATTTTTCCGGTTCTATAGGTGGACTTGGGATCAGAAACAGGAATTCTGTGGAAGAAAAAGATTTTTATCATTGTGATTCTGACTCTGTTGGGGGAGGGGGGGCGGGGGTGGGGCCATGATGTGTTTGTGTACGTTACTTCACGACTGGACACTTCTACTTTAAAACATCTTCAGCTGAATGCTGGGAAGAAACAGGAGGGACTGTACCATACTTTATAACTGAGCACTCTGTATATAATAAACATTCTTTTTCTGTACAATCAGCTGCCCTTTCTGACTGATAATTACCATTACAACTGCTCTATAAATACACAAACTAACATTCATTTACATTCGAAAATTACATCGCATTACATTAAAGGCATTTGTTAGATGCTCTTATCCAGAGCGACTTACAAGGCAAAGTGCATATGAATGGTACAAAAAGTACAAAGATAACCCTAGAGAGGGGTGAAGTCCCAAGTGCCAAAGGTGATTGAATAGATTAGGACTCCCCTACCAACTAAACTATCCCCTGCTATCTAAAGAGAAAGTAAACAACAGCTAGTTTTTAACTTGGTTAAAAACAAATCGCAGTTAAAAACAAGAGCAAATAAGAGTAGAGACATTACAACACAGTTAACACAGTTAAACAGTTGAACACAAGTACAGATAAGTGCAGTGAACATGAATAAGAGCAAGGGAGGGGAAGGGAGAGGTGCAGCCTGAAGAGGTGAGTCTTCAGTCTGTGCTTGAAGGTGGCCAGTGTCCACAGGAAGGTCATTCCACCATCGGGGGGCCAAGACAGACAGCAGACGAGACCTGGATGTGCAGGAGCGGAGAGAAGGAGGCGTCAGGCGCCCATAGGTGACAGAGCGGAGGGGTCTGGCAGGGGTGTAGGGTCTGATGATCTTTTGGAGACATGCCGGAGCTGTCCCTTTAACAGCCTAGCACCAAAGTTTTAAGCATTAAGCAAACAGCCTTCATCTGAGAAACGCTTTACTCAGCTTTCCATTCATACAGAAGCACCATGACGTACCTCAGGGCCAAAGCAGCAGCATTTCACCTAGAAAAAAACCTACAACCTCAGTGCCATCCCAGCTCCCTAACTATGATACAGCACTGTAACCTGTGAGCTACAAACCCAGCTCCCCAACTATTATACCACACTATAACCTGTGAGCAACAAGCCCAGCTCCCTAACCATTACACTACACTGTAACCTCTGAGCTTCAAGCCCAGCTACCTAAAAATAACACTGCACTGTAACCTCTGAGCATCAAGCCCAGCTACCTAAAAATTACATTACACTGTAACCTCTGAGCTTCAAGCCCAGCTACCTAAAAATTACACAACACTGTAACCTCTGAGCTACAAGCCCAGCTCCCTAACCATTATACTACACTGTAACCTCTGAGCTTCAAGCCCAGCTACCTAAAAATTACACAACACTGTAACCTCTGAGCTTCAAGCCCAGCTCCTTAACCATTATACTACACTGTAACCTCTGAGCTTCAAGCCCAGCTACCTAAAAATTACACAACACTGTAACCTCTGAGCTACAAGCCCAGCTCCCTAACCATTATACTACACTGTAACTTCTGAGCTACAAGCCCAGCTCCCTAACCATTATACTACACTGTAACCTCTGAGCTACAAGCCCAGCTCCTTAACCATTATACTACACTGTAACCTCTGAGCTACAAGCCCAGCTCCCTAACATTTACACTTCACTGTAACCTCTGAGCTACAGGCCCAGCTCCCTAACCATTATACTACACTGTAACCTCTGAGCTACAAATCAGTTTTTATGACAACTGACACCAAAACTAACTTTTAAAATATTGGACTTCTATTGATCTGCTTAAACGAATGCATTTGACCGTGAACATTGAGTTAGCCTGAAAACAGTTATGTGATGGATGCTTGTACATGCTGTTAGAAAAACTCTGTTACATGCCCCTCCTGCAAAAGTTGCCTTCTCAAAGCTGAGGATATCGTTCTGTGTAATTTGATGCTCTGAGGTTATGCTTAATGCTGTGCCACGTTTTGAGCCTGAACGCAGTCGTTATCACAGAAATATGTTAAATATGAAAAGTTTTACTCTGCCTCCATAAGCTCAATCACACGCAGTGAAAAGGGATCTTCCGCAAGGCGGCATTACTATACCAAGGGCCAAGACACTGCCAAAAGACATCATAATAAATCTACAGTCACGCATAGTTTGATGGATTGGTGCCTTTTTCCATTTTGATGGCTTTTTACTGCGCCAGGTCCTATATTTCCCCAGCTGAAGTTTGTAAAATATGGTTTCTAGTCATTGTCCCTCAGTTCTGTCAGCCATGGTGTATACTTTGCGGTGCACACCCAAGAAGCATGGAGATGATCCGAACCTGCCGCGGTTAACATGGCCGGACATACATGCACAGATGTGCGTATCATCTACTGCAGTGCTTGAGTTCACAGGGAACCTGATGGGGAGGTTGAACCATCTCCACCCTCGCTTCCACCAAGAGCATGGGGACATTCAATTTAACATCTGCGCAGAATTTATCACTACGTTTTCCAGTAGCCAAATACTACATGGTACATGTCTAGACTGTAATTGAGAAAAGCAACGGTTTCGATTTCTTTATCAAACAAAAGTGGTATGTAACTCTTTTTATGCAAAAAAATGTGACATCCTTCAGATTATTTTTTCACACACACACACACACACACACACACACACACACACACAAACACACAGCCTAATGAGTTATGCTTCTGGTACAGAAGATATTTTTACTGTAATTCAAATCATAACAAATGTGAATCACAAATTCCCATGACTTTCCCATGACACTAAAATTGTTCATCAATGACTTTCCATGACTGAAAAAGAAATGTCAGTGATTTTCATTCACCATTGGAACCCTGCAAAAAAACGCAGGAAGAGTCCAACAGGGCTTCAACACTTCCTTTGTTCCAGCGCTGCATGTGATAACCGATAATTAAAATCAGCCCCGCTTACATGGGGTCCATTATCTTCCTGTTTTGTTTAACCTGAATACTTTGGCAGAGGAGCATCACAATGGACACCTGTAATAACATTCTGTCTCCCCCTGAAGGAGAAACGGGAGAACTACATCTACTCATCACAGCTCCTGGGGTAAATGCTTTACACTGCTGTAGGATCAGCTTCCATGTTCCTACAACAAATTAAGGGACATTCAGAGCTGATCTAGGATCAGCTGTGCTCTCTCCCCCCGCCACGCTCAGTTCTACGTGATTAATGGTGCTCACTTTAATATCTGACAGGACACTCCCCCCCCCCCCAACAATACTGCAGACACCAATATCTCGCTGCTGAGAACTCAACTCTCAACACACACACACAGAACCATGACACATGCACACACTCACACTTGCCCACAGCACAAATGCATGTCTGGATAGACAGGTGAACGCAAATGCACAGAGCACACTTTTCTCTTTTGTAATGACAACCTAAGAAAGATTATCCCTCCATAAATAAAACCTGCTTGTCAAAAGCATGTCAAAGCACAAATTCTAATATACAGAACTATAAAAACGCCATGTGTTCCTCTGCTAAATAATGACCTGAAGTGCCTGCTGTGATAGACTTGTATTCAGCCTGAGCTTGGCAGCAAGTTCATCTCCTTCAATCACAACACTGCCCTCTGGTGTATGAGCAACAGCACTGCAACATTCACCCCAGTCTGTAATTCTGTATCACTCTATAGTAAAAACATACTCAATTTTTGTATTTGTTTGCAAAATCACATGAACAGGAGCTTTTTGTTCAAGACATGCATAACTATTATGGCAATATGGCAAATTATCTGTAATCATGAAAAGCATGGATTATGAATAAGTCACAGCTTGTTAAGGTTCTGGGGTGGCTGTTGTGATTGGAATGAAAATCAGCATACACAGTGGGGCCACACACAGACAAACACAGACACACAGACACACACACCTCAGGAGTGTGTATTTGTAGTTTCATCTGTGCATTTATAGGAGGAGTCACAGGACAGCTGTACATATCACAGAATAAAAACCCACACGCGCCGAACAATTCCATAAACGTCTTTTATTTTCCACAAAGTTCCGAAACGACATCTTCCACAAGGCGAACAGGGAGGGGGCGCAGTGGGGCTCTGGGGGCGTTCCCCCAGCCCTGCCCTGTGTGCAAACCTGCAATCCCCCAGAGGAAACGGGAACGCCAAAAAGGGACATTACCACGGCAGCAGGGAACCCATAATCTGAAACCTCCCTCCTCAAGCAATACAACAAAAACTGAACTGGACGTTGAATGTCATTGCCAACCTGTCCATCACCCACAAATCAGAGTTATGGGGACACTCATTGATGGGGAATGGGCAAACAGAATTAGGTAGGGTTACAGAGGACTAAATTACAGGGTTGGGGGCGGAAATAAGGGGTAAAAATAAAAAAATAATTTTAAAAAAATTCAACAAAAAAAAAAAAAAAAAAACCCACAATAAGAGATCATTTCCTATCATTCACAGTCTGTCTCCATTTCCACAGGTCCTGGATCATCTGTGGGGAGAGGAGGGCTATTAGCAGACAGACAGACACACAACCAATGGGAATTACAGCTGGGCTTTCTAGTCTTTTCTGAGTAGCCAATAGAATTAAAGCTGGGGTCTCTACTCTTACCTCAGGGGGACCTGAGTGGTTTGCAGGGCCTTGCTGTAACCCAGCAACTAAAACACCTGATTCAGCTCTATGCCTCATCAAGGTCACCATTGGCTTGATTACTTTCCAGGTTATAGCAAAGACCAGCAGCCACATCAACCCCCGAAACACAGAGGGGAGTTTTGTGCGGGTAGTTACCTTTGTATCGCTGACTCGGAAACCATTCTTTACGTAGTTCTCAAACTTGGCCTCCACCTTCGGCAGCATCACACCCTGCATGGACGACAGACCCAGTGTTACTGACCTCCCCTTTAACACCAGACCCACTGAACTTTAACACACCAGACCCAGGCTCACTCTTACAAACATGTGCGTGCGTACGCTCACACACATGCTCAAACACACACCTTCTCGATGCTGCTCATCATCTTGGTCTTGATCTCCTCCATCGTAGGGGGAACTCGGGGTGTCTGTGGGGTTTTGGGTAATCCCTTCTTTTCCCCTTTGCTGTCTGGGGTCTTAGGCTGAGGGGAAACAGACACCCACATTTTCATATTCTCATTCACAACCACACAGCAGTGCATTGTGGGAGCACGGTATAAGGACAGTAGAGCAGTGCATTGTGGGGAAAGTGCACGCTCACCTTGTTCTGTTTCCCTGCGGGTGTGGTTTTGTTGGCCGTCTTTCCATTCTGTGCTGGAGCAGGACTCTTGGATGGGGTCTTCTTAGGCTGAGAGGAGAACAAAGCCATCAGACTAACCCCCAAAAAACTAAACCCAAAACAGTAACCCAGCACTTACTCGGAATACTGAATGAGAGTTCCATTCCCATGGGGACCAGAGTCCGACTCCTACCTTGGCTGGGGACTCCTCCTCACTCTCCTCCTCTTCCTCATCATCCTCCTCATCATCATCTTCATCACTGCAACAGAGGGGAGGTACAGCACAATGAGACGGGGCTTTATGTTAGAGCGCCGTGCCGGATTCCCCTAGGAGCGTACCCTGACACACTGCTCAAACAGCACCTCTGTTCCATCTCACTGATGAACATCCTCAACCTGTCCCACACTAAGCTGTACTGTAATGGGAGTTACGTACACTTAACTCTTTTTACTTACCTGTTGATGCCTCATGGACCTTGTGTGAACTACACTTAAACCATTAGCTAGCTATAGCTTCAGTATCGTAACTCTATGCTTCCATCTCTGGTTAGCTAGCCACTGCACGTTTTCTGGAGCTTCTTTCACCAACAGTGTAAACGCACCATTTCCAACAATGCAGTCACAAATTTCACTGAAGTGTTTGCAACCCCAACCTTTTAGATTTATACAACAACCAACTCACACATTAGCCCTGAACTATGATTGTATCCTGTTTCTGAAGAGACAAGCTAGAACCATGAGCTAGCCTAGCTACTGTGCTAACAAGCTGGCAACAAAGACATGAGGTGACTGAGGTACTGAAAATGTTCGTTAAGACTATTTTAATAATTCTGCGCGTTGTGATACATAGCCAATACTGGGGAATGTTCACATGGTCAATTTCCCAAAATACACTTCAGTACAAACCAAGTAAAGCATGTTATCTTTGCCATTACCAAGGTCAGCTGATCAGCGAGCTACCTAATGTGAGGCATAGGCCTGGTTAGCGAGGATATCTGTAGCAAGCTAACGAGCGGTTTTTAAAATTAACTATTACAAAACACAACACAAAAAACATCTTCCATTTCAAAATCAACTGAAATACCCAGCCTTCTGGAGCAAATTGACCAATAATGTCTGAGAATTGGACATAAGGTCCCCCTTAGTGGTGCCGCTGTGTGGAGGGTCTGTGTCCGGAGGTCTGAAGTGGCCACAGACAGACCCCTCTAATCAGCTACGCGATTGCTACAGGTCAGCCACTCAAACCTATTACCCATGCGGACATCTCTTCAGACAATACAGACAAACTGGGTATCTGTGCCCCCCCCAAACCCACATCCACCCTGCACACTTACTCTTCATCATCATCCTCATCGTCGTCTTCATCCATCTTCATCTTTTTCTATAAAAGGAAGGGAAAGAGACAAGATCAGAATATTGAATGATCCTACATCAGTCTGGCAAGCGTAGACTCCCTTCCTCATATGCCACCCCCCACGGCTATGGCCCATCCATTCACAAGCCAAAGCATATCCCAAGATCCTCCACTTCACTCATGGAACCTGCACACTGGTGCGAGTGCCACTTAGGGGCCACCCCGATGCAGCACTGTTCTCACCTGTGGTTTGAACGCGGGAAGAGCAGCCGGCCTCTTCGCCGAAGTTCTGACCTCCTCTTCCTCGTCTTCATCGTCATCTTCATCAAAAGACTGGTCTCCTTCAGTCACTGAGGAGAGGAGGCGGGGGGACCATAAATGTGTGCACACACACGCTACACACACCCAAAATTTGCACAAACACTACACAAAACACATGTAGCACAAATACACATTACATACTTCTGCAATGTACACACCCAGAGCTCACAAGACGTACACACAGCAGATCATGAGCATCACATGCGTGAAAACACACACACACACAGACAGACAGAGACAGACAAAGAGACAGACAGACCCCACGTGGCGCTCCGATACGTACTGACGAGGTGCTGTCCGCTGATGTGGATGGGGCCGGAGCCAGACTTCAGTCTGAACACAGCTGGAGGAGAGATCTCAAAGCCACCTAAACACACCTGCGAGACACACACAAACACAGTCAGTGCACACTGATCCGGACGACGTCTGCTATACGAGTGAGAGCGTCACATGATACGGGGACTCACGCTGGGGAGAGACGAAGGCTTCAGCGTCGCCAGGACGGCCTTCACTTCCTGTCCCTCCGAGTCATGTGCTTCCACCTCCACCACATGGAGCTCATCCTTCGTACTGGGATCAACACACACCTAGGAGGGATAGAAAGGGAGAGAAGGAGAGAGAGAGAGAGAAGGAGGGGGTGAAAGAGGGCAGCAGAGCAGGAAGGTACTGCTCATGCCCTAAACATATGACCAGGCCAAGCAGGTAAATCACCTGCAGTACCCATCAATCTCACCTCTTCCCCCCAACCAGGGAGCAGAGGTTGGGACCACAAAGGTTAGTTAGGCTAACCACAGCTTGCATGGGAGAGTGGCATTCCGACCAGGCCATGTGTTTTTTTTACATTATGCCAAACCATTTCGCTTGAGACAGTCAGCAAAGAGGCACTCACCATTCTAAGGGACAGCTGGTGCTCACAGTCGTCATCCTCTGGGTTGAATGCGACATCTTTGCCAGCCTTCAGCTCGCACCCTGAAAGCAGCAGGAGTAAGCCTGTTTCAGTTTCACCATGTGTGTCAGAAAGTGGGGGGGTCCCCAACCGGAACCACGTGTTTCCGCGGACGCGTGTCTCTGACTATCGCCGCGTATGATCTACCCCCGTGCTGCGCCTGTCTTTAAATCAACCGAGGCCACCCACGTGTCTCCGTAGAACCTCCAGCAGCACCCGCGAAAAGCCCGTTTGAATAATTTCTCCAAATGCTGGTTTGTGGATCGTCTGTTTTGTACGTCTCATCTCAAAGTTACTGCCAATTGTAATACTGACCACAAAAAGTTCCAAGACAACAGAAACAACGCCTTCTCATAAGTTCTCACTGATAGCTATACACGCACACACACACACAGCCAGAAAGACGCATTAAATATTGGCAACGTGCTTCTCCCTCTGCCAAGCCGTGCAACCTTGTGCTACTACTAACATGACTGCTACCGTGATGCAGTTTAAAACGGAGCTTCCAGGAAATACAACACTACGCGCTGAAATTTTTAAATCCACATTTTTAGCGGGTTGACTATTGCTACAAATCACGACACAGAACCCCCAAGTGTTCGTCTAGCTTGGGGCCCCGGTGCCGGGTTACACACCAGGGCCGTGGACGCCATTTTCCTTTCGCTCTCACCCGTACACACGTGTTCACAGACGGCCAACGTAATGAGTGTCCTGCCAGAGCTACGTAGTTGGTGGCTTCATAAACTAGTTACACTGGTTACACATACATAATGTGTTATTTTATCCTGCAGACATAACGAACTGGAATCTAGCGCTGAATTACGGCCATCTGATATCGGAGATCACACGTGGTGATCTCCTGGTCTTCATACTGTAGTAATCTACATTCCTAACCTAGTCCTAACTAGTATTGACTAACCACGATTTTTGTACCCCTGAGGTAACCAACCAGTCCTCTTACCTTTGAGTTGGTAATCTGATAATTTAAGATACGTAGCTGGCTAATAATGCTGGGTTGATACGTAGCGTGACAGTTACTAGCCAATATACTTGAAGTTAGCAAGACAGATTCAAGTTACAGAACGAAGATAACTAAATCTTCAAAGTTCAGGTTCGTTGGTATACATTAATGCACTCTTGATCACGAACAGCAAGTGTGGCAGATACAATCCGTGGCTCTCACCATAAAGAAAGTTCTGAGGTCCCAACTGCTCCATCTCCATTCCGTTCATACTTCGCTTTCCAGACCTTCTCGCAGAGACTGTGAACTGAAATGATCCCTACCCACGCTCGGAGACACACTAACCTGCTTCTGAGTGGGTCACGCCCCTGCGGAGATTGCGGGAAGCGCGTAAGCCAATCGCACCAATGGCAAAGCAGACGTCTGGCAGTCTCTCATGACTAATTGGTCAGATTCCCAACGAAAGGCGGAACTATATTCTGTGCGTCTTCGACGATTGGGTACACATGTGTGATTCGCCTGACTACGGAGTCTTACGTCGATGCAACAAAATTTCTAATTCTTGCTTGCCTTTGTTTCTCACTTACAGCAAATGACACTGAGATCACCGACCCGGGAAAGTAAATACAGGGGGTCCTCGATTTACGAACGAGTTCCGTTCCTACAACTTGTCGTAAGCCGATTTTCGACGTAAGTCGGAATTTATACCTAAATTAACACCTTAAATCACTCACACTATACACACAACACATGAAGGACATATAAAATACAGTAATTATATGAAACATTAATAAAAGAGAGACCAATTTCTTATCTTTATTTCTGTGGTCGTATTTACGAACTAAACCGCTTAGGTCGAAACTAGGTGTTTTAAGTAATTTATGGGAGTGCGTCGTAACCACGAAACCGTCATAACTCGAGACCGTCGTAACCCGAGGACCTCCTGTATTTTAATATTACCCCATAAGCTTACTTAATAATGGCAATAAGAGTTTTGCTCACATATTTGCTAACAGTTTAAAATTTGGAATTAATTTGGATATAATAAGTGAATGTCAATCAGGATTCCTAAAGGGGAGGTCAATGCACAACAACCTAGGCCTGGTTCTTGATCTATTAGACTACAATGAATGGATACAGGACGATGGTCTCATTTTGTTTTTGGGTTTCAAAAAAGCCTTTAATATATTATAACACCCCTACGTTTTCCAAGTACTAGAATCCTTTGGCTTTGGCGAAGTGTTACTTGACATAATTAAGATGATGTACAGGGAAATTGATAGTTGAGTGTCTTTTCCTTTTGGTTACTTCTCCAAGATTTTTGATTAGGCAAGGAATAAGGCAGGGTTGCCCTATATCGCTTACTTTTTGATTTAGGGGAAGAAGTGTTGACTATTAGCATACAAACAAAGATGTACATCTTAAAAAACTCACTGTCTTTGGAAAACAAACAGAAATAAGTCAATTTGCAAGATGGCATGACTTTATTTTTCGAACAAAGAGCCGGTTTCCATGGGAATTAGCTTAGCTATTTTTTTTTTCTCTGCAGCATCAGGTTTGTTGTTAAATTTAAACAAATGTGAGATTTTGGTCTTACACAATTGTAAATGGTCATTGGTAGGTAACATCCCTGTCAAAGATCAAGTTAAATATTTGGGTATTGAAATCACAAAAAATCGAGACGGATGTTTAAACTTTGAAAAAGGTATGACTAAATCCGAAGTGACTCTAAGTAGTTGGCAACAAAGAGATATTTGCATCTTTGGAAAGATTTTATTAACCAAAGTAGAGGGTCTATCAAGAATGATTTACCCTGCATTAGTCTTGGCTTCCTCTTCAAAAATTGTCAAAAATATGAATCAAAGTTAATTCAATTTCGTGTGGAGGAATAAGTGTCTTTATATTAAGACGTCTCACATAGTAAAATCGTATGAGCAGGGTGGGAGCCATAGAGTTAGATAGAGCACATAAATGAAATGCTTACACTTAAATGGTTACAGGCTTTCCTTCTTAATGCCAAGAGTTCATGGTTTACAGTTTCAGCATCACTGTTCATGTCAACGGGATGCACACATTTTCTGCTCAAATGTGACTTTGATGTTATAAAAGTTACCGGTGAAATTATCTACATTTCGTTAGCAAGTTTTGTTATTTTGGAAATTAGCATACAAACATATTTTTTTTTCTCTGCGTAATAGCCTAATCTGGAACAATACATATTTATTACACCTTAACAAATCAATGTTCTGTGAGGAGTGGATTAGCAGAAACACATAGTCTATTATGAACCTCTTGGATGACCGAGGTAATACATTATGTTACAAAGACTTTACAGTTGAACGGGTTTTCCTGTCGTCCTAAGCGATTCTTTAATGCGATCAATGCCATTCCCTCCAGTATTTAGACTGATGAAGGATACTTTATCGTTTTCTAAAGTTACTTCACTGCTCCCCTCTTTGTTTATGGGAGAATATGAGCTCATTGACGAGAAATGTTGCAATAAATATATAAGGCAAATTCTCGTTCAGTCTCACTACCCAAACCAAATAGCTAATAATGATTTACAACATAACTTTGATAGGGACACAATTAAAAAAGTAAGAACTGGTTACTTATCATTTCCGAGTCCTAACAAAGCAAAAATAGGTTCATTTAAAATCATTAAAGGCATATACCCCTTGAATCAATGTCTAAATTTGAGATTTAAGGTTGACCAAGCTTCTTGTCTTTTCTGTAATTGTAATGCGGAAGAAGCCGCACATTATCTTTCAAGGAAATAGAAACGGTGTATTTATCAATTCCTCATCACAACTGTTAATTAATAACATAATAATAGTAGCCAAACATTATATTCATAAATGCAGTTATTTGAATACGTCTCCACTTTTTGTTGTATTCAAAAATAAACCAAAGCAGTTCATAGAATTCCTTGGTATAATGAAAAGTAGAACGTTGTTAAATTTGTCAACCTGTCCATTGAATATGATTTATTTGAAAGATTGTTCTGTTAAATCAATGTCCTTTTTTACTTTAATTATTTTTAAGATCTTATGAAGTTTAAACCTTTTATTTATACTTTTAACATTATTTTGTTTATCTATATTTATTATGTGCAGAGGGAACCATCTTTTATACACTGTTAAATTTGTGTTAACCGTGCCATGTTTGACTGTCAGTAATCTTTTCAAATAAAAAAGAATCTTGATTGCTTTTGTCCATCGTGGTGCAGTCTCTGTGTCTTTGTTCACACATTATTTTATAATATTTCTATGACTTATATTTATTAATATACAATATTATATGAATGCACCTTGTATTAAAGTGTACATTTACTTGAAGTGTTACATCCATACACTGTCATTCGGGCATTAGGTATTATATCCCAGTGTTACAATAGTCCTATATTGACTAAGGTGCCTTATGAGTTCTCACAGACTAAACATGCTATAATGAAATCATTATAACATAATAACCTGTAGAGAAAAAAAGAATGCACACAGAACTTCTTTCAAAAGTTTATTGTTGAACATTTTTTATACAGCATCGCAGCAAGAAAATAATGCGCAGTCCGATCGCCTGCCCGTCTGTATGTCCGTCAGTCTGTCCATACAGTCCAACTGCCTGCCTGTCTGTATGTCCATCAGTCTGGCCATCTGTCTATCTGCCTGTCCACTCAGTGGAGGCTAAATGCTGATGATCTGGGCTATCTTGTTCTATTTTCAGCAAGATAGCTGTAGGGCAGTTATACAACTGTGAAGCAGCATCAGCTGACACTGTGCACAAGACATTCCTCATTTGTACTCAATTTATCACCGCTGTGTGCTATTAAAATTTAAAAATAAAGTACAATATGACATTTGGCAGTCCCCTTTACCCTAGGTATGTGATAATGCAGTGTTTCTGAGTAGGGTTCTGATAATTATGTAGAGAATACCTAAGTGCTTTCCGTTTCAGAGCTTAAAGACTTTGGAATGACTTTTCCCAGATCCTACGGTGAGTAGAACCCGTTTCCATCTTCAAATAATGACTCAGATGTTACCCTTTTCGCCTTCTGTTTGACACCTGTGCCATTAAATCCAAATGTATTCGCTGCTTGAGTTCTATTGATCATACACCATGGCCTGAGAATTCTGTGTTTGCCAGGCCACCTGTGAAGCTGTGTGTTATAACTCTTTGTGAATGGCTATAGAAAAATAAAGGCTGATTAATCAGTAGATAGATACTATTTCAGCACTGATTATTGCTAATGTGGCCCCACTGCTGACACCTAGTGGGAGAGAACAGAACTACAGTCATGGAGCCACACCTGCACTGCAACCTGCTCACTGTCTTCTCCCTCTTTTACCCTCTCTCTCTCCCTCCCCATCCCTTCCTCTGTCTCTCTCCCCCTCCCTCTCTTTTATCATCTCCCTCTCTCTCAGTTGCTTTAGTGAAGGTCTGTATCATAATGTCTCGTTAAAGTGCAGTCCATTTCACTTAAGCACAGGCCACACAATGCAGCAGTAACATCACACTGCAACAAAAACAGCTGTGTGTGTGTGTGTGTGTGTGTGTGTGTGTGTGTGTGTGTGTGTGTGTGTGTGTGTGTGCATTTGTGTATGAGTGTTAGTGCATGTGTGTGTATGAGTGTATGAGTGTGTGTGCATGTGTGTACGTGTGCATGAGAGTGTGTGTGACTGGCTAATGTGACTCAGAGTAAATGTGTAGAGAACACTGTAAAACACGGCTGTAACATATAAACATCACTCAGACCAGACAGTTATACCCCTGGCTCCCAGCAGGGGGTGACAAACAGACAGAGAGACAGGGGAGAGGCCATAGAAACAGCAACACCATTATTACAGCACAAACAACATTAACTGGACATTATAAAAACTGACACCAGAATTCCCTTATCTCTGTAGAACACAAGGACAAACAAATAAATAAATATATATATATATATAATACTGCTCAAACAATAGTATGAATTTTTTTAAAATGTCTCATTAGTTGAAAGGTCAAAGTTTCCATCACACAAAGTGTCCTTAGCAAGCCCTTCCTCTTTTTCAAACATGCAACCAGTCAACAAGGAGAATCAAAATTACACAGGTAGTGAGGTCCTCAAAATGCAGTTCCAGTTATTCACAGGTAGGGGGCGCAGGTAGATAGGGATTGTCCACTCTGGGTGACTGGCGGTTTTGTCAGAGGCAGAGCCGACCCCCTCAGTAACTATGGCAACAACAGAGCCGAGATGGAGAGTAGGGAGAGTCAAACACACACACACACACACACACACACACACACACACACACACACACACACACACACATTCACATACACGTGCACACACACAAACACTCTCACACATGTGTGTTTGCAAAGTAGGTGAGGGGGAGGTAGCATCTCCAGGTTTCTGCATGCAAACCCTGTGAGAGACAAAGCATCCCACTACAACCCAGGTGGTCTACCCCCCCCTCCCCATCTCTCTCCCCTCTCTCTCTCTCCCTCTACATCACATTCTCAAACAGTTGCAGGGATCTCATCATGGTGTCATCCTGCAGGGAAACAGAACAGATTTAAGGGTCATTTTACTCTCCATTCTCCTTTCAGGATAGACCTGCTCTCATCTTAGGCCAACCAATTCGCTTACGGTCTTAGTATTTTTGTTGTAAAAAAAAAAGTGTGATCACTTCCTGTTTCTGCTTTGGGATTTCTGAAGTAATTTTAATTGGCTGACTGTCTGAAAGCCCATTTGAAAGGGACTATGATTTGTCACATTAAATGATTGGCTGGGTTGAATTAGCAGGGACTAGGCCTTATATGTACAAGAACAATAAAACATATTGGGCCCATCACACTCACAACCACAAACTGCCATCTGAACAGTGGCAGTTTGTGCCACTGCCCAGAAATATTTCCTTTGCTGGTAAACTAGCCGTCTCTTAATGCTTCCAGCCAATCACATCTCTAATATGAAGTAGCTATTGAGTTTCAGATCTGGACAATTCTCTGGTGTGCTTCTGTAATGCATGTAGAAAAATGTCAAGTGCTGTCTTTTGTGCCGAGCAAAGGAAATCCTCAAAAATATGAAGGCATGGATAGGCTTGCAGGAAAGCTTTGCCAAAATACCAAAGCAGTATTCCAGACACACAATCAGAGAGTAGATGTGTGGAGGAGAGGCAAGCACAGAGCTGTTACACGGATTTCCCCCAGGGGGCAGTGTTGTCAAACAAAGGCAGGTGAGTTGAGAGAAACAAAAAGCACATTGCTGCTGTTTTCTGGCTGAAGGGATGAAAACCTATCAGAAAGTTATTTTTTTATTATTATTTTAATTAATCAGTCTCATTTTTTAAAAATGTTTCTGAGTCTGATGTCTGTTTGTATGATTTCCTCCCTTCCTGAAATTCATAGTATTCTATTCTGCAGAACTGAAGTTACATCAATAACACATACAATTCACAACTTCTTAAGTGGAGTGTCACGATTACATAACATAATAATAACATCAAATACCTTTAGCCAGATATTTTTTTTCTCAAAACCTTGCTTGGTAATTAAAGATTATTTTAATAATTAGAAGGATGAATTGCTAACCTGTACAGCCCTCATTATTATCCTTGCTACTTCGTTTTATTTGTTAATTAATTGTATATGCAAATGAAGACAGAAAAAGCTAGATAATTGCCGAGTGACTGCGCTACTCGACAGAGCCGTATCCAGAACAGCTGAGAGGCAGAAAGACAGACCCAAGATCATAATGTACTAATGAATTTGGAAAACAAACCTCTTGACAAGCTAAAATGAACTCGTCCAAAGTGACAACTCCGTCTTTGTTTTTGTCCATTTTCTGTGGAAAGAGAGAGAGGGATTGTTCTTGAGAGGTGGCTCTAAAGGTGTGGTATGTGCAGGTATGACATCCTATGGTATGTTTGAGTGACAGGTGTGTGTGTGTATGATGCAGGAGTGTATGGTGCAGGTATGTGTGTGTGTATGTGTGTGTGTGTGGTGTAGGTGTGCATGTGCGTGTGTGTATGGTGCAGGTGTTTTTGGTGCAGGTATGTGTGTATATATGTGCAGGTGTGTATGTGTGTGTGTGTGTGTGTGTGGCACAGGTGTGTGTGTGTGTATGGCGTACGTGTGTGTAAGGTGCAGGTGTGTGTGTATGGCGTAGGTATGTGTGTGGTGCAGGTTTGTGTGTGTGTGTGTGTGTAGTTGTGTATAGCGCAGGTGATTGTGTGTGTATGGTGCAAGTATGTGTTTGTGTGTATGGTGCAGGTCGTGTGTGTGTGTGTTTGGCGCAGGTATGTGTGTGTGTATATATGGTGCAGGTGTGGGTGGTGTAGGTGTGTGTGTTTGGTGCAGGTGAGTGTGTGTGTATGGTGTAGGTCGTGTGTGTTTGTGTGTGTTTGTGTGTATGGTGCAGGTTTGTGTGTGTTTGTGTGTGTGTGTGTTTGGCGCAGGTATGTGTGTGTGTATATGGTGCAGGTGTGGGTGGTGTAGGTGTGTGTGTTTGGTGCAGGTGAGTGTGTGTGTGTGTATGGTACAGGTGTGTACTCACCTGGAAGAAAATGTCCACGTGTTGCCGTGGCACATCTCCTTTCAGGGCAGGGTAGGTGTATTTCCCCATCATGTCATAGATCGCTGACACAATTTGAGTCATCTCCTGTTACAGCACACACACACACACACACACACACATACACACACATTTATCTTTTTGTTTTTCAAATGGACACAAAGACATTTACACAGCTGGGTATTCTCTCTCAGATCTATAACAACCTCAGAATCATCTCCTATTTTGGAATCAAACATGCAAACCCAGCCCAGCGGCCTAACCATTACACTACAGTGCACTGTTACACCACATACACATGCTCACACACCTCCTTGCTGATGTAGCCGTCTCTGTTAATATCATACAGGTTGAAGGTCCACTGAAGCTTCTCTGTTACTGATCCTCTCAGCAGTATAGAGAGACCCATCACAAAATCCTGGGAGAGAGAGAGAGAGACAAAGAGGAAGGGGGGGGGGGGGGGGGGATGGAGAATAACATTAATAAATTAGGAAGCACTTGTGACTATGAGTGTGATATGAAAATATGATTGTAGTAAAATTAAAAGAATTACAGATAGAAACAGACAGGGAAAATCAATTGGTTGGCTGAAGGGTGTTACCTCAAATTTGATGGAACCATTGTGGGCGGAGTCAAATGCATTGAAGAGATAATGAGCATAGGTACTTGCATCTGAAAATGTCAACCCAACAGAAATCATATTCAATTATCAACCCAGCAGAAATCATATTCAGTTATCAACACAACAGATATCATATTCAGTTGTCAACCTAGCAGAAATCATATTCAATTACCAACTCAGCAGAAATCATATTCAATTATCAACTCAGCAGAAATCATATTCAGTTATCAACTCAACAGATATCACATTCAATTATCAACCCAGCAGAAATCTTATTCAGTACTAAACACACACACACACACACACACACACACACAGAAACACACACACATACATACACACATAAACAAACAGTCAGGACTAAATGCACAAACACACAGAGTCAGTACTCAGCACACACACACAAACGCGCGCACACACACACACAGACCGGACATTGTTCACACTCACCTCCATGAGGGAAGAACTGAGCATAGATCTGTTTAAATGTTTCCTCATTCACCACACCACTGGGGCACTCCTGCACAGACAAATGCAGGTCATTCACATTACACTGAACTCAGATCAGCTACAAGCATTCCTGCTCTCATGATGCAGACTCACTCATGTCTGTCAAACTGATCCCAGGACAGTAAATGTGAAGGAATGATAGAAATAGATTGTAATGATTGTCTATTTAGCAGGTTTTTGCAGGTTATTGGTGAATGATTAGTAGGTTATTAACAGTTTATTTGCAGGTTGCTGGCAGATTATTGGTAAATCATTGAAGGTTATTGATAGGCTATTGGTGATTTATTGACATATCATTACACAGGTTATTGACATGTTATTGGTAAGTTATTAGGAGTTTATAAGCTGGTTATTGGAAGGTTATTGGTGCATGATTGCTTGGCTTTTAGCAGGTTATTGGTGCAATACTCACATTCTTGAAGCCACGGTACAAAACCTGAAGTTCTCTCTTGCTGAAGTTGGTTTGGGCTTCCAGTTGATCCAAGCCCTCCGGCCTGTGACATACCATGGTCATCTCCAATTCATCATCTACCTTATCTACAGAGAGAGAGAAAGGGAAAGAGAGTGGGGGGGGGGGGAGGTAGAGAGAGAGACGGAGAGAGGGAGAGACTGAGCATGTTTGATAAAAGACAGTGTCTTATAGGGACTCAGCAGTCTTTTCAGGCTGCACACCTACAGTGAGCAGAGAGGGATGAAGGAGGGAACGTGAATTGGATGAGTAATTTCTAGGCATCCCTCTTTCTCTCACTTTCATCTCTTCTCTCATTCTCTTCCCAAGTCCTGTCCTCTGTCATTCTGCTTTCTGTGCTTCTGCCACACACGCACGCACGCACGCACTCACGCACGCACACACACGCACACACACGCACACACACACAGCTACGAATCCAAATAATACCCTGTTGCAAGATATTATCAAAATTCTGAAGGTCAACAAAAGATATCACATTCTGCAGGCAAAGCAGAAATTAATTATGACACAGAGTATAACTTGGATGCATGCATCCACACTCATACGTGCCCATGATTAAGTACGCAAGCACCTGCATCCACCCTCACACACACACACACACACGCACACACACACACAACAGCTTTTATATTAACACATACAGCATGTACCTATATGTGCATGTATATACAAACACACACTAACACTGCAGACACCTCCTGACCAATAACCGTCTCCATAGACCCCTCCTGACCAATGACCTTTCACTCACCATTATTTTTAATTTTACCGGAATGACCAGACATACAGAGCACAGAGCTAAGGCAAAGCGGTTCTCTCCTTTGGGTGATGTGTCTGTTTATGCCTCCAGCCCACGTGTGTGTCATACAGTGCGTCAGGATTACATGTGTGCATTTATACAAGTATGTAAACATGTGTGTAAATCTGTGTGTAAACATGTATGTAAATATGTGAGACTTTGCTGTGCAGTGCACAGTCTCCAGTAGAGCTGTGTGCACTGTGTTGTGTTCAGTAGTTGAATCTGTTGGAGGGGAAAGAGTGTGTGAGAGATTAATGTCCCTCTTGGCTCTCACTGTAAATTGCTTTCATGCATTTTTCATTTGCACTGCTGAAGGTGTTTTTTATTTTCTCTTCTTTTCATTTTTCTCTCCTCTCCCTCTGCAGAGCTGACACCATCGATACTGCTGTGTGTGTGTGTGTATGTGTGTGCGTGTGTGTGTGTAAGTCAGTGTGAGTGCGAGAGAGTGTGTGTGAGTGTGTGTGTACGTGTGTGAGTGTATGAGTATGTTTTAGTGTGTGTGTCCTTTTCATGATTAAGAATTCAGCAATCTTAACAAGCTCACTCATCAACACACAACTCCAGTGCATTTAATTGGGTTTCATTTACAAATGACTGAAAATTAAAATTGGACATGTGGTGTTGATCCCTCTTCATGCCTTTCATATCTGCACAGGAAGGTGTGTGTATGCACAGACCCAGAGATGTATCTATAAAAGGCGTTTGGTCAGGATATTATGCTTCTATAAGCAGCTGTGTTTCTCTTGTGTCTCCATCCAGCAGTTCCATGGCCATTTGATATGTATGGGTGAGTGATTGAGCGAGGGAAAGAGGGAGGAATGACAGAAGGAGGAAGGGAGGGAGGCTGGTAGAGGCAGCAGGATCACACTACACACACATATGAACACACATATATACACACACATGCATACACACTCACACACACACACACACACACACTGCTGGCTTACTTGCAAAGCTGTAATAATCTCTCCTCCTCCGCCATGCTTGGGGCTGTCCTCTTTTCCCCCTCTTCTTGTTTATCATCCCTCCCCCCATCCCATCCACCCCAGTCCTTTGCACTCTCTCATTCTCTCACATTTGGAGTGGTTTCCTGTTGTCATGGAGACTGTCACAGTGAGTAGGAGCGAGGTGTGGTGTGCTGAATAAATATGACCGTACACGTTCCACAGTGTGTGACAGTGTTAAATATGACCGTACACGTTCCACAGTGTGTGACAGTGTTAAATATGACCGTACACGTTCCACAGTGTGTGACAGTGTTAAATATGACCGTACACGTTCCACAGTGTGTGACAGTGTTAAATATGACCGTACACGTTCCACAGTGTGTGACAGTGTTAAATATGACCGTACACGTTCCACAGTGTGTGAGCAGCATTACAATTAATGTGTTTGCAGAATGTAAACCATGTCATGCAAATGCTCGCAAGAGTTTGTATTTGCGTGGATGTGAATATGGTGCGTGTATGTCTGTGTGTGTATGGGGTGTGCATGTGAGTGTGTGTGTCTGAGTCCCGGGGCTGTTTATGCAGCTCTGTTCCCTCCTCACAAACACACAGCAGAGCGTCACACACCCCCAGGGCTCGCACACACTCGGATATGTGCTCTGCTCAGCGCAAAGCCCTCTGGAGAGCACACACTTGATGCTAAAGCAGCCACTCCTGCAGGGCCTGTGTGTTCGTAAAGCCCTCATCAAACACATATGCTGGAGAGGCAGCTGAGCATTTGACGTTTTGCAGTGCTCTAACACAGTACTAACACAGTGAGCTACACACTGTGCTAATACAGCGATAACACAAAGAGCTTCACATTGCTAAGGCATCACTAACACAGTGAGCTACACACTGTGCTAATACAGTGCTAACATATTGAGCTATACACTGTGCTAATACAGCGATAACACAATGAGCTGCACACTGCTAATGCATCACTAACACAGTGAGCTACACACTGTGCTAATACAGCGCTAACATATTGAGCTGTACACTGTGCTACTACAGCGCTACCACACGGAGCTACACACTGTGCTAATACAGCGCTAACATATTGAGCTGTACACTGTGCTACTACAACGCTACCACACAGAGCTACACACTGTGCTAATACACTGCTAACATATTGAGCTATACACTGTGGTACTACAGCGCAACCACAAGTAGCTACACACCGTGCTAATACAGTGCTAACATATTGAGGTAAACACTGTGCTACTACAGCGCTACCACAAGGAGCTACACACTGTGCTAATACAGTGCTAACACAGAAAACCTACACATTGCATTGTGCTAACAAAACATGCTATCATAATTCTCACACAGCACTAACACTGCAAACACAATGAGCTGCATGCTGTGCTAACACAACTGAACCAACGCAGTGCCCAAGGTGATTGTGCATGGGGTTATTTCACTCAAGGGTTTTGTATTAAAATGGAAAGCATTGCTATCTGGAGAAACTTGACCAGCAGCAGCCTCTGTAAGCCAGTTGCGTTGAACATACTGGTCATGTGGTCATTTTAAAAACACGTGGGCTGTTCGGCAAGACAAAGCAAGAGAAAACACAATCAGCCTCGAAAATAACAAACTTGTGTTTGTGCGTTTGCATTGATGAGTTGTATTATAGCTCACATTAGTACAGTTGCCTTAGTTCATTTGTGTGTGTGTTTGTATGAGTGTGTGTGTGAGTGTGAGTGTGTTCTGGCACTGGGAGAGGCAGAGGGAGGAGCAAGCTCCTCTGTTCCTCCCCTTGAACTGCTGTTAGTTCCTGTGTCCTCCTCGGCTTGGAGAGACTGATGGAGCTTTAATGGTTTTTTTTTCCTCCACTTACCATCCGGTCAAGTGGTCACATCTGCCACTGTGCTTCATTGTGTGTGTGTGTGTTTGTGATTGGTTGATTGATTATGTCCTGGGAGCAATACTGAGATAACTGAGATTCAGCACCAAAACTACCACAGTAAAATGTTAACACAATTATGGCACAAGGCTAATACAACTATAACACAAAGCAAATACCGCTGTGAAACAGTGAGAAAAACATTATAATACAGTTTAAAACAGCTAATGCTAATACAATTATAATATACATCCTACTCAACTGCAATACAACTGTAACATAACTATACCACGATGCTAACACAACTGTGAGATAGCACTAGTGCTGAGTGCAGGTAGTTGTATCACACACCTGATACAGGTACCTGCTCTGGTCCCATCACATACACCTGACACAGCTACTTGTACTATTACAATTACACAAACACAGATGATACAGGTAACTGCTTTGGTATAATCATACACACCTGATAGAGCTACCTGCTCTGGTACTGTTACACAAACACAGCTAATACAGGTACCTGCTCTGGTATAGTCATACACACCTGGTACAGGTACCTGCTCTGGAACATTGACACAAACACCTGCTACACACATGAGAGACTCACTCAGAGACTCACTCTGGATTGATTCTGGAACATTCGAGTCATTCAAAGGTAATTGTATTTTACTGTACTGACCTGTTTTCATTTGTGATTACTGTGCGATGAAATGTGACATTAGATGTAGCTGGCTCTGTGTTTTATTGTGTTATTATACAGTTATCCAGTTTTTTACCGTCCATAGCCTGTGGCAATATGATTGTCTTTATGTGCAATGCAAAATGATTTAATGTCAGTGAAGCAGAGCAGCAGAACACAGTCACTGAGAGGGAGAAAAACAAAGACACAGATCTACAGAAAGATCCACAGACTGTGTACCTCACAGACAAAAGACAGACTGACATGTGCAGACAGACAGACAGGCAGATACCCCCCCCCCACACACACACACACACACACCACACTGCCCCCCTCTCTGCTGCTTTCTCTCATTTGCTGGAAATGCTGCCCCACTCACCCCCAACTCACCCACCATCCCCATGTTACCATGACAACTGTGGTCTCCATGTAACAGACAGGAAGGGCGATGGTGTGTGAGCAGACTAATAACACCCTGCACTTCGCACACACACACACACACACACACACACACATACAATTTCACAAACATACACATACACACGGACACACAAAAAAATACATATGAACGCATGCACACGCATACACTCACACTTACACAAACCAACAATCACAAACACACATACAAATATTGACAAGCAAACTCAACACACACACACACAGAAAACACGCAAGCAAACATGCACACCCCGGCACATATGTACACACACCAACGCACGCACGCACACAGTGCATACATACATATATACATACAGGCATACACACACTCACACACACACACACACACACACACACACATATACTGACTCTGATTCTGACTCTGTGGTGTTTCTCTGACACCTGTTACTCCACACTCTGTTCTGCTCTGGCCAGACACCTGTTTGCACTCACATCCCTGTGTCAGAAGCCCGTTTCTCATTGCTGTTGTGCTTGTTTCCGGGTATGTCTGTGTAACCGTGTGTGTGTATTTTAGTGTTTGTGTGAAAGTGTGTGTGTATGTAAGTATGTCTGTGTCTGCTTGTGTAATCATGTGTGTGTTTTTGTAGAGTTATGTGAATTTTTTAGAGTGTATGCACGTGTGTGTGTGTGTGCATGTGTGTGTTTATGTGTGTTTGTGTACATGCATGTGTAAGAGGGTGTATACCTGTGTGTGTAACTGTGTGTTTGTTTGTCTGTGTCTGAGTGTGTGTGTGAGTGATTGTGTGTGTGCTTGCGTACCTGTGTGTATCTGTGTATGTGAGTATTTAGTTATTGTTTAAAAGTGTGCATGCGACTGAGTGTGTCTGTGTGTGCGTACCTGTGTGCATGTGTGTAACTGTGTATGTAAGCATTTTAGTTATTGTGTGAAAGCGTGTGTGTGTGTGTGTGTGTGTGTGAGCGTAAGCATGGTGATGGGCGTACCTCTACTGGGTCTCCGTTGCTTTGTTTGCATGGTCAGTGTTCCCACCACTGCACCCATGTCGTCACCGTGGAAACAAGCGTGTCTGCGTCCAGACGCGTGTCACTCCGTCTCAGTGTCAAAAAACCTGAACACACGCTCCCTCTCTCCCTCGTCCTTCCCTCTGTCTCTTTCTTTCACCGCCTAAGCTCCTCCCTCTCTCTTTTACTCTTTTTCTTTACGTAAAAAAAAAATGGCAGAAATTCCCTTCTCCCCTCGTCTCTATCTAACACACGCAGACACGAGTAGTGCTGGTTTCCCTCTCTCTTCCCTAACTCTCTGCCCCTCCCTCCCTCCCTCCCCCTCTCCGTGTTGATATTCAGGGGCAGTCTCCCCTTTGCTCAGAGCTGCCTCTCCTCCTCCACATCCTCAAACACTCTTTCACACGCTGTTAGTCACAACCTTCCACATGATAATCTCCTGCTTTGCGAGTATATATCTCTCTCTCCCTCTCTCTCTCCATCTTTCTCTTTCCTGCCACCCCCACCTTCTCTGTCAGTGTATTATGTGAATAGGAAAATGTCTATACTCTCTGACTCCTCGTACACACACGCACACACACTCGCAAACCCACAAACAAACACGCCCACACATGTGCCTGCGCACACACACACAAACACACACAAGTGCATATTCGCACACATTTGCGTACACTCTCTCTCTCTCTCATACACACACAACTGCATAACATTATCACAGGCTCATATCTGGTCTAATAGTGCTTTAAATTTATGGTCAGTATATAAAATTCAATTTTACTAATTTGATTGATCCCTCAAGGACACACGGTCTGATACTGAAATGATTTGAACCCCATTACCTGGGTGATTTGAACCCCCGTTACCTGGGTGATTTTAACATGTTTGATTTTAACCCCCCCATGAAGTCGGCAGGAGGGTCACTATGTGAGGCTAACCACCTGGGCTGCATCTGGCGTGTGTAATTTGGGCGAAAATGAAAAAAAAAACAGCACCTGTGTTTCTCATGGGAATAGGAATGGAGCTATCTTCTTGTAGCCAGTGGAAGCTGGCTGTGCTCAGACACAAGCCCTCCAGGACTTGGAAGGCACTTCAAACACTCTACAGATTTATCTCTCTGCCCAGATACTCATCCCTCCATCTTCCCCGCTCCCTCGTTCGCTCACTACCACGCCTGGCTTACTTGCTCTTTTACTCTTGCCTCCAGCAACAACCCTCTCCACATATTCTCTGACTACTCAATCTCCCTCTCTCTATCTCACTCCCTCCCTTCACTTCCAGTAGCGGTAGAATAGCGAGCAGGGTAGAGACAGAGAGACGTGGGGTCCACTCAATGAGAATGAGTACACTAAATGAGGCACGTGTCTGACTGAAACCCTGCATGCAGTATTCTGCAGAAACATCTACCATGTTCAAAGGAAAATACCAAATAACTTATGTAGGCTGAATCAGACAGATACCCACTGATTCTAAATATCAAAAAAGTAAGGTGGAACCAACAATCTAGTCCTGAAGATATGCTAGTTAAATACTCTAAAATCTGAAGAGTGAAGACTGAAAACAGTCCCCTGAGTCAGCTAGTCTTGAGGCTTACTAAGAAAACAGCACCGACTAATCTAAACCTGGCTCAGATCAGATCTATTCATAGTGTACCTCAAATGAACCAAACTATGAGGGAAAAACAAAAGGTCCTATTTGGAAAATTGTGACAATGCAACCAAAAAGCAAAGCAAACTGGAATGTTAACTAATAATGTTAATGGCTCTAAATGGCCGAGTATCTCTTAACTGTCACACATTCAGAGCAGAGACATGCATCCAGGCCACATACAGGCTCAGTCACCACAGTCCAGCCAATGAGAAAGCTATTTATACAAGTACAGGCTTAATGACCACAGCCTGACCAATGGGAAAGCTGTTTATATACATGCTCAGTGACCACAGCCTGACCAATGGGAAAGCTGTTTATAAAGTACATGCTCAGTGACCACAGCCTGGCCAATGGGAAAGCTGTTTATAGAAGTACAGGCTCAGTGAATACAGGCTGGCCAATGGGAAACCTGTTTATAGAAGTACAGGCTCAGTGAACACAGCCCTGTTAATGAGAAAGTGAATAAGACAGATATAAAAAGTCATGGATACCAAAAGAGGAACTGAAAGGATTGATGAGCACCTAAAGAGTCAGAGATATGTATAGGAGCATGCCATTTTTATTTGAAAATCATACTTAAGACTCTTTTTATTTCTTTTTTAATTTTTTTTGCTGTGTTTGTGTTGATTTTAAAATGCTGCTAGTTTTCTTTCTCTTGTTGAGTGATGTTTTCTTGTGTAGTTCAGTCTGGAACTTGAATGGATTGTATGTTTGTAAAATTGAAAATGTAAAGGGTGGAAAAAAAGGATTGATGTTTGCAAGTTCCTTATTCTTCCTGACTCCTTATTGTTCCTGGTTCCTCTTTCTGTCTTTGATTTCAGAATGCACTCTGAAGCTTAAGTGTTCATTTGTTATAACAACAAAGACAATCAAACTGCATTGAAGTGACCTGAAAGAGAGACTTTGAATTTCCTCTACCATTTAACCCTGAATTAAATAACAGATCAGGAAAATAATAGCATGCCCATTGAAGAATAAGAAAACAGGCAATGCCAATTTCACTCATACTCAACAGACTATATTTGTATAAAAGGTTTCAGAGATAGAGAAGAAGCAAGACAATGGTGATGAGCTGGCAACTTCAGCTCGGTCTCTAGTTTATTTGTCTTTCAGTTAGTAATAGATTGTTGAGGCTAATTTGTTATTGTTTTCTGTTACTGTCTGCTTTATGCTTTGGCAATAAGATGCGCTTCACTTCTCACGCTAATAAACATGACTACATTGAATTAAAGTTTAAGAGAGAGAGAGATGGAGAGATGGATGGATAGACAGAGAGAAAGGGAAACCTGTGTTTCAGTTCCTCTCCCCGTATTTGTAGCCTTTAGCACTGACATCAGTCTCTCTGTTTTTAGCCCTTCGCACTGAAATCAGTCATGCTATTTGGGTCATTTAGCACCGAGCCCAGTCATGCTACTTGTAGCCTTTTGCACTGAGCTCAGTCATGCTATTTGTAGCCTTTTGCTCCAGACACAGGTGTGGTATTTGTAGCCTTTAGCATTGAGATCAGTCATGCTATTTGGCGCCTTAAGCACTCATATAAGTCTTTCTGTTTGGAGCCTTTAGCATTGAGCTCAGTCATGCTATTTGGGGCCTTAAACACTAATCTAAGTCTTTCTGTTTGGAGCCTTTAGCATTGAGCTCAGTCATGCTATTTGTAGCCTTTAGCACCGAGCCATGTTGTGGTATTTGATGCCTTTAGCACTGAGCTCAGTCATGCTATTTGGGGCCTTTAGCACTAATCTAAGTCTTTCTGTTTGGAGCCTTTAGCATTGAGCTCAGTCATGCTATATGGGGCCTTAAGCACTAATCTAAGTCTTTCTGTTTGGAGCCTTTAGCATTGAGCTCAGTCATGCTATTTGTAGCCTTTAGCACCGAGTCCAGTTGTGGTATTTGAAGCCTTTTGCACTGAGCTCAGTCATTCTATCTGGGGCCTTCAGCACTTAGCTCAGTCATGCTATTTGTAGCCTTTAGCACTGAACTCAGTCGTGCTGAGTTGCATAAGTAGCACGTGGTGTCATACAGAGGCTTAACATCGTTACAGCATATCTCCTACAGAGAAACAGGCTTTCATGTGAGCTTAGAGAAATGGGAATTTTAATTAGAAATCAAACCATGGATAATTGTGAATACCTACTCCCTCCTCCTCATCTTGCATTTGCTGCCAATTCCCACTTCTTTCCTTTTCTATCCCATCCCCTCCATCATTTAACACTGCTCCAGGCACTTCCAAATATCCAAACACAAGAGCTTTTGAAATGTCGACACATCAGCACACAAAACTGTAAATAATCATCCGGCACAGAGAGATAAAGAACAGAAACTGCAGGGAAATAACAGAAACTCTCTCACAGACACAGAGCACGGAAACTCCAGCACAGAGACAGAGAACGGAAACTCTCTCACAGGGACAGAGAACGGAAACTCCAGCAGAGACAGAGAACAGAAACTCTCTCACAGGGACAGAGAACAGAAACTCCAGCAGAGACAGACAACAGAAACTCTCTCACAGGGACAGAGAACGGAAACTCTCTCACAGGGACAGAGAATGGAAACTCTCTCACAGGGACAGAGAACGGAAACTCTCTCACAGGGACAGAGAACGGAAACTCCAACAGAGACAGAGAACAGAAACTCTCTCACAGAGACAGAGAATGGAAACTCTCTCACAGGGACAGAGAACGGAAACTCTCTCACAGGGACAGACAGCAGCAACTCCCTGACAGAGACAGGGAAAGAAACTCCTGCACAGACAGAGAACACAATCTCCAGCACATAGACAGAGAAAAGAAACTCCAACAGAGAGAACAGAAACCCCAGTCCAGAGAACAGAAAGTCTCACACAAAGAGAACCGAAGCACCAGCAGAGAGAGAACAGAAATTCATCACAGAAATACAAGGAGCAAAGCATTGTTGAGAGAGTTACATTTTGCTCATCCTGGATTAATTTAATATAAACTAGACTTTAAATAAAGTACAGAAGCCAATTACTATTCAGGCCAACATATCCACTGCAAACTGTCAAACTGTGTATCTGTTATGCAGAGGGAAACCATGTAATTAAAGACATGCTGAGATTCCTAACGACACCTGCCAACTTACAGAGCTGCTGGTCTCTTCACACACACACACACACACACACATACACATGCACAGTCTGTCAAACACACACTCTCTCTCTGACACACACATACACACTGTCTCTCTCTCTCTCTCTCACACACACACACACACACACAGAAGATCCTCTATACAGGAGAGAGCTCCAGCTGTGAATTACTGGCTACAGGCAGTGCAGGTGAGTTAGAGTCAGTACAACCTGACTGTACATACACAGTGTGGGTGAGTGAGTTAGAGTCAGTGCAGGTGAGTTATACACAGTGCAGGTGAGTTAGAGTCAGTGCAGATAAGTGAGTTAGAGACAGTGCAGATGAGTCATACACAGTGCAGGTGAGTTAGAGTCAGTGCAGATGAATTTGAGTCAGTACAAGCAGAGTTATTCACAGTGCGAGTGAGTGAGTTAGAGTATGCATTCAGAGCAGTCTGATATGACACAGTCTCTGAGTCATATTTAAATGTATCAAGGCAATCGGTTGCAGATGGGTAATCCTTATGCAAAATGATACACTTGCTAATCACACAAAGACATTGCAAACAGATTGAGAATGATTACCATGAGTGTTGTTTAGCATCTGCTGTCAGCCCCCCACTCCCCATGCTGCCCCCATGCTAATGCTAACCACACAGAGCCTCTGCTGCCCCCATGCTAATGCTAACCACACAGAGCCTCTGCTGCTCCCATGCTAATGCTAACCACACAGAGCCTTTGCTGCCCCCCCATGCTAATGCTAACCACACAGAGTCTGTGAGAGGTGTGACTGTGTTTCACCCTGCCACACAGTGGAAGTGAGGAATACATGTTTCACCCTGTCACACAGTGGGAGTGAGGAATACATGTTTCACCCTGTCACACAGTGAAGCCGAAGTTTGTGAAAGTTCAGTGTTTGCATAAAAGAGCCTCCATTGGAACATTAGATAAATAGATTACTTTTTGGAATATTGCCTCAGATCTGGGAGACAGTATTCAATAATTTGACTCCCATTCATGCACAGGCTCACACACACACATACACACACACACTCTCTCTCTCTTGCTCCCTCTCTCTCTCACACACACATACACATATACAAACTTGTAGAGACATATAGACACACTCACTCTGTCTCTCTCTCTCTCACGCTCTCTCTCTCTCTCTCTCTCTCTCTCACACACACACACTCTCTCTCTCTCTCACTCACACAAAGACACACACTCTCTCTCTCACACATACTCACACAGATACAAACTTGCATATACAGAGACACGTAGACACACTCACTCTGTCACACATAGATTATATACACACACATTCTCAGACACACTCACACTCCCTCTCTCTCTCACACGCACACACACACACACACTATATCTCTTTCTCACACACACACACACACACACATACAAACTTGCATATGCAGAGACACATAAACACACTCTGTCACACACACAAAGGTTCTCACACACATTCACACTCACACACACTCACACACATAAAAGGGTAGTAGCAGTGCTCCTACCTTTGCGATAGCTCACTTGCTTTGTCTGCATGGAGAAAGTCCCCATAACAATACCCATTTTTGCAGGTTCCCTGCTCCCTCTCTCTCCTTCTCTCTGTCTGTTCTCTCTGCCAGCCGTGGTTCTACTGCTCAAGTGATCCTGCGGTGGCGTGTGTTCCTCTCCGTGTGTGCTGTGTGTGAGAGGGAGAGAGATACTGTGTGTGTTTGTGTGTTGCTCTGCCCAGAGAGCTCTCTCTTTGTTTCAGTAAGCTTTGTGCCACGCTATGATCCCCCCTCTTTCTCTCTCTTCCTATCTCCCCCTCTCTCTCCCTCCCTCTCTCTCTTTCTCTCTGCCTCCCTCTCTTTCTCTCCCTCCCTCCCTCCCTCTCTCTCCTTCTCTCTGCCTCCCTCTCTCTCCCTGTCTCGTAGGTTATGAGGAGAATATCTTCAGCCAGCTGCAGATCTAAAGAAGATATAGTCTGTGGTGCTTCCATGAATACAGAGAGAGAACGCAGGAAAGGAAAGGAGGGAGAGAGGAGAGATAGAGAGAGGGATGGAGTAGGGGGGTGGGGGGAGAACAGGAGAGGCTCTGTAGCAGGCTGCTTCAGGAGAGACAGAAATCTGGGGTTCAGTCCAGAGCTATGTTTTAAACATTCTTCATTTCAATAATTCACACACCACGGTCGATCTCACACACACACATACACATACACATACACACACATCACTGTCAATCTCACATTCTCAGCTGTATCTCAGCTGTCTCTCTGATGGTCGCTCTCTCTTCCATTTTCTATCTCTCTCTCTCTCTCTCACACACGCACACACACACACATACACATACACAAACATGCAAATTCACATACTCTCTCTTTCTCTCACACACACATTTATATACACAAACATGTACACATACACATGCACACTTATACACAAACATATGTTTACACACAAACACACACGCACGGGTACACACATAAACACACACATAAACACACTCTCTTACACACATGCACAAGCACACACATATGTAAACATGTTCTTCATAAGGCAAAATACCATAAGTTCTCCCCCCTTCTTATTTTTATTTCTCTTTTATTTCATATTTGTTTGCAGAATGGTTTCAGATAATCAAATAAAATATACTATCAGCAAGGGAAACCCAAGCAAACATAAATCATAGTTTTTACATCATTATTAGATCCACACATTACAGATTTATCAATACACCAATCACGCCATTTACCGATACTACCCATGTGAAAAAGTAATCGCCCCCTTAAATTTAATACCTGGTTAAACTACCCTTGGGGGCAGTAACTGCAACCAAATGTTTCCTGTGATTTGATATGAGTCTCCCACATCTCTTAGGAGGAATCTTAGCCCATTCTTCTTTGCAGAACCTCTGTAGCCCTGAAAAATCTGTAGATCTTCAAGCATGAACTGCTATTTTAAGTTCCTGCCACAGCATCTCTATGTGGTTCAGGTCAGGACTTTGACTAGGCCACTGCAACACGTTAATTTAGCTTTCCAGCCATTCAGAAGTCGATTTGCTTGTATGCTTAGGATCATTTCCCTGCTGCATCACACAACCAATCTTCAGCTCATGCACAGATGGCTGGATATTCTCCCAAACAATGCTTTGGTAAACATCAGAATTCATACATCCTTCAACGATGACAGGTCGTCCAGGTCCTGAGACAGCATAACGTTCCAATAGCATCGCACAGCCACCGCCATGTTTCGAGTATGATGTTCGTACAGTGGATTTCTGCGTCTGCTTTATGCCTGACGAAGGAGGACTTGCTCACTCTATTAAGTTCCACCTTTGACCTTTGAGCATCATCTAGGTGCATTTTTGCAGATGTGAGATGAGCTTTTATGCTTTTCTCGGAGAGCAGTGGTTTCCCCCGTGCCACTCTTCCACGAGGCCCAATTTTGCCCAGTGTCTTTCTGATTGTAGTCATGGACACTAAACTTAGCTGATGCTAGTTATTTGAAGGTTCTTCTGGGGGCTTTAGAGACTTTGTGGATGAGGTGCTGGCGCACCCTTACTGAAATTTTGGCAGGTCAACCAATGCTAGACCCATTTGGAGATAATGGTAGAACACTGTGGTTCACTGGCTGGGGTTGCTGAAATGGTTCTGTAACCCTTTCCAGACTTATGTAGCTCCACAACTTTTTCCTCAATTGTTCTGGGAGCTCATTGGTTGTGGCATCGTGTGCCTATCGAAACTTTGAGGTGACTACTTCTTTTTGACGGTGAGGTTTAATATATATGCTCAACAAGGTAGAAACCAGGCCTGGTTGTGTTCAATCACCTGAATGTAATTTCCAATGACAAATTTCTTGATTTCTTTGTTTCAAAACTAAGGGGGCAATTGGTTTTTCACAGGAGCACTATGGGTAATTGGTGACTTCCTTGATTTAATTAATGAAACAATGATGTAATAACTATGTTTTATGTTCGCTTGGGTTTCCCTTGTCTAGTTCTATATTTTATTTGATTATCTAAAAGCATTCAGTGACAGAAATATGAAATAAAAGAGGAAATCAAGAAGGGGGCGAATACTTTCTCATAGCAATGTATGTGTGTGTGTACGTGAACATGTATACATGTATGTGTGTGTGTCTGTACTATTACATATGCGTTCTTAATGAAAGACAGATTTAAGAAGGCAAAATACTTTTTCATGGCACTGTAAATGTCCTTCCCTGAATGGAGATGTAAGTAGCGACTTGGTCTATCGAGCCAGACTCTTCAGTCCATATGCTGGACACCGAGGGAGGCGATGCAGAACATTCTGTGAGTCCAAGCAACACTGCCAAAGTGTCACTCTGTGAGTCCAAACAACACTGCCACAGTCTCATTCTACCAGTCTAATTCTACGAGCCTGAACAACACTGTGACAGTGTGAATGTGGGATCCGGCCTCATCGGTGACTGTGAGAGCCATTGCTCTACAGAGAGGGTGATATTATCAGCATGATTAAGTGGTTTATATGGCTCTGTTCTCAGGGAACATATAATCAATATGTGTGTGTACGTGTGTGTGTGTTTGTGAGAGAGAGAGAGACAGGGAAAGGATGAGAAAGGGTTCAGAGAAAGAGAGCCTGTGGCAGAGATTTTAAGATTAAGAAAATAAGGAGGAAGACTTGAAAGAGACTGATGAAATCAGTATTTCTCTGTCAAAAGCAACAATGGAATATTCACACAGTGTACCACAGGGCAATAACATTTCAGAACAGAGGCAGCATACAACGATGCGCTGGTCAAATGAAAGTTCCACTTCATCACTGAGATTTGGTTTCTCACCTCAGTCTGTTCAAGGGAACAACCTTCAGCCAATGAGAGGTTTGCTCTATGTCATGCGCTGGGTGCTAACCGCCATTTAATTTGATTCTGCTAATATGGTTTGCACAGGTGAGTGTGTGAGTGAGAGACCGAGAGATCATGATGAAGGGATGAAAGTACAGAGGGTTTGCACAGGTGAGTGTGTGAGTGAGACAGAGAGAGATCATGATGAAGGGATGAAAGTACAGAGGGTTTGCACCGGTGAGTGTGTGAGTGAGACAGAGAGAGATCATGATGAAGGGATGAAAGTACAGAGGGTTTGCACCGGTGAGTGTGCGAGTGAGACAGTGAGAGATCATGATGAAGGGGTGCAAGTACAGACACAGAGCGTGGACTACATCCCAGCTCCAAATAAACTGGTCTCCTCTCAAAGGGGAATGGAGCGGAACGGGGTGATCCATTAAATCAATTCAGCAGCTGCAGAAGTGTAACAGATGGTCTCTCTGTGCATGATAAAGAGGTTCAGGTCCTGCTTTCCACTGATGACCTGGTTCTGCTGTGCCTCTTAGAGTGTCTGCAGCGGAGCCTGGTGGAGCTAGCGTGGTACTGCCAGACATGGGCCCCGGCAGTGAGGGTTAAGATTAGGGTCGTATTTATTCCAGTGGAGCCTGGTGTAGCTAGCGCAGTACTACCAGACATGGGCCCTGGCAGTGAGGGTTAAGGTTAGGGTTGTATTTATTCCAGTGGAGCCTGGTGGAGCTAGCGCAGTACTGCCAGACATGGGCCCTGGTAGTGAGGGTTAAGATTAGGGTTGTATTTATTCCAGTGGAGCCTGGTGGAGCAAGCACAGTACTACCAGACATGGGCCCCGGCAGTGAGGGTTAAGATTAGGGTTGTATTTATTCCAGTGGAGCCTGGTGGAGCTAGCGCAGTACTACCAGACATGGGCCCCGGCAGTGAGGGTTAAGATTAGGGTTGTATTTATTCCAGTGGAGCCTGGTGGAGCTAGCGCAGTACTACCAGACATGGGCCCTGGCAGTGAGGGTTAAGGTTAGGGTTGTATTTATTCCAGTGGAGCCTGGTGGAGCTAGCACAGTACTACCAGACATGGGCCCCGGCAGTGAGGGTTAAGATTAGGGTTGTATTTATTCCAGCGCCTCCTGGTGGAGCTAGCACATTACTACCAGACATGGGCCCTGGTAGTGAGGGTTAGGGTTGTATATATTCCGGTGGAGCCTGGTGGAGCTAGCGCAGTACTGCCAGACATGGGCCCTGGTAGTGAGGGTTAGGGTTAGGGTTGTATATTGTTCTGCATTCAGTTGAAACTGTGGTTGTTATTTACATGCTGCCATAAATGGCGCTCTGAGCCCAACTCCTGTGTTGTATGACTGGTCCATTCACCAGTACAAACTGAGAGTTAAATGGCTATCATGACATCTGGGCGTATAGATGTTAATGACATAACATCAAATTAGCATTCAAGGCGTTTTGCCAAACTAAAGAATATCCTCACTTTGAACACTCATAGGCATGTAAGATTTAGTATGGTACTACATGGAAGAAAATGCATGGAATGGACACTAGCCTGCTAAACCAGTTTAAAAGTCAACTGTTTGCGAAGTGTAGCTTTAGTAAACCCACTATGATAAGCATTGGGAAGTGAACACAGACGCGCCATTGGCTGCAACCATCAGACATATTAACGTTTTCGAGGAATCCGTGGAGCAGTGGTCTACATATATTGATCGCTGTGCACAGTTTTTTGAGGCTAATGAAATTCAGGATGCAAAGGATTTTTTTGGTGCTTCTTCGTGTGATGGGCTCGAAAACTCATGGATAGCTGTATAGTTTAATTGCACCTGCTAAGCCAGGGGAAATGACTTGTAATTGCATTGTGGACAAGCTGCAGAGCCTTTTCTCTCAAAAGACTCTTGTGATAGTGGAAAGATTTAATTTAATAATCGAGAGAAGGGGGAAAGGGTAGCACAGTATGTGGAAGTTTCAAAATGACTTTTGACACATCTGAAATTTGGTGCACACACGGAGGATGCACCGAGAGATCAGGTTGTTCGTGGATTATCAACAAAGCTGTCCAAAAGTGACCATTGACAGAGGAAAATCTGTCGTTTTACAAAGCGGTGAGTTTTGTGTACCTGCAGAGACTGCGGCACGTGAAGCACAACAACTGCGTGGACACAGTTCTTTTCTCCACAGAACCACAAAATAAAACGAATCATGCTGATGATGTCAGACCTCAGAGGGACCCAAGCGCAGACACATAATAAACAGGAGTTTATTAAGCAGCCAAAAGCACAGTCCACAAATCCAAAATCAAAGTCGTTAATCAGGCAGAGGTCAAAACCAGAGAGACTAGGCAAAAGTACAAAAACACAATCCAGGGTGGTAGTCAAAAACAGGCAAAGAGTTCGTAAACAGGCAGGCTCAGCGAAGGTACAAAATCACAAGTCGAAGAATCAAAACCAAAAAACAGACAGGGTAATAACAGGCAGGCAGATCAGGAACAGAAAGGCTCGTAGCGCAACAGGTACTAAACACACTGAGACGAACTCGCAACGGACAAAAGACAAGGCAGGGTATAAATACACAAACTAACAAGCGATGAGACACAGATGAGACAGCAGGGCAGGTGAAACACATGATAATCAACAGAGTAGGGAACAAGGTGGGCGGGGAAAACAGAATGACAACAAAGGCACATGGACAGGGAATGAAAAGCAAAACACGGAAACAATCGAACGAAACCGACAGAAACAGAAACAATAATCCCGATCACCCCACAGTACTGACAGATGATGATTGCTTGTACAAAGATTTTGTGTGCCGTACCTGTAGGAGAGGAGGGTACACTGGGCAAATGTCGCACAGGGCAGCCGCTGACATACCGGAACACCCTGCATGCAACTCAGGAGTTGCCAGCTATGCCGTTTCTCAAACGCAAGCTACGCTCCTGCTTGGATGCTTGGGATGCAACCCAATGTGGCCGATGCAGTTAGCCACTCCCATGACTCCTGGGGGCAATGTCACGAAGGGCGGTCTGAGGCCCTTTCTCAGATCAGATCACAGATCAGACCAATTTCCTACAATGCGAATGTAGGGAAACAAGGAGTCTGGAAACGCCGGACCAGGGGCTGGACCAGGAGACATGTGGGGACAGACCAGCAATTAGTTACTCTGGTCTTCCTGTTCTGTTTCATCCCAGTACATCCAGTGCTGGCTTGCACTCTGGACAGGATGAAGCTTCAGTTTCTAAGGTCACTGAGTTGCCTACGGTTTGTCACCTTACTAAGTCTGCACAAACGGGAAAAACCCATACCTCAGAGACTGCCAAATATTATCCCTCTAGGATTATCAAACCATCTGATCGCTACAAAGCTGAACAGTGACTGTAAACAAAAACAACCTGGTTGACAACAAATATTAAGCTGGGAGAAACCAACCGTATTTTGTTCCAAGTTAAAAGTGAAGCAATGCTGAGTGTAACTCATTTGTTTCGTTGTTGCCAGATGAGACCTTGGTTTACTGTTTCGCAACATTATTAAGTTGGGAGGAAATGTTGTGTATTCAGTTGAAACTGTGGTTGTTATCTACTTGATGCTGCCGTAGATGGCACCCCGACCAAAACGACTGTGTTGTATGACTGGCCAATTCTCTAGTAAAAACTGATTGTTAAATGTCTACCATGGCGTGCAGACATTCGTGTGTGGCTGTCATTCATTCACCCTATGGATGTTGGGTGAATAAATGTGGACATAACATATATGTTCCAGCGAAGCCTGGTGGGGCTAGCACTGTACTAGCAGACATGGACCCCAGCAGTAAACATGCGCCTACGTCTGAAAATCGCCACACATCCAAACTAATCCTGAAAAGCTTGTGACTGCATTACTGCACCAAAGGGACCATATAGCTCATTATTCCAAATAGAGGGGAAGCCATATAAAAGACAGTGGAAGGACCTGTACGATAAGGAGAGGTCGCTGATACGGACTTCCAGCTATTGGCGAGGCAGCACCTGGCCCAGCCCCTGTGGGGGATGATGGAGGATAAGCCAGTCAAGCCCTACTGGCCTCATCATTCTCTAGCGCCATCGCCTGGTCAAGCTGGGCGCCTGCAGATGCACGGACCTAGACCATGCTTGCCTGGTGATCCTCCAGCGACAGAGCGCAGTTGGTGGTGTGTAAGGAAGTGAGGGGTGCCATCACACGAATCAAAGGAACCACATGCTCGGCCTCCTGAGGTTGGCAGGCTGGGTTACTGTAGGAGATCAGCTGGTTTAGTTGACTTTGGGTTGGGAACAATAATCAGGTATATACCTGGTGTGAAAGTCTAGCCAAATTGTAACGCAGTAAATATAAATCTGCATCACATTCGGTGATATGAGCATAACTGTACAGCATAAAACACACAAAACATGGGAATGCCATATGTTTACCCGTGCGGGAGAGAGACCACCAGGAAATGCATGACCCCCGTTAGTGACTATCATACATGTGCGATCCCTGTAATTAATTAACGAAGAAACCTACATGATATTCATATAGAAACCTATATGATATAAATACTATGAATGCATATGTGTGTGTGTGTGAGAGAGAGAAAGAGAGAGAGAGAGTGAAAGAGAAGAGGGAGCATGAGAGAGGGGCAGACTTGTACTAAAGAGGTTAAAGCTGTGTGGATACGTCTCTAAGGACAGTATTAGAGCGTAACTTCCGCTTCACACTGACAGAAACACAGGACTGACACATCATAACAATGCAGTGGGACAGAGAAACGTATAATCCACTTATCCTGCAGAGAGAGCGAGAGAGAGAGAGGCGTACAGGGAGGGGGAAAGAGAGGCAGAGAGAGAGACAGAGGGATAGAGACTCTGTGTCTTTCTATACCTGCGGGATGAAAGAAACATCTCGAAAAGGAGTTAAATGCTAAAAAAAAAACAGGCCACTCCACTGTAGGACTGACCCTCAATCAAGGCACATACACGTGTACATATGCACATGAATACACCTGCTCACACACACATACACACACACACACACACACAAATACTCACATACAAATACACACACACACATACACCTCCAAATACATTACAAATACACACACACATGAATACACCTGCTCACACACACACACATACACACACACACACACACACACACACACCCCCAAATACATTACATACTCACATACAAATACACACACATGCACCTCCAAATACATTACAAATACATACACACACATTAATACACCTGCTCACACACACATACATACACACACACACACACACATGCACCTCCAAATACATTACAAATACACACACATACACACACACACACACACACATGCACCTCCAAATACATTACAAATACACACTCACACACACACACATACACACACACACACACAGAAGAATACATAACAACATTAATAAATAAATCATGATTCAGCCTCTTTAATGTGGCCCACAGTGCCTTGCTTAAGAGAGCGAATCAATGAATGAATGAACGAACAAACTTATTCATCTGACAGAGTAAATGAATGTAAGTGCAGGGGACAGGGAAGCCCAGGACAGACTGGAGCAGAGGGGAGGCAGGAAGCCCCAGCGGTGGGGGGCAACCTCCAGAAGGATGTGCGGAGAGGAAGAACAGAGCGGCTGTAAATATTGAATGTGCATTCATTAATCTGGCCAGCAGGGGGCCCCTGTGCACATTAATCTGGCCAGCAGCCCAGAGATCCTGTCCCAGAGCACAGGCTAAACATAGACCTGCACCAATAATAATAATAATAATAATAATAATAATAATAATAATAATAATAATAATAATAATAATAATAATAATTCCAATCCCACAGGTTTAACTCCAGTCCTGGAGGGTTGTGGTGTCACAGGTTTAACTCCAGTCCTGGAGGGGCACAGTGTCTGTAGGGTTAACTGGTGTGTTCTGGCAGTGACAGCCAGCAGCATTTGTTTTTGTGCACACTGTGTGCTTACCTGTGCTCTCTGGTATTGAATCTTGTGTTCTCTGCTGAGTCTCTCAGTACTGCATGGTGGGGTTCACATGGAAAAAGTGCTTCAGTTCTGTCTGCGTGTGGGACAAAATGCATTTTTTAAAGCGGTAAACTCTTTAAAGCGGTAAAATGTTTGTGTGCGCATGTGTGAAAGTGACAGTGTAGAAGCTATAAAATCATAGCGGCTGCAGTAAAAAGTGACAAAACACTGCCCTCTAGTGTCAGATCAGCCATCCTGCAGCCGTGTTGCACCAGTGGTCCGCAAAGACGTGAACGCGGGAATTTTCATTTTCCTTTCCCAGCAAATACTGTACACCTGTGCTCGTGTCTGGAACATAGAAAAGCCACCAAAATCTGTTTGTGCTGTGGGTGACAGGCTGTGCTGTGAGGCCTGTGACAGACTGTGTTGTGGGGTCTGTACCAGGCTGTGCTGTGGAGCCAGTGACACTGTGCTGTGGTGCCTGTGACAGACTGTGCTGTGATGCCTGTAACAGACTGCGTTGTGGGGTCTGTGACAGACTGTGCTGTGGTGCCTGTGACAGACTGTGCTGTGATGCCTGTAACAGGCTGTGCTGGGGTGCCTCTGACCGACTGTGCTGTGGGGTCTATAACAGGCTGTGTTGTGGGTATAACAGGCTGTGCAGTGGGTGTAACAGCCATCCTGCATGAACTAGAGTTCACTCTGTTAAAATAGCCATGCTGGTTCATTTTACAGCAGTATCTCAAGCTTCTTGTTTCGCCAAACTGTAGCGACTGAACCAAACTCTTGGGCGGCCAGTCATTATAAATGATAAATATGGTGCTTCCTCATCACTCCACAGCACCTGTGCAACTCATTATTACCTGCCATTTAAACCTGAGGGCAGTGACATGTGTACTCTGGAGTCGTTTCACCTTTAAGGACTGTGCCACTGACATAACAGTGATGCCACTGTGACCTCAGAGCCAAACAGGATTTCAGTGTTCCCATTTAATTCAATTTTTAAATAATTATGGATTTTATAGAACGTGTAAACCAGAGTTTTAACCAGGATTTCTCTTTAATGTTATTTCCAGTTTGAACATATGCTTTATATTTGCATGCATCCTGAAGACTTACAGCAATGAATGTGTAATTACTGAGATTAGGACAAAAAGCAAATCAAAAGGCTCGCTCCAAAAATTCACTTTGATCTTCAGTTCCTGCTAAAGATAAAGGTAGTTTTTTATGTAGCAGCCACACCATGGATGGAACAGCTGTTATGATGACTAATGAAATAAGGTTGAAATATGGTTGGAATGCAGTCGCAAGCTCAGCGTAACTGGTATGACTGGTACTCAATAATGTGGCAAAGGCAAACTGCAACTGAGGAATTTTAGGATCGTAAAAGGCAAGCTTAGCAAAACCCAAAGGAAAACTAAATTACATGGTAGTCAGAGACTTGTATATGCACTATAGCCTGCCAGCACCAGGGTACTTTAGCCGTGCAGGTACTGTGGCCTTCCAGAACCAGGGTACAATAGCCCTGCAGTCACTGCGGCCCTCCAGGACCAGGGTAGAGTAGCCCGACAGCCATCACAAGCAGCCAATTTAGAGTCTTTCCAGCAGAGGGCAGAATTTCTCACTACATTTAATGCAGCTTTCAGCTCACAGTTTCAAAACTCTTACTATTGCCTGAATTTATTACATTTTATGTATTATTCACTCACTCATTCACTTGTTCACTCACTACTCATTCATTTCCTCAGTCACTGCCTCACTCATTTTTTTCAATTAAAATTCATTATTGGCATGACATATTCAAATACATATTGCTAAAGCATACAATATAATAATTCTATAACAACTTACAACACTAACTCACTCACTCACTCACTCACTGAGCTTCTTGAGTCTGTACTGAAATATTTTATATGCATATTGTGGTATGTACTCTGAGTCTGTGCAGTGTGTGTTCTAGTCTGTTTGTCCCTGGAGGTTTGTTCGTCTGCAAGTGTAGACTACTATTCCAAGGTAACAAACGCTGCAACAGTGTTGTGCTTTCAGAGGTGCTCCTCGATTTGAAGCCCGTCAAAAACGGAATTCTCTCACGCAAATCACTATAAACACACTCACACACTCACACACAGACAGTCTTTCTCTCTCTCTCTCTCTCTCTCTCTCTCTCTCTCTGTCTCACACACACACACAAATGTGTATTTATCCAAAGTGCTAGGATGGACCTGGGCAGAGTTGTGAGGAGGAAGAGAGGGATATAAATAAAAAGAGAGAGAGATATTACATAACGGTGGAGCACAAGTGATTTAAAAATTAAAAGTGGCGACGCAGACTGTCAGTTCCAATCTGCTGCCTGTACAGAGACGTTGGGAGAGAGAGGCTGAATGGCTGCAAAGAGAAAGACAGAGAGAGGGGAAGGAAGGGGGAAACAAAAATGGGGATTGGGAGAAGGAAAAATGATAAACCAATACAACCTATCACCCCCATTTGTAATAGTGGGAGCAGCTAGCAGGTATTAGCGCCTGCACTAATCTGCAAAAGTGGGAACAGCTATTGAAGTGTTAGCGTCCACGCTAATCTGTAATAGTGGGCACAGATATCAAGACGTTAGCGTCCACGCTAATCTGTAATAGCTGGACCAACTATCGAGGCGATAGCATCCACACTAATCTGTAATAGTGGGAACGACTATCGAGGCATTGAAAGGAACACAGACACTGTGGAGAGGTTTAACCAGGCCTTTTGCGCAGTGCTTCAGTCCTGTACTGTAGTGAAAGAGCCTTTTACTTTTCCTACAGCTCAACACCCGCAGCCAAAAGCTGCTTCTCTGCAGGAAGATGCCACACTGATGTGAGAAACTAATGTTTTACACAGAGCTGCCAGTTGCAAGGAACAGCTTGTCAGGTTACACAGAGTGGAGTGCTCAAGCCCAGGCTTGGTGCAGTGCTGGACACTCTGTGGTGCTGAGGCCAGTCTCTTCCAGGGAGGGTTAATGTGGTGCCAGGGGAGGACCAAACCCAACACAGGTCCTCAAACCAAAAACCCAGACCAGCTCAGCAAGTTAAAGGATAGGCGGGCATTCCAGCTACCACCCTGACCCTCTGCGGGTAAATGGCCACCCTCGCTGAGCTGAATGGGGTCTTTTCATCATCGTGTGCTCTTATGTTGTTATGCTGTTTCATTGAGCCAATGAGTGGAGTGTTATCCATCTGCTCTGTTGTGTTTGAGGGACGACACACAGAGCGCAGCTTTGCCCATGTAGCACCTTGCAGTCTAACAGGATGACGTGAGCCTTCTATTTCAGAACAAGCCATTTTATAAAATTATCATTCTCTTTCCTTCCCTGTCCCTCTTATGTCCCTCTTTCCCCCTATTTAGGTTAATGGTGCTTTATTAGCATAAAATATCACAATTGTTCCCCTCCTTCTCCCTCCCTCTCTCTCTCTCCCAGGTGTGGTATTCACGGAGGAGCTGAGCTCAGGTGTTTGGGGGCGATGGACTGTGTTTGAATGTGCGTGAGTGTTTGCTGTAGAGGGTTAGCACGTTAGCATTTGTGCGTGCAGACTCCTCATAGCTCGGCTGTGCTCACCCACGATGTGTTCTTATCACCATGGTTACCGCAGAGGTCCCCAATGTGCTTTTACATGGCGCTGCTGTATGTTGGCATGCTGCAATGTTCCATCTCGCTTTGCCACTCCGCATCCGCCCAACCCCCCCCCCCCCCCCCCTCCCCCTGCCACCCCCCCACCCAGCCCTCATGCCATCTGCCAGAGTCCTAACCGCCATGGAGAGACAGCACCGCCATGGAGAGACAACACCGGCATCAAGAGACAGCACCGCCATGGAGACCCAGCACAGGCATCAAGAGACAGCACCACCATGGAGAGACAGCACCGCCATGGAGAGACAACACCGGCATCAAGAGACAGCACCGCCATGGAGAGACAGTACCACCATCATGAGACAGCACTGGCATTGAGAGACAGCCCCGCCATGGAGAGACAGCACAGGCATCGAGAGACAGCACCACCATGGAGAAACAGTACCGCCATCAAGAGACCGCACCGGCATCGAGAGACAGCACTGCCATGGAGAGACAGCACAACCATTGAGAGATTGTACCGCCATCAAGAGACAGCACCACCATGGAGAGACGGGACCATAGCACACATTGTGTTTTTACTTCTGTAAACCCCTGATGTTAAAAACTTAAGTCTTTGACTTATTTACCTCCATGGTTAACCCATAATTGGAACTTGATGAGTAAAATGTGAGGGCGAACACAATGCAGGTTAGATGGTGACTGTAGCACCACCCAGAGCTACTAAAAGTTGACTAGCAGAGAGATGCTGCAAAAAACACAGCACAGTCTCCAGAGTGCCATGGCAGTATTTTAACAAAGTGACAAAACTAATGGCTGAAAAATACAATGACATCACTCATGCCAACGATTTCCAAAATAATCCACTGAAACTGCACATTTTGGTGGTATTGCTACACTTACTCTCATGCACAAAACTTACGTCAGTTACACACACTCATTCACTTACACACACACACACACACACACAAACACTCAAAAACACAAATACAAACCATACACTTGGCTGTATACATGTGCACACACATACACACACACACAGCATAGTCATACAGCACTCTGTAAGGTCATTATTTAAGGCCAGTTTACATTGTGCAGAGCTGAATACATAAGCCCAGAGGCACTATCTTACATACTTATAACCCCCTCCCCTCCTCGCTCCCTTTCTCTCCCTCTTATCTTTCCCTCTCCCTCCCTCTCTCTTCACCTCTCTTCTCTTGCTCTCTCTCCTTTCCCCCACTCTCTCCCTTTTCTCTGTCCCTGTCTCTTTCTTCTCTTTCTATCTGTCCCTCTCTTAAGGCTTACTTACAGTGGTAAATAAGCAAAGCAAGTGTTCTGGTTGTCTTGCTGTTTTTATCACTTTCTTAGTGCTGCTACCTCAGTAGTCAAGTCACATTAGTGCCATCTCAGTGTGCCTGACCCTGTGGCAAGGACTTAACTCACCCCACGGCTATCCGTGTGTATGCCTTTGTGTGTGTGTTTGTGAGAGTGTCTGTGTATATGTGATCGTGTGTGTGTGTGTGTGTGTTTGCATGGATGATTTGTGCCTGTGAGTGTGTGGAAGTATTTGACTGTGCATGTTGTATGATGTCATATGTGTATGTGTGTGTTTGGCAAGAGGGCTGCAGTGTCTACAGGTTTAATTCCAGTGCTGGGGGGCTACAGGGTTTAACTCCAGTCCTTGAGGCCCGCAGTGTCTGCAGGTTTAACTCCAGTCCTGGAGGGCTGCGATGCCTGCAGGTTTAACTCCAGTCCTGGAGGGCTACAGTGTCTGCAGGTTTAACTCCAGTCCTGGAGGGCTGCAATTTCTGCAGGTTTAACTCCAGTCCTGGAGGGCTACAGTGTCTGCAGGTTTAACTCCAGTCCTGGAGGGCTGCAATGTCTGCAGGTTTAACTCCAGTCCTGGAGGGCTACAGTGTCTGCAGGTTTAACTCCAGTCCTGGAGGGCTGCAATTTCTGCAGGTTTAACTCCAGTCCTGGAGGGCTGCAGTGTCTGCAGGTTTAACTCCAGTCCTGGAGGGCTACAGTGTCTGCAGGTTTAACTCCAGTCCTGGAGGGCTACAGTGTCTGCAGGTTTAACTCCAGTCCTGGAGGGCTACAGTGTCTGCAGGTTTAACTCCAGTCCTGGAGGGCTGCAATGTCTGCAGGTTTAACTCCAGTCCTGGAGGGCTACAGTGTCTGCAGGTTTAACTCCAGTCCTGGAGTACTACAGTGTCTGCAGGTTTAACTCCAGTCCTGGAGGGCTGCAATTTCTGCAGGTTTAACTCCAGTCCTGGAGGACTGCAGTGTCTGCAGGTTTAACTCAACTCCCAGAGGGCCACAGTGTAGTGTTTAAATAGATAAAAAACTCTTTTTTTCCAAACACAAAATACACCTACGTAGCAATAAAGCATATCTATACTGTAGGGGCAGTATCAGTAGGGCTGTGGGTCTGTGTTCAGAGTTTTCTTTGGCTCTGCATTCATGTTATTATGTATATCTATAATATATATATTATATCAAAATCAACCTTAAATACATGAGTACTACAAGCTGCTGTGTCAGTTTTAACGGTTCGGCTGATCTTGTTTAAAAGTAGCACAGTTAATGCACATGTGAATGAATGCAAACACACACACAGAACATGTATGTTTACACACGGTGCGCTGGCTCCAGGGGATATATAAATAAATGCTTTGTTACGCTCGCTGTCGGACACCCCGAAACTTTAAAGGTCACGAACAACACTGCGAGAAATCACAGCACGCTACAGCAGAAGCCTAAAACGAGAGCAGACCCTGTAGAAGAGAGGACAGGTCTCTAATGATGACATCATAATTATGAGCATCACTAGTTTCTCACCCCTGTGACTCTGAAATTGTTCCAGTATTCTGCATCGCACAGATTTTTAGATCAGGTACCTGAGGAAGCTGTAATGTAGGATCGCTGAAGCTGAAGTCATGTCCTTGAAATTTATCGTGCTTTTGTTTTAATATAAAATGCTGAGTAAAAGTGGTGAAGTGAGAAATAAAACAGTTGTCAAAGTAGGAGGCTTTGATCAACAAAACCTGTGATCTTGCTAAAGATGTTAACTGTCACTCTGTTAGTGGTCTCCGCCCACATGCTCGTTTTGCAGGTGTCTTCTGACTGAGCTAGCCGTCCCAAAACACAAGGTGTCGGCAAGCAGAGACTCCTTCCTTCTGATATTCTCTCACCACGCAATGTAGAAGTTTAAGTAACGGCTGACATTAATGATACCTTCTAAAGGAGTCAGAGCAGCCAGACAGGACCAAGAGAACTGATCCCAGGTCAGCATGGAGCCACCGCCTTGTCTGTTTCAAGCCAAGTTCAGAGGATCCTGCTGTAAATTCAGACACTTAATCAGGGTAGAGCTGTGAGGGGGAGTCTGCCAACTTTCTGCAGCTTTGGCAGATATTTCTCAGCTAACCCTCCCTAACACACCAACAGCCACACTCACCCGCTAACCCTCCCTAACACACCAACGACCAAACTCACCCGCTAACCCTTCCTAAAACACCAACAGCCAAACTCACCCGCTAACCCTCCCTAACACACCAACGACCAAACTCACCCGCTAACCCTTCCTAACACACCAACAGCCAAACTCACCCGTTAACCCTCCCTAACACACTGACAACCAAAACCACCCACTAACCCTTCCTAACACACCAACAACCAAACTCACCCACTAACCCTACCTAACACACCAAAAACCAAACTCACCCGCTAACCCTCCCTAACACACCAACAACCAAACTCACCCGCTAACCCTCCCTAACACACCAACAACCAAACTCACCCGCTAACCCTCCCTAACACACCAACAACCAAACTCACCCGCTAACCCTCTCTAACACACCAACAACCAAACTCACCTGCTAAACCTCCCTAACACACCAACAACCAAAACCAACCGCTAACCCTCCCAAACACAACAACAACTAAATTTACTCACTAACTCCTCCAGTGTGTTATGAGCTAAACACAACTAGCAGTCCAAGCCCTCACACCCACACTCACACACACAAACTTACACACACTCTCTCTCATACACACACTTACACACACACACACTCTCTCTCACACACATATATACACATTCATACACACATGTACACCAACACTTACACATGCTCTTTCTCTCACACAAACACACACACACAGAGCTACATAAAACTGAACTTTATTCTAAGGCTGATGGATTTTCTGTGGTGGACATTAGAGCAGCAAAAACCACAGACATCGCTTTAGTTTCATACAGCCCAGCTGAGTGACCCTCTCCCAAGTCTGGCTGGGGGGAAAGTTTTGTTGCATATTGACATTGAGTTAAGAAAGGGAGGCAGAAAGGAAGAGCTCATGATTAGTTAAAGAGACACAGAGAGGCACAGACTGTGTGCTCTGCTGGGTTACAGAGAGACAGAGAGGCACAGACTGTGTGCTCTGCTGGGTTACAGAGAGACAGAGAGACACAGACTGTGTGCTCTGCTGGGTTAGTTACATTGAAACAGTGTGGCATAGACTGTGTGCTCTGCTGGGTTACAGAGAGACAGAGAGGCACAGACTGTGTGCTCTGCTGGGTTAGTTACAGAGAAACAGTGTGGCATAGACTGTGTGCTCTGCTGGGTTACAGAGAGACAGGGGCATGGACTGTGTCTTCTGCTGGGTTAGTTATAGAGCGATAATGAGGCACAGATTGTGTGCTCTGCTGGGTTAGTTATTGAGAGATAGTGAGGCACAGACTGTGTGCTCTGCTGGGTTAGTTACAGAGAAACAGTGCGGCATAGACTGTGTGCTCTGCTGGGTTAGTTACAGAGAAAGAGTAAGGCACGGACTGTGTGCTCTGCTGGGTTACAGAGAGACAGGGGCACGGACTGTGCTCATATTCCAAATTCAGCAAGACAATAAAATGGAGTAAAAAATAAAAGATGTAATTAAAAACAGAAACTCGTTTTCCATGAGTGGACAGAAATGGATTTCATATTAGGTATTTTTTACAACTAAATTGTTTTCACAGTAACTGACAGCGATTATTGGGTTATGAGAAGTGTTTCGTAAATAAGTTCGTAACGGCCAAATCCAGTCCCCAGAATAAGATGGGTTTGCCAATACAGTGCCCCCTACAGGCAGGGAATGAAGTACAATTTGCTGCATTAAAGCAGCAATCTTACACACGTGCACACACACACTCACAGACATTCACACGCGTGCACACACACACACACACACACACTCACAGACACACTCACATGTGGGAAGTTCTAATTGACCACACAGAAACCTATTCTGCTTCTTGATCATTTTCATCTTCTGCCCGACTGATATTTGCACAGAAACATAACCTGCTTTTACATTACCACAGAGAGAGAGGCAGGAACATAGAAGAAGAAGGGCACAAAAAGAGACAAACAGACAGAAAGAAAGAGGTAGAGTAGGGGGTAGAGAGACTGAAAGGCAGGTGAGAGAGAGGGAGACAGACTGAGGAGGAGAGGTACGACAGCAAGAGAGTGAGTGAGAGAGAGAGTGAGAAAGAGGGGTGAGAGGGGTGAGGAACGCAGGAGACGAGGCGTACCTTTGATGAGCGTGCCGGAGAGGAAACGCTGCAGCGACTGCATGAACTTCATCAGCCCCTGCTTACAGCGAAGCGTGCACCCAGCCATCCTGGAGCACCAGGGCCCCGCCAAAACCCCCCGCGGCACTCCCCTGCCAAACGCAGACTATCCCACAGTCGCAGAGTGCAATGGAACCCCAGGACCCCCCAAACTTTAGCCTGGTCCAGTGCAGCCCGGCTGCACAACTTTGGTCAGATGAAAAGGAAGAAAAATAAGTGATGGATCTCTCTCTCTCTCTTTCTCTCTGTCTCTCTCTCAGAGCCCTATGATGTAAGGGCTCTGCTCCTCTCCTCCTCCTGTCCTGGGGTAGAATCTCAGGGGCTGGGGGGAGGGGGTGGGAGGGCAGGGGGGTTCTCTCAGGTCTGAGTACTTCGTTCCTGTAAGAAGCACAGTCTGCCTCTCCAAAGACAACTCCAAAATCAGTCTCACTCTAATGCCGTTTCTCTCTCTCTCGACTTCTTGTGCTCTCTCTCTCTCTCTCTCTCCCTCCCAGCTGCTTGTGCTCTTTCTCTCTCTCCTTTTCACTCTCCCTTTCTTGCAGGCGAGTTGTAGTAGCCCCCTTCCCCCTCCTTGTGTTTCTTTCCTTTCCACTCGTGTCAGCAGCTCTGTGGCCAATCAGCTTCAGAGTAGTAAAACCAGGAGCAGATCCTGAATCAGACCAAAGCATGCTCAGTATTTACTGCTCAAAGATGTTTTCCCCTGAAAGATATAAATCACTTTTCCCTAAACCCTGAATGATTTTAAAATCTTTATTATTTCTCCTCAAAATGCCGTGACAGCAATGAGGAGCAAAAATGAAGCGGTCCAACAAATCTGATTTTATTTTAAATAAATTGTAACTTTATGAATTTATTGCACTTTGTTGATTACCAGATCCAGTTTTCTGAATTTGATTACGTCTTTCGACAAAAATTATAAAAGTGCCAAGGAAGGTACGCAGTCCAATTTTGTATGTTTTTGTCAAGCAGAGCTAGCAGAGCATAAGAAAAGGTGTCATCTCAAGGTTTTTCTCTGTGGTGTTCGGACGGTTGTCTTCACGGTTGCTGTATGGTGTATTTCTGCATTATGGAGCCCATGGTCCAGGTTTGGTGAATAACAGAATATTTTAATGAATTGTCCCTCTGTAGCATAAACTGCTGGTTTTATTATGGCCTTATGGTGGGCAGTGAGAGGCTGTGAAAGCAGAGCAAACTGTGACTGTAAAAACTAAGAGCCAGCAAATTCCCTAATGGCCCTCTTATTCGTGTTGTCAGGGCACAAGAGAGCAGAACAGACTTACAACACAAAAAAAAAGTTTTACATAAATACTCACATTTTAGCATTACAATCGAAATGCATAAAGACCCAAAGAAGGATGCACTGTATGCATCCCTGTAGAATCAGCCTCAGCTGTGTGTGTCTGTAGGTTTAACCTCAGCAGTGAGTGTCTGTAGATTCAGCCTCAGCTGTGAGTGTCTGTAGATTCAGCCTTAGCTGTGAGTGTCTGTAGATTCAGCCTCAGCTGTGTGTGTCTGTAGATTCAGCCTCAGCTGTGTGTGTCTGTAGATTCAGCCTCAGCTGTGTGTGTCTGTAGGTTCAGCCTTAGCTGTGTGTGTCTGTAGGTTCAGCCTCAGCTGTGTGTGTCTGCAGGTTCAACCTCAGTTGTGTGTGTCTATAGATTCAGCCTCAGCTGTGTGTGTCTGCAGGTTCAACCTCAGTTGTGTGTGTCTGTAGATTCAGCCTCAGCTGTGTGTGTCTGTAGGTTCAACCTCAGCTGTGTGTGTCTGTAGGTTCAGCCTCAGCTGTGTGTGTCTGTAGGTTCAGCCTCAGCTGTGTGTGTCTGTAGATTCAGCCTCAGCTGTGTGTGTCTGTAGGTTCAGCCTCAGCTGTGTGTGTCTGTAGATTCAGCCTCAGCTGTGTGTGTCTGTAGGTTCAACCTTAGCTGTGTGTGTCTGTAGGTTCAACCTCAGCTGTGTGTGTCTGTAGGTTCAACCTCAGCTGTGTGTGTCTGTAGGTTCAACCTTAGCTGTGTGATCCTGTAGGTTTAGCCTCAGCTGTGTATCAGCAGGCTCTGTCTTTCCTGGTTGTGATAACAAGGAGCACATAACATCAATCTCACTTTCTACATCTGAAAACATACTGCCCAAGACATGTGTTCATCATGAATTGTATTACAGATTGAGTATCCCTTCTCTGAAATGTCTGAGACCAAAAGTGTTTTGGATTCTAGATTTTTTTTGGATTTTGGAATATTTGCATATACAGCCATTCCCCAACATATGTCCAAGTTTTGTTCTGAGAGACCGGTTGTATCTCGAAATGGACCATTCAAAGTCGGACGAATGTTAGCATGGCATGTAGACGTACACATACAGGACTGTATTTGAACTAATGTATCTGGGAAGGTAATATATGGGGTAAATAAATTATGTCCGCTACATCCCATTCTCCAATCAGGATTTCTGAACTCTATTATAACTTTATTTTTTGAAATTGAAAGTGTGTTAACTTTTAATATATATACACATGGTATGGACAGCTGGGGGCTAATAACAAACATAGACAGTCCAGAATTACAAACATGGCCAGTGAAATTATTGGGAAAGAGTGGAACCTACTGGGATGTATATAAAAAACACAGGTGAAACAAAATGCCTGACAAATTGTGTCTGGTCCCGTTCATCCCTTTTCTTCAAATAATTCATAAAACAGCCCTCAGGAAGACGCTATATAGCCACTACATCAACTAAGAACATTTACAAAAAGTCTTTCATACTAAATGCAAAAACTTTGCTAAATTTGTAAACACCATTTACAATTTGTGTGGACAAGATTATTATTATTACAGGATCACGGATGTATGGTATATGTGGTCCGACGTTTTGCGGTGGACGTTATGCGGCTTGTACACTTGTAGCATATAGAAGATGTTCACAATGTATTTTTTCGGTCATATGTAGGCTATGGATGGTCATAAGTCGCATAGGTAAGGTGTGGAATTTTCCACTTGTGGCATCATGTTGGCGCTCAAACATTTTCGGATTTTGGAGCATTTCGGATTTAAGATTAGGGACACTCAACCTGTATTGTTATTATTTGAGTTGTTGTTGTTTTAACAGTTGCAAATGACAGGTGTCTACTCACAGTTTGGAGGAGTGTAGGATAAATGTCTCTGAGGGTCAAATCTATGACGGCTGACTGAGATGGCTGGGGGGTTTGGGGGACAGAAGACACTGACTGACACTACAAATGATTAGACTGGCAGCACAGCTCAGATCTAACAGCTGTGAACTCCAAAAGAGCTGCTTCTAAATAAAACCACAACACTTACCCACACACACACACACACACACACACACACACACGCTCACAAACATACACAAACATGCATGCACACTCAAACACACACACACATACATACTCACTCACAAACATACACAAACATGCATGCACACTCAAACACACACACACACATACACACACTCACCCACAAACATACACAAACATGCATACACATTCAAACACACACACACACACACTCACAAACATACACAAACATGCATGCACACTCAAACACACACACATACACACACACACTTAGTCACAAACATACACAAACATGCATGCACACTCAAACACACACACACATACACACACACACACACACTCACCCACAAACATACACAAACATGCATACACATTCAAACACACACACACACTCACTCACAAACATACACAAACATGCACACACACTCAAACACACACACACACACTTACAAAATTGTGAGTAAAGACCAGTCTTCTCTGCCCAGTGAAATTGCAGTCCTTCCCAAATGAGTAGTTGGCACTGCAGGAGATACAGTCATGTTTTCCCATTTTAAAGGTGGCATAAACACTCAAAAACCCACACAACCATCTTCAATCCACCTAACCAACATAAACCTCCTGTTGTCCCTGCACTAGCTCTCACAATGCATCACACAAGGCACTGCAAAAACACTTAACTGCTGGATGGTGCAAGCATGGGCACTGACATGTGACAGCTCTAATTGATCCTGATTAGGTCCTGAGGCATCTATCACCAATGGCAACACTGTCTCTGCTTGTGATGGGTATGACAGCCATCACTTCAAAAAAAAGCTCTCAGCCCTCAGTCTTTAAACTGAAACATTTGGATCATAAAAACTCAACCTATGTATCCCTTTAAAAACCAACATGCTCATCCCTTTAAAAACCCAGCTGATATATTCCTTTAATGGGCCATCTAAGATAACCAATACTACCACTACTACTGCTACTATTACTGATTCTAATAACAAAGTTTCACTGCTTTTTCCATCATCGCACTCAGGATGTTTCTGAAAAGCAATTTTATTGTACAGTCGAGTGGTCAGATTTCACAGAAAGGACAATATTAACATTATTTCTGGATCTAATTATGTAGCAGGATATGGCAAGTTAAGCATCCTCTCTTTCTCTGAAAGGTCACTTAAAGGTCATGACTTTGGTTAAGGATGCTCAAGGGAAAGCTTCTTATTACGTCATTTATTCATATTTATATCCGCATAACCTGAGTAAATCCAAGAGCAGTGTGTTAAAGGTGTACGCAATGTGTTGTGCAGCTTAGTGCAGTTTTAAGGTGTTTTCAAATGGTTAATGTGTAGCGTAGTTTAGCGCAGTTTTAAGTTGCTTGGAGAGGGTTTATGTGTAGCATAGCAGTTTTAAGGTGTTTGTGGGTTGTTGAAGGGGTAATGTATCTTAGCGCAATTTTAAGGTGTTTGTAGGTTGTTGAAGAGGTGGTTTATCTTCGCGCAGTTTTAAGGTGTTTACAGGGGATTAATGTGTAGCGTAGCTTAGCACAGTTTTAAGGTGTTTTCAGAGGATGGATGTATAGCGTAGCTTAGCACAGTTTTAAGGTTTTAGCAGGGGATGAATCTGTAGCATATCTTAACACAGTTTTAAGGTGTTTTCAGAGGATGAATGTATAGCGTAGCTTAGCACAGTTTTAAGGTTTTAGCAGGGGATGAATCTGTAGCATATCTTAACACAGTTTTAAGGTGTTTTCAGAGGATGAATGTTTAGCATTGCTTATTGCAGTTTTAAGGTGTTTGCCTCATCTAGCCCTGCAGCATACACAGGATTATCAACTGTGGATGTGTAATCAGAAGAGCCACCTCCAGTGCTCCAGCACAGAGGGAACACTGCAGAGCCATATATCTGCACTGTGACAGCCACAAGCTGCTGCATTTCACTTTGTGTATGTGTGTGTGTGTAGAGTGCGTGTGTGAGTCTGTGTGTTTGCGCAGACTGTGTATGAGTGGTTGTGTGCGTGTTTGCAGAGTTTGTGTACATATGTGTGAGGGTGCATGTGTGACCATGAGTGTGCTCTTCAGTTTGTGTGAGTGAATATGAGTTTTTGTGTGTGCGTGTGTGTCTTTATTGAGCATACAGTGAACTGGTGTGTATGTGTGTGTTTATTGAGTAGACAGTCAGCTGGAGTGTGTGTGTTTGTGTGTGTATGTGAGTATACAGTGACCTGGGGTGTGTGTGTTTATTGGAGTTGTGTATCTTAGATGGAAGCAATGCCTTGATACTCTTGTTAATGGGTGGGGTCCAGGTCTGGAAATATTTGTCCAACAAATTCTGTTTCTGCTACTCTGTCTCAGCCGATGGATTTCTTTCCAGTCTTTCCTGACTTTCTGCAAGTCAAAAGGGTATGATGATGTGTCTGCCTCTCTAATCTATAATTATTTGCTATAAATTAATCTAATAAGAAATAGTGTTCCTTACTCCCCTTAGACCTGATTTCATAACTACTATAATCCTCCTCTTCCTCTCACTCCTCCTCCTCCTGCATCAATTAGGATAGTTATCTTTTGCTCCCTGTTTCCTTGTGTCCATGGCTTCCTCCACTCTCTCAGCAGTAGAGTGAGAGGTACTGAGCGCGCTCACAGAGTCCAATCCCAGGGCCCTACAGCAGCACAGTTAATCAAACACTGCCTCGCTCAAGTCTCATTCAGGCCTTTTAGCTTTTTTTTTTCATTTTTATCTCACAGAAGCCAAAGCCCATCCATTAAAAAAGAATGAGATTAGTTCAGCTATTTTCTGCCATCAGAACAAAGGTTAATTTAACTCGGCACCATTGTCCCTGTGCAATGGTTTCTGTAACTTTCTTAGGCATTGCATTGCTTATTAAAGTTTCAACTTTTAGTTTTGCATAATTATTATTTCGTTTTTCTGATACATGGCCTTTCTTTTTTTGACAATCCAATATGTACACTTGTGTTCACAAAAATATATGATTCAATGAGATACCACTGCAGTAATACACATCCTTAACACTGTTCCAAAAAGATGACATAGCTGAACTTTAGCACAAATTTGTCACCTTATGCTGATCTGGAGTCAGTTTACACCTCCAGGCCGACCGCCCTATATTGCCACTCTGCTATAAGCCTGGTGAAAGCAGTGCAGCTCTCTCTCTCTCTCTCTCTCTCTCTCACACACACACACACACTCTTTCTCTCTCAAAAACCCAAATACACTAAAACCTGGGATAATCACACTCACACTAACCCAGGATAATCACAACCCTAAACAGACTAACCTGGGATAATCTCAAACCACAATACACCAACCCAGGATAATCACAAATCCAAATATACTTATCTGGGATAATCACAAATCCACACATACTAACCCAGGATAGTCACAAACACACTAAGCTGGGATAATCACAAATAAAAACCTTCTTAATACTCATCCAAATCCTCTGCCTTTACACCCAAACCAGTTTACGCAAAACTCTCCTCCTCTCCTCTATCTATCCACCTCTTTTTCATCCCTTTCACAAACTCTGTAAAGCTGCATTTCTTCTTCATTTCTCCATCCCCTTCCCATCCCTCTATTGTCCTGCCCCCCCTCCTCCCACCCCTTTCTCTCTGTCTCCGCCTGGCTGCTTCTGCTGGAGTGCAGAGTGGATGAGCTGCATTAGAGCTGTGTGGGGACGTTAGCCCTTAGCTGCATTGCGTTTGCTGCTGTAATTTAGCTTCGTCTTCCTGCTGAGGAGGAGTTTTTCACACCACTTCATTGCTCAACTGCCCATAATGCTTTGCACTGATTCTCACAGGCCTATATATTCACACTCAAACACACACCAATAAACACACACAAACTCATACTCCAATTAACATATGCAAACACAAACACACACTGACATTCGAATAAACAGACACCGGCAGATGAACACAAAAGCAGTCACTACATACAGTCACTAATAGACACAAGCACAACTACACACATGTAAATGTTAATATATACATATAAATGCATGTACAATCTCATTCACATATAAACTCCATTTTATTCTGCTTGAGTAGATCATTCTTAAGTAAATGAACCGAATGGAGTTATAGCTTCTCGCTGCTGCCTTTTTCAATGACTCGTCCACTTAATGTTCTCTGTGTACGAATTTTTATATCTTCATTACTTAAGACCTGTTCCTATCGTTTATGTTCAATCTGAAGGCAAGTAAATTCACAGAAATATTCTTTGAAATATTCTCGTTGAGAATTCTTGAACAGTTACTTTCATGGAAGTGTTACAAAGTCAGTTTTAAAGACCCACTCCAGTCAAGCTTACTTCCCCATATTACCCAAAGAAACAATCACATAATGAGAGCAAAGAGGAGCAAAATAGTACTTCAACCAGTTGGAGAAGTAATGCCCTCTCATTTTGTGTTTTAGTTAGCACTGTGTGTTGGTTAGCACTGTAGGCGCTCTGTGTGTTAGCACTATAAGAGTAGAATGTGTTAGCTAGCACTGTAAGAGCTCTGCATGTTAGTTAGCACGATGAGAGTGGAGGTGTTAGCTAGCACTATAGGAGCTCTGTGTGTTACTTAGCACTATGACAGTGGGGGTGTTAGCTAGCACTTTAGGAGCTCTACATGTTAGCACTATGAGAGTAAGGTGTGTTAGCTAGCACTTTAGGAGCTCTGCATGTTAGCACTATGAGAGTGAGATGTGTTAGCTAGCACTATAGGAGCTCTGCATGATAGTGAGCATTATGACAGTGGGGGTGTTAGCTCGCACTACAGGAGCTTTGCATGTTAGCACTATGTGAGTAGGGGTTGTTAGCTAGCACTGTAAGAGCTCTGTGCGTTGGCTGGGTCATTTCACTGTGTGTCAGGATGCAGTGAAGTGCTGCTGCTCAGGACTGTTGCATGGCTGCAGTGTTGGCGGGGCCTTTGTATGGTTGCATTCTGGATTTAGACTCATGAATAATGAAGAATCTTCCATCTACTGCAGAGACCCTGAGAAATGTGCTCAGTGCTTCCTCAGCCAGGACAGCCGATGGCCCAGGAGAGCTGCGAGCAATCGGTGGAGCACATGTGGTTGGGGTGGGGGGTGGGGGGCGGGGGGTCACGGCTCTCTTAAGGAGCAGTCATGCCTGAGCCCAAGGGACAGATCCAGCTCTTAAACAGATCAAGAACAGAAACTATGAATAGCGACGACTGTGTCAGTCCCAATACATTCAACTGCTCCGCTAACAGTGAAGACACACCTCATCTAACACACATACGCGCACACACATACACACATGGTCACATACATGCCCGCACACACAAATACATACACACCCACAGACACTCACACACACACACACACACACACACACACAGTGAGCTTATGTAAGCCTGGTTTCAGTGTAGACAGAGAGCTTTTAGAGCAGTCTGTTTCTCACTTCACTGAGCTAAGGGAATGTTCACTCACCCCCCCCTCCCCCCCCCCCCCCCGCTCCCCTTTTCCTCTCTGTATCTCTCCCTCTCTCCATCCTTCCATCTGTCTACACCTCTATCCCTTCTTACCTTTCCCTCTCCGTCTGTATCTCTGTCTCTTTCTCCATCTCATTTCTGCCTGATGCTCCTGAGGTAACCGTGGTGACAGCAAAGTGGGAGATCTGCACCAAGCAACTTTTCCTAACCCCTCACACATCTGCGCATATACAGTAGCATCAGAACCAGCCATGTTACATGTGCACACACACACACACAGCACACTGATACGAGACACTGAGGGCAACATAATCCAGATACAAACAATAAATACAAATTCAACTGCAATCAAAGTCCATGTTCATCTCAAATTCAGCTGTATTCTTCATCTAACACACAATCCACAAGTAAGAATAGCAGCAGAGACAGTGCGATAGACAGAGAGGGAGTCCTAGGCATTGAGTCGTGTCAGGCAGGGCTTGAACGGGCCATGCGAAGCTCCGATCTGCCAGACAGGGAGAGGATGTGCCCAGAACGGTGGCAGAGAGAGAGATGGAGGAGGAGGAGAGAAGAAAAGAGTAGGTATTAGAGGGAGCAGAAAAAAACAATATGTGAACATGTAGGAGAGTGAGAGACGAGAAAGAGAAAATATGAGGGAGGAGAGAGTGTGAGGGAGTGAGAAGATGAGAGTGTGTAGGATAGAGAGCTTAAACTGTCAGTTTGAAGACACCAGATCATCCCTAAAATAAAAGCAAACAGAGCAGTCATGATCCTCAAACTGAGAACACAAGAATCAGCAGCTCATGCACAGGAAACAAAGCAAGAAGCCACTGAACAAACCAACAGCTGAAAATTGCTCACTCTGGAACTTAGAAGTATCAAATTTGGCAGCTCTGACATGTGGGAGATGTTTGAGCCATTAAAAAAACATTTTTAGCAAGATAATATGAAGTCTTTGTTCCCTTAGCATCTACCTCTGCAGGTAGCTAAGCATTTTCGTGTCTACATGATTCCATTGTAGGACTTTGGTCACTGTAATATCGATGTCTTATACAGAGGTCACTCAGAGCAAAGTGGAAGCTTGTAAATCTGACTTTTTTATGGAGTAACATAACTCCTTAACGGCCTTGTCCAAATTTACTGTAAGAGCCCATGTCTGACAGTACGACTGTGCGAGTGCCAGGCTCTGCTGTAAATAATATCAGTGCTGGATCACATGACTATTGGAGCCATGATGGATTGACTAAATAGTGTAATTCAGCTGCAGTAGGGTACAGGTTTATGGAGCTGTAATAGGGTACAGGTTTACTCAGCTCTACTAGGGCACAGGATTACTTAACTGCAGTAGAGTACAGGTTTTAGGAGCTGCAGCAGGGTACAGGTTTATTCAGCTACAGTAGAGTAAAGGTTTATGAAGCTGTAGTGAGGTACAGGTTTATGGAGCTACAGTAGGATACAGGTTTGTGAAGCTGCATTAGGATACAGGTTTATTTAGCTGCAGCAGGGTACAGGTTTATGGAGCTGTAATAGGGTATAGGTTTACTCAACTGCAGTAGGGTACAGGCTTATTCAGCTGCCGTAGGGTGCAGGTTTATGACGTCTGCAGTAGTGTGCAGGTTTATGGAGCTACATTTGGGTAGACGTTTATGAAGCTGCAACAGGGTACACATTTATTCAACTGCAGTAGGGTACATGTTTACTCAGCTGCAGTAGGGTACAGGTTAATGGAGCTACATTAAAGTCCAGGTTTATGAAACTGCAGTAGAATACAGGTTTACTCAGCTGCAGTAGTGTGCAGGTTATACAGCTGCAGTAAAGTACAGGATTATTCAACTACAGTAGGGTGCAGGTTTATTTCGCTGCAGTAGGGTGCAGGTTATAAGCTGCAGTAGGGTACAGGTTTACTCAGCTGCAATAGGGTATAGGTTTATGGCGCTGCAGTAGAGTACCGGTTTGCTCAGCTGCAGCAGGGTACAGATTTACTTAACTGCAGTAGGGTACAGGTTAATTCAGCTGTATTAGGGTACAGGTTTATGGAGCTGCAGTAGGGTACAGGATTACTCAGCTGCAGTTGGGTACAGGTTTATGGAGCTGTAATAAGGTATATGTTTATGAAGCTGCGGTAAGGTATGTTCATGAAGCTGCAGTAGGGTACAGTTTACTCAACTGCAGTAGGGTAATGGTTAATTCAGCTGTATTAGGGTACAGGTTTATGGAGCTGCAGTAGGGTACAGGATTACTCAGCTGCAGTTGGGTACAGGTTTATGGAGCTGTAATAGGGTATAGGTTCATGAAGCTGCAGTAGGGTACAGTTTACTCAACTGCCTTACAGTACAGGTTTACTCTGCTGCAGTGGGGTGCAGGTTTATGGAGCTGTAATAGGGTATAGGTTCATGAAGCTGCAGTAGGGTACAGTTTACTCAACTGCCTTACAGTACAGGTTTACTCTGCTGCAGTGGGGTGCAGGTTTATGAAGCTGCAGTAAGCTACTGCTGCTTCATCATGATTTATTTAAGCTCCACCCCCAGGACATTGCAGCCGCATTTGAGCTCTGAGATCACATGACTCTTCTATTTTTCATACACCTACTATAATTACAGAGACACTTCATTCTCTGTGTGTGCATGCAAGCGTATGTGCCTGTGTGTGAGACCGCCATTTTTTTATGCAGAGAATTTGTGTGTGTGTTACAGTAAACTGTGTTCTCACACAGAGCAGGACTCTGTCATGTTTAATATGTGTTTCTGGTTTACCCCTGATTCTCCTGCAGCTAGCAGCCCTTTTTTTCCTCCCTTTCTGCTCTGATTTCTCTCTTCTACCTTAACCCTGTCATCCTCCATATCATCTTCAGTCCATATCCTCTCGAACACCTATCCTCCTCTCCCCCCATCCCTCGCTCCCCAGCTCAATCCAGCATGACCCTACAGCCAGGTTACTGGTTATAAATGGGAGGACGCAGCACTGCACCTCGCATTCTCTCCTAAACTAGAAAACTTAACAATGAAGGGGCCTGTACCCTATATACGGAGATAAAAAAATACAAAATTTTCTGGGAATGCTTATCTTTTTGCCCCCTGGTGCAGTACATGCTCAAACATCATTACTGGAGACGTACCAGTTATGTCCCTGCCAACAGTGCAATGCAGTAAAGCTGAAGCACACAATGAATGGCATTATGACTTATCACAGTGTCCCAGACTGGGCTGGACCCTTTGCCTAGGCTATGTCATGGGACAGCCCACGATTGACAACATGATCAATACCTGCCTCTAGAATTTCATCTGAAACTTGTGCTCTGTTTGCTCCCTTTGCTACTTCTCCTTTAGCGCTCATTCAGCTCCTCTCCTTAAGGCCCCTCGGCCGTGGTCCGCCCTCCAGCCCCTCTGCCATGCCCATTCCCTCTCTTTCATTCGAACACCTGCCTTTGCTCCAAGCTTGTAAATGGTATGTCTCTTATGAATGAACTGGAACTGATTTCTGATTGGACAACTGCAAAAACATTTTTCACAGGTGTGGAAGACGTTTACACCAATATATGTGATTTTTGTCAGCTGTAACTGAATATGTTCAGAAATTCACAGCATAGGCTGTGTTTATTGTGTTCTCAGAACTGCATGATTCACCAGCTGAATACTGGACCAAAAAAGCCTCCACAACGCAAATAAATCTTCACCTGCGGCATTCAATTCAACGCTACAGCCAACATTTCCAGCAACTGGTGCGCTGAACGCGCTGTTACAGAGATTTTGGCAGGACGACCACCCCAGGGAGGTACTGTTGATGTTGGATTAGTGCAAATTATATTCAACATAATCTTCCTGACAGAAACACCCTGCTTCAAAACTGTACCAACCTCAGATCTACTGGAGTCCCTGTGCAACTCTGCGCAGCTCCTCTGCTCCTCCTGCAGTCCCTGTGTGAAGCTGCGCAGCTCTGCAGCTAAAGTAAAACAACACTGCAGATGCACACAATGACCTGGAGTTGAGAGAGTGAAACGGAGCACCGGAACATCTCTCTCTCTCTCTCTCTCTCTCTCTCTCTCTCTCTCACACACACACACACACACACAGTCTTGTTAATATTGTGCTACTTTGAATACTGATCAACAAACTTAATTTAGTGCCCATATTTTCCCAGAATATATAATGAGAAAAGTATTACCAATCCAAACCTGTTTATATAACCTTTTTGGACGTAATTTTTTTGCTGAAATATAAAAAAATACCTGGGCAATGTGAACATCTGACAAACTATGGCACAGAGAGCAGATAGTGTAGAGAGAGGGCGTGTTTGTACACCTGTGATTGTGGGAAGCATGGGCTCACTCCAACTGGTAAGGGGACAACCAAGGCTGAGCACAGAAACTCACAGCTCTGCTGCCCTCTGCTGGACACTGTGAGGACCCACAACTCTTTTCTGCACCATTGAGGTCTCCGAGGCAGCAGTGAGGGGAATGGTTAGGGAACTCAGGGGTGAGGAGAGGGATGGCTACAGGGGGAAGGAGGGAAGGAGGGGTAGGAGCAGGTTCCAGCGCTCCAATTAACCTTCAAAAACTTGGTTGTGACTGTATGTGGACAGTAAGACACACCTGAATGCGACTGCATGTAGACTGTAAGACACACCTGAATGTGACTTTGTGTAGACTATAAGACACACCTGAATGTGACGGTGTGTAGACTGTAAGACACACATGAATCTGACTGTGTGTAGACCATGGTCTTTTGTCACCTGGTCAACGCCTGCACTGGAAAGAAATTTTGGCATGTGCACGACCAGCCAAAAAATATCATGTAAACAATCTAGCTGAACAAAACATTACAGATGTATGTTTATTTGGGTTAGAGTTAGGGTACAGCATTTCTGAGTGGAAGGAGGTGGCATTATTCATAGTGATTAATAGATGTACATTACTGAATCTGAGGTCAGGGGTCACATTTGCTGCTGCTGTTTCTGGGTTTCCTGTGCTTCATTCAGCACCATTAAAATGAAGAATTTTTGCTGAAGGTGATTCATGTCCAGTTTAAATTCCTCAGGCTAATTATTCTAAGTGAATTCTAAGCTAAGTAAGTCTGAGACCACTTAGTGGAAGTGCCTCAATTTTGCATTTTTCTTATATAATTCAATACAACACTTTTCATTACAAATTATTTTACCAATTTGAATGTACATGGATTTCAGATGTCCTAGTTTTTCGTATGTCCCCCTTTTTGCATTAATGACGGTGTGCACTGGAGCTGGCATGTACTCCACAAGTTTGTGCAAAACCTGAAGATCCATGTTATCCCATGGTCTTCAAGTGCCCATCTTGGCCTTGTGATGCCGGGTCAGGCGCGGCCACAGAGGAACCACCTCCATGTCAAGAAATTGGAGAAAAAGCGGTTGGCTTCAGCACCCCCACGCCCCAGACAGCAGCGGCAGTACCGTAGCACAACCCTGGAGAGCGGCCACCCTCAACAAGGAAATTGGTGCTGCGTGAAGAATCACCGCAGCTGTGGCTGATCACAGTCAAGCTTGGAGCGTTTTTAAAAACTCGCTCAGCCCCGCTGTTAGGGGCAGTTCAGATTGCCTGCCTCTATGCAAACTAACAGCTCTTTTAGTTTTCTCCCTTCCTCCAGATTCTGGTCAGGGGTTAAGAGTCGCCTGGGGACCACGGCGTGCCAGCTCACCCACCACCCACCTAATACGTGCCGGTGGAAACTATCCTTGTCATGAAATTCTTTTGTCTCACAAACTTAAATTTCGTCCGGCTGGTTTTTTTCCCCCTTCGTGGTTGCCGTGTTTTGCGTCCCCAGAGTTGTTTTCGGAGCCTGAGTTACCATTTGCGTGTTTTGTAAGTTTTCCTTACTGCGTTATTTTTAATAAGATGACTTAAGCTGACTTATTGCCAATGAATCCGTTCTCCATCTTGTACTTCTGCCACCCATCAACACCGTCAAACCCCTACCGGTGTCACAGCCTCTACGTGCCTCCACACATGTTCCATGGGGTCTGCCCTTTTGTACAATGGCGCAATTTGTGGTCAGTGCTACTTTGCTTAAATCTGACCAAGAAATAGTGCAGAATCTTAAGTATTTCTTCTGCGTTTTCAACATCACCAATTTTCATTGGTTTAAATGTTTAAACACCCAACAACTTTCAGTTTATTTCCAGGTATACATGAAAAAAAAGTTGAAAAAAAAAATCAATGTGGTCTCAGACTTGGACCCCACTGTATGAAACTTATATAAAGCAGTGCTGGTCTCAACACTAAATTCTACAACTGACTTACGACAGAAATGTCGCCGGTATGTTCTCAATCATGGCATAAACAGTGCTGCAGACTGCACTTGAGCAGGATACGACTGGCGACACCGTGGTGAGCAGATTACATTCTCAACTGAAGCGATGTTCCAGTCCAACACTCACTGCTGCTAGTGATGCCCCTAGTAGGCCCACCAAATGGTAACAGACGAATCCAGAAAGCTGGTGATCGTTTTCCACCAATCAGAGGGAACGCACTGTTCAATGGAACAATCGCAATTATTAGCGTCAACTCTGTGGACTTACAGAGTAGTTACACACTGTAGAGAAAGGCGTAAATGGTTTAATTACAGACTGACATGTGAATTTTTCAGGCTACAGATGAAGAGAGTTTTTACGGAGCCCCTAAAGTCCTGAAAGGTGATATTTTTTATCTTGTGTGCACAAGTTATTATCTTGTGCACACAAGATGACGTACTATAAATACATGTGTATCTAACGACTTCAGATGCACACAGCCACCATATAATGGAGATAGCTCAGCTAATGAAGTTTTAAAGCTACATATAATTATGTAGTCATCACATAGCTGTATGTTGATGGCATTCCTTAGTGTGAAATATAGATCAATAGCTTCCAGAGGGCTTTTACTGGGGAACTGTAAGCTCAGTTCCTCCACAAGTATCATACAAAGATCAAATATATCTTCATCGTAAGAAACACAACTGCGAAACACAAATTGTCCTTTGAACATATCCAGCTCCTCTTGATAAAGTGGCATTGAGCAGTCCTCAATGTCCCATAACTCTGGGTTGGAGCACATTGCATTTTGGGATTCCATATGGCACATTTGGGTTGGACACATTCGGTGTGCATTCCAGACACCCTTAACGTTATTCAGCTCTTCCTAAAAACAAACATACAATGTCTACTATTATCAGAAAAATGAAACAACATACTGGATAATCACATTCATCACTGAATAAATCATAGTCATGAGTCGTTTTAAGTGCCTGACATAATGTTTTGCAATAGTCCATGTGCGATCACCTTAAGAGCCAATCATCATACCTGAATTATTCCCGTTATGCACAGCTGAAGTAAGGCCTTGTCCAGTAAACCTCCATCAAACCCTCCTTAGTCCCGTAGCTTTCCAAGAAGCTGGATCCAATATTCCATACACCTCACCAACTCCCAATGCGTTGGTTTGCTGTACCCCCTCCAATGAGGTAGCTTCACTCTCCCGACAAATCGTCTCCATGGTTTGTGCGTAAATGTCTCTGCTTCTTTTGTACCAGGCAGTTTTCTGTGCCACGGTCAGAGCGCCCAAGTTTGGGATAGTTACTTTGTGTTTCTAAAGTATCTACAAAATAGCCCCCAATAACCCTCGGATTGTTTGCTGGTTTTATAGGCGTTCAGCCAAATTATTTTCCGAGCGATACACCCATTAATACACTAATCAAAAGGTTTTAACTTGTCATATGAATTGATGTGCCAGAGGTAATTGGGTCTCTTTGAGAAGTCTCCATTGCTGTCTGTATGCTGACCCCTCAGGATCCAGCTCGGCTAATACTTCTTCTTTTGCTTTAAGGCCATTTTCCCGTCACTTTGTACACATCCAACTATACTCATGCATCTTCCCCGGACCCTGCAATTGTTCCTGGACGAAGTCAGTGACATGGCCTAGATCTGTATAGTCCTTCCTTCGGCTGAGCCTGTTGTCCTTCAGTATGCGCAGCAAACGATTCCTGCTGACGACAATCCCGTGTCTACGTGCAAGAGCAGCTAGAACTTCATTATATGACATTCTGAGGTGAAAATAATTTGAGTAGCTGAGTTCTCACCATTGTATGGTGGCTCTGTGCATCCTAAGTGAAGGTGAAAACAGTTATTTAGCTGATTTTTATCCAAGGCGACCTGGGATTGATTGGGCTGGCCAGGGGCTGATCCCCTCTGGGGGCAGTGTGGGTTACGGGCCTTGCTCAAGTGCCCAACAGCAGTGGTGTTCTTGCTGTGGCTAGACTGGGGCTTGAGCCACCACCCTCAAGGGTCCCAGTCAGTTACCTCGGCCACTGGACCGACTACAGGCTGCCCCCAATCTTAATCTAGTCATTTTGTGCGCACAAAATAAATAACTTTTGTGCACAAGATAATTTACTTGTTCCACAGATCAGTAAACCTTTAACAGCAGCCAGCATGCTGGAGTTCAGAACCACACATTTATTATATTCAACTTACAATTAGTATTTTTCACAGAATGTATATTATTTTCGGACCTGCGGCCGTGGGGTCATTTGTCGTGTGCACGCGGTGGTTCAGCTACACGGGCGTTGCGGCCGTGGGGGACGTGTCCCCGGCTCTGTTTCTGGATCATCATCCAACCCAAAAATACTCCCGTAAAGCTGTTTTGCGAAAGCTCTTTCTGCATCAGGATTCTAACCTGAAACGCCTGGTCGTGGGGTCGGACTCGCTAACAACTGAGCTTGTGACGTCACCGCCCCAGTGTTATTGAAGTCGACGAGCCGCCAATGCCATCCAGATTAAGCAAAATAGTTTCACATTTTAAAGACACACTTCTATTTTCTTGTTTCGCAAACCTGCGGTCTACCAACACACATTACATATAATGCAACATTATAGGCCAATATTAGCATAATAGTCCGCCTATGCTCTTTTTGTCTCGGTGAACTTTGCTGAAATATGAAAATCTCACGATGTACTTCTTTGAATTCGGGAGAGGACAGTCAACGGGTTAATTACAGCAATGTCTAATCATAATCTAGCAGCCTACATATTTTTGTGTACTTCACTCAGAAAGGGCAGTTACTTTATTTCCAAAACGATCGTAACGTTTGTGCAATTACTGTCTTCACGCATTTTAGTACATTTAGGCTAGCCTCGTTATAGCATTTGTGTTTGTGTACATCAAGTATGCAATACTAACAGATTTGTCCCCCTGCGCCTCTTTAATAATGCTTGATACGCCACCGTTTAGCTATTTACGTTTCTTAGTTATATGAAACAGCTGGGCCAAAGGTAAACATGGGCGTGTTTTTTACAGCGCAATTACAATGGCACTGGTACAGATTTCGCTGGAGCACAAACAAGAATCAAAAGTGAAACTTAACATCAGACAAGATACAGCCGGAGAGGAAACTTGCCTCCATTCCCGGCGTCTGAGACCTTACAATGGATGTGTATCACTATCCAGTGGTCGTCGAAGGGAAATGGGGGTCCAGTCCCCCGAAAGCGATAAAGAATAAACTGCAAATTTACTTTCAGAGTAAAAAGAAATCAAACGGGGGTGACTGTCAGGTGGAATATAGCGAACAGAGCGGCGGAAGAGCCACCGTGTGCTTTAAGTCAGAAGACGGTAAGGTAACCTGTGTAAACAGCCAAATAACCACGATCGTTTCAAAGAAATAACAAACATGAAGTCGAATGGAAGAGGACATGCTACCTGGTGAACTGTCTCAGAAAACCCTCGTTTAATCAGCGCCAAACGCGCTCTCCGTGCAAAAGTCAAACGTAGATTAATCTAAATATGTAACATCTCTTGATATTACACAAAACGTGTTGTTATGTGGAGAGTCACGTATGAATACATGTTTAAACACTATTCAATTGTTTACCTGATTATCCGGTTAAGGGCTATTATTAAAGTGAAACTGTGAAATTGCTGTTACAGTTTTCATTGACTATCTGTGTGAACTGTTGTGTTCATTTCCGATTTGAATGCAGCCAGGGAGAGAGTCCTTGCAAAGCCAAACCATTGGATCACGTTAGAAAATGTTGAAGTTGAGCTAAGAGTGAAAGGGTGCGGGGCATTCCCGGAAGAAGAGGTCCCAGAACAGGTGCGTCACTGTCATATTTACTCCCGTAATTGTAATTAGATTCATGTTTAGATGCTACTAATAATTGTACTGATATTTGTCTGGTGGAGGAGTGTTTTGATTCCATTTGATCACAATATCAACGGTAATACGAAGAGTTGTTTTCTCCTAAAAACGCCCCAAATATTTTTTCTGATTGGCTCCAATACTTGAAGGGACGCGAATCAGCCAATCAAAAGAGTCTAAGTCGCTCTGACTGTGCATTTCAACGTGTAAATAGTGTCACGCAGCAGAGGGATCCGCGCTGAATCACTGACCATCATCTCTTAACTTATATATCAGGCGCGGCGAGTGTCGTTAGTCATCAGGGTGACGTAAAAGATCTGTGAGTTTGCACCGCTCCTGCCGTGAGGAACCTCACAGACCTGCAGCAGTGGGTTTGGCGCAGGGGCTCCGGCATCATTAGCCGGCATGGAATTATCCAAAGGTCCAACATGCTAAAGTCCAGTTATGGTCATTACTCTCACATATACAGCTGTTTCGGAGCAAGCTATATTTCCTCACGGCACTGTGGCTTTTGTTCACGAACTACTGTGCTTCCATTTTTTGTAACTAGAGAGGTATGTAGGGTTAGGAATGTTGCCAAGTCAGTACACAGTCACAGCCGTTTAAGCTTCATAGCAGTAGCCAGGCTACCAGGCAGTCAGTCAGGGTATGTTTGGTTCAGTCTATACCGTTCAGGTGAAACAGTTCATATTTGAAAGAAAGTTTAGACATAAACTAAGTAGTTTAGGCATATTTAAATAATTTTTTTATATAGACAATTGTTTTTTTTTTTTTTTTTGCAGCTGATGTCTGGTTAATACAGGCTCTATGATGTACTTATGTAATTTTCTGATGTTTCAGGAGCTATAGCAGAAGTAGCATTTTTAACATCAAATTTAAGCATGGTCTTGTTCTCTCCTTTCACTATGGCAAGCACCGTTAATTGCCTGCTTGTCTCCTGAAAATGCTTTCAGTTGATAGAGCGCCACTTTGACAGTGGTGCTGCACAATGATCCAAAACATGACACTGAATACTTAGAGCAGCAAATTTTCTTTCTTCTTCATAAAGTGGTTTCCTATGTGCCATGAAGAATGTTCTTGAATATTTTACTAGTGTGATGTAGTTATCCTTTTTGTAAAGTTACTGAGCAAATGAAGGGCCATGACTTTCCTAGTTCATACTATGACCTACTATATCATCACCCATTCCCTTAGTGGAGTATTTTTCTGACAAAACAGAAAGTGAAATTGGCTGTTGGGGCTTTTATGAAAGTTCCCATCTCTCAGGACTGGACATTCACTGTAAATAAGCCGATGTACAGTCCAGCTGCATACTACCTCCAATGTCCTGTGAGCTGCCCCCTATCCACTGTTTTCAAAATACCATCATCACGGGCATCAAGTGTAGGGGGGGGCAGAGATGGGTTAAGGTTAGGGTTAGATAGTGCAAGATACACACACTAAGGCACAAATTACCACAAACACAAACTGCATAAATGCTCTCAGACACTGCATACACCCTCAAGTCTTTCCTAAGCTTCATGCTCATCGGTATGGTACTTTGGAAGTCAGTTTTAACACAGAGCGTTGTATGCTGCAGTGAGCTCAGTAGTCTCAAAACTGCCTGGCTGTAGCCTCCCCTCTCAGGCAGCTACACTTCTTTCAGTAGTTTTAGTGTTGCTGGTTGGAATATAATTGTTTCTGTTGTTTTTCCCTCAGAGAGCAGATGACGTTACACTTGCTGCAGAATCAGGTATTTCCTTTCACCCTTTGATTACTGATTTGCTGTGTGACGAACTATTCTGCATTATGTCCAGTGTTCGTGTGTATTGTATGAAGTCTGTGAACATACAATAACATGATATGCTATTTCATTTCCATCATAAAGAGACCCTAGTTTCTTTGGAAAATGGCCCCCTCTTTCAGCCCAACATATTTTGTGTTTTCATGTGGTAGGATTATGGTTTGGGTTTGGGACATAGTTTGGGTTAGGGTCTGGGATTAGGTTTGGGATGAGGTCTGGGTTTGGGTGAGGGTTAAGGTTAGAGTTAGGGCCAGGGTTAGATTTATGGGCTTGTGTTTGCTGAATAGGTTTTGTATGTAAATAATACTTACATTTAATAAGGTCCAGGAACAGTCACACTGGGTTTTCAGAGAGTCTGAAATGGATGGGTATTTATTCAGTTCTGTTTATGGTCTCTTGAGTTGAGGGCTGTATTTTTACCCTGGGTGGGTGGGCAGGATATCCTCCCTAAAGCTTACCAGCTTGGGTTTGTGCTGGAGGCACATTATTGAAAGAACAGTGCAGGGTGCTGTCACCATTGTAACAGGACTGACTGCAAGCAGAAAAATATGGTGTTACCATAGTCACAGTGAGTGACTGTGAGCAGTGCAAGGTGTTGTTACCATGGTTATCTTACTTTTGTTATGGATTTTTCCAGCCAGATGGTGGCAGGTTTGCATCCTCAAGCTAAATGCCTAACCTTATTCTACCTTGCAATGATTAACTTAAACTTTACCCAGTTAATCTGACTTTATATGCATCAACCTAACCTTAACCTGATTATTCCAACCTGAAACACATGAACATAACCTTAATCTGTTTAGTCTAGTATTGAGCCCATGTTAACTTGAGGCAGTTTATGTTACCTGCTTACATGGCCTATGCCGCTGTATGAGGGCATTACTCTTGTAATCAGCCATGGATGGTGCTGGTGTTACCTGCTTCAGGTGTGTCGGAGGAGGGGCAGAGTGGGTCTGGGGCTGCAGAACTTGAGGAACCTGTGCAGAATAGAGCTGTGGTGCTGGAGAATGTGCCGGAAAAGGTGACCAGAGAGCTCCTGGCCATGGTGGTGGAGAACATCTGCAGCGTGACAGAGGACGACTTCTCTCTGGAGATGATTCAGGACATTAACACTGCCGTTGTGTCCTTTGCCCACCATTCTGGTAATTGACGTTAGACACAGGAGCTGAGCTGTTTGTTCCCCAGCAGTTCATTTGTTACTCTTTGTTGTGAATAACATGAAGACCAGATCTATCGATCAGCACTCATGACTATCTGCATAGAATGTGGATCACACAGAGACTGTAACACAGGAATGGTTAAGAACATTACAGGTGGTCCATGTGACAGAGCATTTTCACCTGCAGTGTAGAGTAGATGTCGGTTGATATATGTTTGAGATATGTTATCTATTTAAATATGAAAGTACCCCTCATGATTTTCACTGTAACACTAATGGCCAAAATGTAGTCACATGAAAGAGGAATGCGGTTCTCAATGTTGGTGGATGTAGATGCTTCCTTTCAGATTATCTGCTGAAGCTTTACTGTAGTCTGAAGGGATGAAGCCCACTAGTAGCCTGGGATGACCTAGATCTGATGAAGGTGTTAATGACATACAGTATGTAAGCAATTGATGGACTTCCTGTTTCCTGCAGTTGCAGCGCAGTTCCTGGCAAAGTGTGATGGACATAAGTGCTTCAAGCAGCACAGAATCAGGGCCTGGGCTCTGGAGCCGACCCGAAGCATGCGGGTGGAGAACTTGCCCCCCCAGGCTGTGGAGGAGCTACTGGAGCTCTATTTTGAGAAGGAGAGGGAAGGGGGGGGCAAAGTGGAGGCCATTAAGATGCTCGCTGAAGAGAGGGCTGCCATCATTACTTTCCAGGACCCCAAAGGTGAGCAGGTGTATCCACCACCAACTCAATCCAGCCTAAAGAGATATAGCACCACTGTCATTCAAAAAACCTGTATCTCTCAAATAATTTGGAACAAAAATAATTTTGTGTTTTCGTAAAGTTTATGTCACCAATACAGTTTAGTAGCATGGGGGATTTGAACTAACATTCCTAGCATATGCTGCTATATGAGTTTGATATTTGAAAAAAAGAAAAAATGAGTCAAAAACTTGTGCATGTAACTGTCAACATATTCATCTTTTGCTGTTATTCTGTCCTCATTTGGTTTCTCAGTCACAGAGACTGTGCAGAAGCGGGAGCATCTGATCTGTAAAGCCCCGGTCCGCGTATATCCTTACTACGAGTCCCTGGGCACGGCACTGTATGGTAAAGAGCGGCCGGAGTGGAAGCTGCCTGAGGCCTTCAGCGAGAGCCTCCAGCCTGCCCTGAGCAGATTCCTGGTCACGAAGGGGCAGCTAGGGGGCGTTAATGAGCAGCTGCGGTCCCACTTCTGCCAGGTAGAGTTGGATGGCACCAGTGCCAAGCTCAGCCCTCTGCCATCCCTGCTGAAGCAAAAGGGCCTGACCGCCAATCACATCGAGGGTTGGAAGGGCAATGCCCTGCGGGTGTTCCGCAGCATTGCGGCCAGGTACAGGTGCTTTGAGTGCAGCGTGAGCTCCTTGGTGTGGAAGGCAGCTGAGAAGGAGGTCCGCCAGGTGGTGATGGAGGACGCAGTCCTGCTGCCTGACGAGGCGAACGGGGTGGTGGCCATTGTTGGTTTAGCTAAAGACGTGGACCGGATCCAGGGGGCAGTGGAGGGGGTTGTGCAGAAGGCCACCACTCGCATTGAGAGGGAGAGGAATGGCATCTCGGAGGAGATCGCCCTGTCCCCAGGCATGCACTACATTCTGCAGCAGGCCGGTCTGCAAAAGGCCTTCGCCCAAACATACCCGGACATGAGCATGACCTACAGGACCGACACCCAGAGGCTGGTTCTGAGCGGCCTAACAGTGGAGGTGCTCACAGTGAAGAGCTGGGTCCTGGAGCGGCAGATGCAGATGAAGCAGAAGCCGCTGGAGCTTAACCCAAACTTACTCAGCTTCCTGAATGTAGCGAACAGTGAGGAGATATCCCAGCACCTCTTCACCTCACACGGCGTTAGCGCTGTGTACAAGATGGAGGCCGGGGAGGTGGTGCTGGTGGCTGCCTGTGAGAAGGCCCTGGCCGATGCCACCCAGATTCTGACATCCACTCTGACCTTCCAGGATGTGCCGGTGGAGGATGTGGCAGTGATGAGCCATCGCGAGTGGGTGCAGCTGAAGACGCAGCTGACTGAGGCATACAACTCCACCAAGCACAACACTGTCTGCATCAAGCTGGCTCAGCCAGACCTCATCACTGTGTCTGGCTTCAGGGAGCCTGTGAAGGAGGTGTCTGACAGCCTGAGAGACTTCATCAACAAGCACTCACGTGTGGAGGATTCTGTCACTGTGCGAACGCATGCCGCACTCAAGTTCCTCCAGGAGAACAAGGCTCTGGAGTGGAAGTCCCACATGAATCCCGAGGAGGTTTGGGTCCGATTTGAACCCAGGAGGCCACGGGTAGTGCTGGGCGGACCAAGATACAGAGTGGTGGAAGCAAGGAACCTGTTTGCACGTATGGTGGCTGCTCTCTGCACTGACCAACTGACCATCATTAAACCCGGAGCCAGGAAGTACTTCCTGGAGAATCAGCATATCTTCTCCCCAATGATGAAGGAGCACAAATGTGTGGTGCTGCTGCAGGATGAGAATGAGCTGGAAGCAGAGGAGGATGGAGAGGAGGATGAGAAGGGGTCTGGGGAAGGCGAGGCACGCTGCCAGGTGCGGATGGGTAACGGAGCGCTGGTCCTGGTCAGCAAGGCAGACATCACTCGGTTTACAGTGGACGCTGTAGTGAACGCCTCCAACGAGGATCTGAAGCACATCGGGGGTCTGGCTGCCGCGCTGCTGCAGGCAGCAGGGCGACAGCTGCAGGATGTCAGCGATAAGTACGTCCATGCAAATGGCCAGCTGCGTCCTGGAGATGCAGCTATCACCGAGGCTGGCCGGCTGCCCTGCAAGCACGTCATCCATGCTGTGGGCCCAAGGTACTCCAGCGCCAGCCATGCCAAGTGCATCCAGCTCCTCTCCCGTGCTGTGGCGGAAAGCCTTGCTCTGGCCGAGCGCCACCGGTGCACCTCCATTGCTCTGCCAGCCATCAGCTCGGGGATCTTTGGCTTTCCCCTGGAGCTGTGTGCTAAGACCATCGCCAAAGCCGTGCGGGATCACTGTGAGGATTCCCGCTCCTACAGGTCCTCACTCAACAAGATCCACCTCATCAACAATGATGACAAAACCGTCACTGCAATGACACAGGCTGTGAGGGAGGTCTTTGCTGACAAGGAACCGCAAATGCTGTCTGGACGGAGGGGCTCACCCAGGGCTGAGCACAGGAGAGAGAGGACCCCCCCGCAAGCTTCAGGATGGGGCAATCCCTCAGGGAGGCACGGCAATTCTGCAGACCACTGGAGGACTGAAACATCTGGCAGCAGGGGGGCCATGGAGACAAAGCGCACAAATGAGGGCCTGATCATCATCCTCAGGAAGGGGAACATCGAGGATGCAGAGGTGAGTGATACCTTCCTTCTGCCAGCTGGTTGCCAGCCCCTGACATAAGTGGTTCTTGGTTCTAGACCAGCAAAGTGTTGGTGCCACTCTCATACCAGTTTTCCTGGCTGAGAGCCAGTTCTTTGGCAGTCGAAACACAAAGAACTGGTTTGAGATTAGGCACTGGCTCCAAACCAGCCCTCGAACTTTCTTGGTGGAAAGGGGATATCAGATGAAATGAGATACTTGAGAAGTTTACATTTAACATGTGGAAAATGTTCCTGCTCGCTAGTTTTCAGAACAATTGTATTAGACTGAAAGAAAATATGTTTTGCATATGTGTGTGTGTGACACTCCTGCGCCTGTGGTCCTAACAGACGCAAGTGATTGTGAACACGATCTCGGAAGATCTGGACCTGAGTAAAGGAGCTGTTTCCAAGGCGATCCTGCAGGCGGCGGGCTCTGAGCTACAGTCAGCCGTCAGGCAAGAGGCCAAGGGTGGCATGGCCAACTATGGGGATGTGCTGCAGACACGCGGCTTCGGGTTGAGGAGTCACGTCTTCCACACTGTCTGCCCACCCTGGGATGGTGGAACGGGGAGGGCAAAGCAGGTATGGCTCATAGTGCATGCTGGGACAGATATTCTCTGTAAGGCTGGTATGATTTCTCCATTAACATAGTGCTAAGTAGTGATTGGAGAGTGACATTCAAAAGGATGATTCTCAGCACCTCAGCTCATTTGCTTTCCAAATTAACATTCTAAAAAAAAGAGAAGTGGGCCAATCCTCTATAATTACTACAGAAATGAACCAATCCCTTTTCGCTGCCGAAGACATGGACCAATCCCTTATGGCTACTGGAGAAAAGGGGGAGTTAAGTAATTTGATCCTCAGTGCTGTTAGTTTTCTCACTGGGAGTTTTATGTTTTTATTTACATTTGAATGTTGATGCCTTTTGCATCCATTGAAGCTAGGGTTAAAACTTTCACAGCATGTAAAGCCCTTCAAACAAAGCAGTCATCACGGTCAAGACACGCAGGCAGCGTCGAAAATACTTGGCGCAGCTGCTGCCTGCCACTTGTGGGCGTGTCCTCTAGTACAGTTGTCAGAGTCGCCGTTTTTTTTATTCACTACCACGGATAACCAGAAACAAGTAAATAGCACAGTCGATATATACACATTCATTGGTAATATCACTGTTTTAGTTAGTGACAACAAGTGCTTTAAAGCGTTTTTCTTGTGATCACATTAATAGATGGAATGTTAATAAGCGCCAGCTCTGTTTCATTCGGATAGATTCTCCCAGACATCTTTTGTATGAGATACGATCTTATTTTGGCAGATTTTATTCATTGGTTTTCTGATTAATGTTGTGGGCTAATTACAAGTTAGCTATATGATGTTGGGGGGAATAATAGCCTAGCTACACCAGATAGGTCAAATATCCATTGAAAAACTTGTTATTGTACATTAGGGATATCAATGTACCATATAATCTTGCTGGAGATCTGTTTACACATATTTATATTTCCACACCAGAAACGCCAATGATTTCTGCCACATTTTTAAAGGTAATGTTTCTTCTGTCATCATAGCTGTATTACGGCAGAGCAGAGTCGTAAATCTTACAACAACGATAAGTTCTTCCTCATCTTATTTCGATGCATTTGACTGTACCCGCGGAGTGAAAATGCAATGTTGTGACATCCGATTAGTTGCTGCTTGGTGACGTTTTCAAGCGGCCGGGTCAAAGTTCACTGATTTCAACTTCTTCTTGACGCCCCACCGGTTGGTCGCTCGACGCCTGCAATCCCATCGTGCCCTGCGCGAGCGTCTCGCCGGTCCCCATTCAAAATGAATGGAGGCGGCTTCGGCGGCCGGCGTCGACGCTGCCTGTGTGTTTTCACCGTCACAGCTAGCATCAGGCAGACTGGTTAAATGTGAGTAGGAAAGACAAAATGGCAGGATGCATATGGGTGTGTTTGTGTTTCAGACGCTGATGGAAATCGTCCAGACCTGCCTGAAGGAGGCAGAGAGGCATAGAGCCGTCTCACTGGCTTTCCCTGCTATTGGCACGGGCAACATGAGCTTCCCCAGGCCGCTGGTGGCCAAACTCCTGCTCTCTGAAGTTCAGGCCTTCAGCCAAAGGAAGGTGCCCAAACACCTGAGGGAAGTGGTTTTCATTGTGCACCCAAGTGACACCCAGACTATGGAGGTATGCAGCCTGGATAAGCAACGGGCCTCTGTCCGAAACATCCTTTTAGCATTACATGACATTACGGACATTTAGCAGCTACTCTACTCTTATCCAGAATGATCTGAGCAGCTTATAGTTTTTCACACCATCTATTTTAATGACAGATATTTTCATTAAAACAATATAGGGGAAGTACCTTTCCTAAGTGAACATGGCCTATAGCTTACACTTACACATGAATTTGCTTGTTCCATTTCATTTTTGTCTTCAGTTCCCTGAAAGCTGATATGAAGGCACAGTTATATATAGCTCTTTCATTTTTGCTGAGCATTTCAGCTCCTGCAGCCAATGACAGCTCAGTCAACTTATCTCAATGAGTTTTTACTTTACATAGCCTATTGTTTTACGCGCAATTTTGTCATTGTGTTCCCATCGCTTCAGTGCTTTGTGAGAGAGTTCAGAGGTCAGTCACATGGACACAAAGCACCCAGCGGACACCAGGCTAAAAAATCGCAACAGGCCAAAGTCCAAACTGGCCAATCACAGCATGGCTCAGGTATGGGACTATCATCCTGTCTCGCTTGCACTCATGGTAGGGTATTTCTCTCCTTCTGCTGGAGAAACAGTAGCAGCATGTGTGTAGAAGCTGCCACACACCTCCATAAACACCTCCTCACTCTACACTTACTCCATAAACACATTCTTTCTCTGCACCTCCTCTCTAGCCTTCTTTGGTGAGGTCTCCTCCCCCACGCTGGGCGTCCACAGCATGGAAATTGGTCATGTGACACTGGAGGTGTCCTCAGGTGACATCACCAAAGAGACCACTGACATCATCGTCAACTCCTCCAACAGCACTTTCAACCTCAAGACAGGTGAGTTTTGAGGTGACCATCTCACAGTCTCTCAAGCGCAGGTACAAAGAGAGAGTGGGAGAGTCTGTGGCCTTCTGGACTCTTAATACCCAGAGGATCAGATCCTACGACTCTTACTGTCTGGGGTCAGTTTCCTCTATAACAGTGATCCCCACACCAGGGCTTTCAAGTGGTTGGTTAAAAAATGATGTAGTCCGAACTGCACTATTCTCACCAGGCTTATAGCAGAGATATATAAACCTGGCACTATCACTTTGAACTGCACTGCTTTCACCAGGCTTATAACAAAGAGGTATAAACCTATAGCTACTGATTCCAGATCATCATTGCTCTTCTCTGAAAAGACCAGTGGGGCTGTAGTTTTTAAAAAAATAATCCAGGGTGCTTGTTTCTGATTAAGGTGTGTGTAATCCTACATGTTTGTGTGTTGCTGATTAAGATGTGTGTAAACTTACCTGTTTGTGTGTTGCTAATTAAGGTGTGTGTAAACGTTGTGTGTTGCTGATTATTGTGTGTGTAAACTTACCTGTTTGTGCGTTGCTGATTAAGGTGTGTCAAAGGCTATTCTGGATGCAGCGGGACAGCTTGTTGAAAACGAATGCTCACAGTATGGTGAGTACTCCTGATGTGTGCTGAGTGTGTTTGGGGCAGGTTCTCTGTGTTTGGGGGTAGTTATTCTGTGTATCTGTGGGGCAATTGTTCTGTGTGTATGTAGGGCAGTTGCTCTATGTGTGTATGGGGCAGTTGTTCTGTATATGTGTGGGGCAGTTGTTTTGTGTGCGTGTGTCTGTATGTGGGGAGCAGTTGTTTTGTATGTGGGGCATTTCTTCTTTGTGTGGGGGCAGTTCTGTGTGCATGTGTCTGGGGCATTTGTTCTATATCTGGGGCAAGTTTGAGCATCTCTTGCCCCATTGGTCTCCAGGCACTTTGCAGGACAAAGCCCTGATTGTGACCCAGGCAGGAAACTTGGAGTGCAGACACATCATCCACATAGTGGGGCAGAGGGACCCGGCCAGGATCCGGGAGATGGTGTTCCACGTGCTGCAGGAGTGTGAGGAACGGCGGGCCTCCTCTGCTGCCTTCCCCGCCCTCGGCACTGGTGTGTATGCCAGGAAAACCACAAACATAACACTGCTGTTACACACTGCTATTACAGTTACACACTGCTGTTATTCGTTACACACTGCTATTACAAACTGGCATTATTGTTACACACAGCTATTACACACTGGTGTTACTGTTACACACATCTCTACACAATGCTGTTACACACTGCTCTTACTGTCACACATTGCTGTAACACACTGCCATGTGTTTCAGGTCAGGGTGGAGCCAACCCCTCCTTAGTTGCAGAAGCGATGATCGATGCGATCTCAGACTTTGTGGCCAAGAGGCAGGGGCGAGTTTTGAAGCTGGTGAAGATCGTTGTTTTCCAGACGGACATGGTGTCCAAGTTCCACACAACAATGAAGAAAAGAGAGGGGGGGAACCTGCCAGAGGAGAAGAGTATCTTTTCTAGAGTTAAAGGTGAGGAGATCAGTCTGTACTCTTACACCCAACAGCACAACATTGGCAGTTATTCACCTCTGAACTTCCCCATAAAGTAATAGTGAATTACATTACAAGCATTTAAAAGAACCTCTTATCAATATTATGTTTTTTACACACTACCCATTCATACAGCTAGAAAATCACTCAAAGGACTTAGGTGAGATACCCTGTTCAAGGGCCCAATGACACTGACCACCCTTGGAATCTACTCTGTAAGCTCTCAGCTACAAGCCCAGCTTTCTAACCATCACTCTACACTGTGTTAGGATATTTTTCCCTTCTCTGTGGAACCAAGTGCAGGACAATGTAAAACACGCTGACGACTTCTCTTAAGAGAATGTTGATTTATTTCAATGCGCAAGGGAGAGACAAACTCAGAACATTCGGGCTGCCTGTGCCGAGAGAATCTCTAAAGAATCAAGTTGTGTGGTGTGTTGATATATAGTTCATGGTCATGCATATCAAAGGACTGAGATAAGTGGCGGGCCAGAGACAGCTGGTCTTGTCCCTCCATGGGAAGCCTGGCAGAGCCATTAGCAGGGGTATGCTGTGGAGACAGGATACCCTACAGAAATGCAAATGTTTGGTTGATGACTGGAGCTGGCTAGGCCAAAGGTGGAGGTGTCACAAAGTATGAATACAGAAGACAACACAGTTCTGTCAACTGTAACGTCTGACTTACAAGCCCAGCTCCCTGACACTGCGACATGTTTAATGTCTTCCACAGACCACTTCACCAGTTTATTCGGGGGTTCAGGTAGAGAGTCGGTGGCTGAGGAGGAGGAGTTTGTGATGGTGGGGGAGGAGTTTTCTCCAACGATCATTCAGCTGTGCGGAGACACCCCCCATGCAGTGCGTGCTGCCAAAGACACCCTGAATGACCTCATCGTGAAAGAGCAAATGGAACGGGACATCCGGGATCCCGGCATCGCCCACCTGAGCAGCCAGCAGCGGGACACCCTAATGGACCTTCAGAGGAGGCTGACCATCCGCATCCGGTACCTGCACTACTGTACAACATCCCAGCCCATAGCCCCTCTCTTATTGTACATCATCCAAGCCCACAGCCCCTCTCTTATTGTACATCATCCCAGCCCATAGCCCATCTCTTATTGTACATCATCCCAGCCCATAGCCCCTCTCTTATTGTACATCATCCCAGCCCATAGCCCATTTCTTATTGTCCATCATCCCAGCAGACCTCTTATTGTACATCATCCCAGCCCATAGCTCCTCTCTTATTGTACATCGTCCCAGCCCATAGCCCATTTCTTATTGTACATCGTCCCAACCCATAGCCCATCTCTTATTGTACATCATCCCAGCCCATAGCTCCTCTCTTATTGTACATCGTCCCAACCCATAGCCCCTCTCTTATTGTACATCATCCCAGCCCATAGCCCCTCTCTTATTGTACATCGTCCCAGCCCATAGCCCCTCTCTTATTGTACATAATCCCAGTCCATAGCCCATCTCTTATTGTACATCGTCCCAGCCCATAGCCCCTCTCTTATTGTACATCATCCCAGCCCATAGCCCCTCTCTTATTGTACATCGTCCCAGCCCATAGCCCCTCTCTTATTGTACATCATCCCAGCCCATTCTCTTATTGTACATAATCCCAGTCCATAGCCCATCTCTTATTGTACATCGTCCCAGCCCATAGCCCCTCTCTTATTGTACATCATCCCAGCCCATAGCCCCTCTCTTATTGTACATCGTCCCAGCCCATAGCCCCTCTCTTATTGTACATCATCCCAGCCCATAGCCCCTCTCTTATTGTACATCATCCCAGCCCATAGCCCCTCTCTTATTGTACATCGTCCCAGCCCATAGCCCCTCTCTTATTGTACATCATCCCAGCCCATAACCCATCTCTTATTGTACATAATCCCAGTCCATAGCCCATCTCTTATTGTACATCGTCCCAGCCCATAGCCCCTCTCTTATTGTACATCATCCCAGCCCATAGCCCCTCTCTTATTGTACATCGTCCCAGCCCATAGCCCCTCTCTTATTGTACATCATCCCAGCCCATAGCCCCTCTCTTATTGTACATCATCCCAGCCCATAGCCCCTCTCTTATTGTACATCGTCCCAGCCCATAGCCCATCTCTTATTGTACATCATCCCAGCCCATAGCCCCTCTCTTATTGTACATCATCCCAGCCCATAGCCCCTCTCTTATTGTACATCATCCCAGCCCATAGCCCCTCTCTTATTGTACATCATCCCAGCCCATAGCCCCTCTCTTATTGTACATCATCCCAGCCCATAGCCCCTCTCTTATTGTACATCGTCCCAGCCCATAGCCCCTCTCTTATTGTACATCATCCCAGCCCATAGCCCCTCTTTTACTGTGCATCATTTCAGCCCATAGCCCATCTCTTATTGTACATCATCAAAGAGCCTAACTGGAAATTGTGGGGCAGGCTCTGAAGAATAAAACAGCACATCCCATTGGATGGCAGATATAAATCGCCTTTTAAAAGTCACTACCTTAAAGTCCCACTCCAATGAAATTTCTTCTTTTTTTATCCAAAGAAATACTCTTAAAATGAGAGGAGAAAATAGTGACACATGATTAAGTAACACCACTTAATTTCTGAGGGAACTCTACAGCCGAGTCAGGTATGTCAGACCTGTAATTATGCAAAATATGCATCACATGGAAAATTCATTCATGAGAAAGAAAATGTACAGCCCAGTTACTCAAACTTTTGCAGCAGTGTAAATGCTCAGACAGGAATTGATTCACAGAATGAAATGAGTGTATTTGCTGTATGTCCAGGCTGGAGAGCCGTGGTGAGGCCTCACTAATCCGGCTGGAGGGGCTCACCCGCGACGTTCTGACTGCTGATGCTGACATCCGGCAGATGATCCGGGAGGCGGAGCTTGCAGAGAGACGGCGCCGTGATGCAGCTTTGGTCAGCAGCCTCGTGGAGTGGCAGTATGAGCACAGAGGCTCTTTCACACCCTTTGACATCTTCACCAACCTCACCCTCGAGGAAGCCTTCGAGAACAAGCGCTCCCGCATCAACGTCCGCATCAACAACGCTGAGTATGAGGCCGACTTAGTCAGAAAAGAAGCATTTCTTCGTGACAAATGGGCACAAGCAGTTTCTCTGAAAAGAATTGAAAAAAGTGAGTTTTGTTGGACTTTGCCATATGGTGTTTTGCATGTTTCTTTCCTTAATGTTCTGATAACTTGAAAATGTATCCGTCTTGCACTTTCACTGTGATCCTTGGAAAAAATGCTGTGGTTTCTCCCTGAAGAGTTCATCATTTTATATGGAGAAAAATATACCCCAACAGTGAAATTTTTATCATTGGTCCATGAGTTTGAATGGTCTAAACACAGTCCCGTGTGTGTGTTTTTTTTTTTTTTGTACTGAGCCGTGTTTGTGTGTGTGTATGTACAGAGCCCTGTGTTTGTGCGTCTTAATGTACCTGTGTGTGTGTGTTTATGTACAGAGCGCTGCATGTGTGTGTGTGTGTGTGTGTGTGTGCGTACGGTACTGCTTCCCCGGCCATGAATGCCCCCAACACCCCTGTGCTCGGAACAGCAGTCGCCATGGTAAGGATTGTTTACTCACATGGATGATTTCGCCCTCTGTGTTTCAGATGACACTGTTGCCCTTCCCAGCACCTGGGGCCCCATGGGGGGGTCTGGTCTGAAGGAGGTGGTCCTGTTACCAGCCTCCCAAGAGTACCAAGAAGTGGCAGCAGAATTCACACGGACCGGTTTGGCTAACAACATTGTTAAGGTATGTCCCACAAGGCCAGGTCATTAAGGTACATGGTTTCAGCACATATTTTTTGCAGCTTCATCAGTACATTACCTCGCCAATTTATGTGTTGAGTGGTTTATTTCCTATCACCTTATCTTGGTGCTTGATAGCAGCTTCAGGAAAGTATGTCACGGTCAATTCCAAAAGTATCAAGCAGCAGGCTGAAAACTGTTCTGTTGTTCCTAACACTTCCACAAATATTAGCTGTTTTTAGACTTGTGGACCTAGATCAGTTTTCCAGCCTCTTATCCTGACCATAACCATTTATGGGAAGCTTGTATTCAGCTGATACTAGGTCATTGTGTGTGTCAGATTGTGCGGATTCAGAATGAATCACTGTGGAAAGGCTATCAGGTGAAGAAAGCCAGTCTGGACAGTAAGAACGGGAACAGCAACAACGAGAGGCGGCTTTTCCATGGCACTCATGGCCCGTCTGTCGACCACATCAACAACCATGGCTTCAACCGCAGCTACGCTGGGAAACACGGTAACCATAGCAACTCAATCTCAACTGTCCTTTAGCAGCTACACTGTGAAGACAGAGTAACCATAGTAACCCAATCCCCGCTGCCCTGTAGCCATTACATTGTGACACATGGTAACCTGCCCTGCAGGACACATGCTCAAGCTGAATATATCATGTTGCAGGCATATTCAAGGTGAGGGCCTGGTAGCCACTTCTTTCCTGTGCTCTTATTTTGCTGTTTGTTTCCTGTTCCTCCAGCTGCTGTCTATGGGAATGGAACGTACTTTGCTGTTGATCCAAAATACTCTGCGAGCAGCACTTACTCCAGCCCCGATGCACAGGGACACAGGCACATGTACCTGGCCTTGGTGCTGGTGGGAGAGTTCACCGTGGGGTCGCAGGGCATGGTGGTTCCTCCGGCGAAGAACCCTGGGAAATCTGCAGACATGTACGACAGCGTCGTGGACAAAACTGCAAGCCCAACCATGTTCATCATATTCAACGATGTTCAGGCTTACCCTTCTTACCTCATAGTTTTCACGTGATTTCTAAAGCATTCTTTATTTACAAAAATATTGGATTTTACATTTACACAAGGCATTGTCTACTTATCCTCATCGGTTTTCACATGATATTCCTGTCATTTTGGGTTTGAAAGCTCATAGTGGAAGTATGGGTGAAAATGTGTGAAAATATCCTTCAGTAATCTACAAAGCAAACTGAACAGCGATTTCATGTCTTTGGAGATAACACACACAAATGTATCAAATCTATTTAAATCTGGCTGGTTATTTTCAGTTTTTACCAATTTTACCAGAAAGACACTTTTGTTTAAACCAATTTTCCCCCATATTTTATTCTTGCATCCATGTTTACATTTTGTGATAAACTAGAAAACCGTTTGGTAAATCTCTCTCATGGTGGAACTTAGAATGCAGGTCACAACACACCATATCATTTGCTTAAATCCTCTCCTGAAAAGTGATGTTCCATTTGAAAAGCTTGCAAATATGCAATTTGCAAGAGTGGGATACCAACAAAACCAATCAAATGCACCATGAGAAACCTGCAGTAAGTCCAGACCAGATCAGACTACATCTCAGATCTGTAGCTACATTTAGGCTGAAACTAAATTCTAATCATGAAGTCATATTCATTCATCTTCCAAAACCAAATAAACTTGATATTATATATGTATATATATTGTAAGAGCAACCCGTGCCATACCTGGATGCAAGTGCATTTCTTGACTCATGATTAAACAGTCCAGAGTCCTTCACATTATTTTGTGGCACATTTATTAACTCAATACTAAAAGCCGTAAAAGAAAGGTTGGGCACGCCATAGTCATTGTCTGTGTTTCCCCCCACGTCGTACGCGCACCTGTGTATCCCTTGAGCCCGCGGACACGTCTTACTGTCAAAAACCGTATGCACTTGCACTGGCATCACTCGGCCTAGGGGAGTGCATACCTTTTGTAGGTGCTCACTCTCCACCTATCGGAGGAGCACACACTTACACTTTTGATTAGTAACCCTTTTACATAAATATTTGTGCTTTCTTAAACAGAAAATGGGGAAAAAAACATGATGAAACTCAAAACATAGTATAAATGTGAATCTAAAGCTGGCTTATTAGGGTCCGGAATGAATCGATGGTAATGATGGTGAGTGTCTCTATGATTTATTACTTTATGCCAGATACAACTTTTTATTAATGAAAGACTGTATATTTCATCACTTTAATTTTGTCACTGTCGATGTGCCAGTTCTGTTTTATATGAAAGGGCTTTCTATCCATCATTTCTCTGTATACTCTTCACTGGTTCTTTTTTACTGACAAACATGATCACAACTTATTCCTCATTTTGTTGTTCAATCTGTTATGCATCTGTATTGTCATTTCACTTTAATCACGAATAAATCCAACTATCACAGTCATGCTGGATTGCTTGAAAGATTTTCCCCCCTGAATGCAGCTGAACTCTCTCCTGCTGACTCAGGTGGAGGTAGCTGTGGCAGGTAAGTTGTTGCACCACCAGTTTCATACTCCCTATGTCAAGAATTCCTAAACTTTTTCATCATGGGACCCAAATGAGAAATTAATTTGCCCCCTGGGATAACAAATATATATATATATGATTACTCATAAGTGTGTATTTCATCACCTTTATGCACAAAACTGTATACCATATCAATACGGACAAAAACCAATTAATTCTGGTATTCAAATACCCATAGGTGTGGTGATTCATAATGATTTATTCTCAATCACACAAAAATATTACTCACATGCCTGGTAAATAGGACAAAAATGAAAAAAAAAAATTACATTGTCTCAAAATTACTTACCATCAACTTAAGTGATGGTTTGAGTTGGCCATACTTAAATGCATGGGTATAAGTCAGTTCTATTGTTTCTAGATAAAAATAGTCAAGAAGCTTTGCTTTGACTACAGGCAAGCTAAGCTAACATAGCTCAAAACTGCGCCTTTGGTGCATGAAATGTACTTTGTAGAGCAATGCTATTTCGTCTCGAAACTTATTTAAACCATTGTCTTTCTTCTTTGTGTTAACACAAAAATGTATATAGCTACTTTTAAGTGAGTTGTGCCAGGCAAAGTCAGCATATATTGTATATTATTATATAATATTGGTAACTAACCCTGGCATTTGTTGCATAGATTCGTTTTTAGTCCACTGTATGAACATTGGTAATATTTTGGCGGTACAAACTACAGAGAATTGAGTTTACAAGAGACCAACTTTAGATGATAACAGAAAGCTAAGGTAGACTAATATTTGGCGTTTGTTTTTCGGAAGAGGCAACCTTCGGACAACCCTTCATTCAAACACCAGTATCCGTCCAATCCGGTTGTCTATGCAGGTATTAATTTGCCAAATACCTTCTCTCCCATCATGCTCTGTGTTTCCGGCATAGTTCTCCGTTTTTGGTGTCCTCTGTCGTTACCATTCTTCGCTCTGCCATGGGCAAGCAACCCTACCCTTCTGTCCCTAGAATTCCTACTCATGCAGGACAACTCCCATGTAACGGACAAAATTCTTCGGTTTTCTTTTTATTCCCAAACCAATCGACTGGACTGTTTTCTTCTACTGCACTGATACAAACTCTCCGGTTTGTTGTAAGCGGCTAGCGCCGTGCAAAGGTTCTGTTCTGTTTTTACTACATCTCGGTAACATTTCCCTAATGTACATTGTTTATGAACTCCTGCTGTTTACGGACTAATCTGGGACGTTGCTGGACTACTGGAGGCTTCCCGGTTGATCAGGCTTGGATTACATCTCTTAACACCTGATGACATCACCGCAGCGACTGCATCGCCTAGGCCTATCTCCGCCGCTTGTGGAGCTGCCCTCTGCTGCGTACTTTTCCGTCTACTCCTCTACCGCTTACACTGCCTGTTAACGTCACGGTCCCGGCCCCCAACTATCCCTCTCTTTGCTGAATCTCTGCTGCCTTTTTCTGCCCGTTTTTCCATCGCTTACACACACCCTCCGTATTACATCCTCCACCTTGATGCCTACACTCTGCTCTTGGGTTTGTACGCCCTCCCTCACAACACAAACAAACCTCGAAACCTGGAGCTCGGTGAGTTGACAGAATCATGCTACTTTGTCGCACTAATTTAGTTCTATTCAGGTGTGATTGTTTTCCGGGTTTTAACTGGGTTGTTACGTTTTCTATCACACGTTAAACGTCAGTCTAACTTAGCTGCCCTGCTATGCTGCCTGTTGAACTGCTGCGGCTCTATTCAGCTGCAATTGTTGTCCTAGTTTTTAAACCGTTTGTTACGTTTTCTGCCACATATCGCGAATATAAAGTTTCTATCCCTATCTGCTTGGTTTATAAATCGGAACGGCTCAGCTTCTGTCAAACCACTGCAACTTACTGTACTACTGCCGTCCGGTTCAGCCGGGATTGTTGTCTTATGTTTTAACATGTTTGTTATGTATTCTGTAACGTTTTAAAGTGAACGTTTCTACCGTTACTGGATCTGTGAGGCATTTTATTCATTGGAGGGGCTCAGCCTCTCACTCACGTGTTTTTTGTTATCGATACTTTTCTTGGTACTGCTTACACTGCGCCGAGAGTAATTTTAGCTTAGCTACCTTGTCGCGCCGCTTGTTGAATCACTGCAACTATTGAACCACTGCTGTTCTGTTTAGCTGTGATTGTTGACTAGGTTTTAACATGTTTGTCCGGTATTCTGTCCCGCTTTAAAGTATACTGCCCCTTTGACATCTGTACTGCGTAATATAATTTGGAGATCAGCTTCCTTGCTTTAACAGCGAGTGTCGTTGGTAAATTTCCTTTATACTTTTAAAGCAATTCGTAGTGAGATCTTACTGCCACAGTCATGTTTTGGACCGTCATTATTCTTCATTAAGCATTAGGCACCGTTCGTTCGGTACCAAAGTACATGATAGTATCTACTATTTGATAGCCGCGATCGTTGTTGCTTCCTAGCTCATATCCATGCAGTTCTATCATTACTGCTATTGACGCGTTACGTTCTCCTGTCATTTCCCCCCAGCTTCATCTGTGTATTGTACCTTTTCATTGTCAACTATTGTACTGAATCGGCTCATTTCCAACATTTGTTTTCCACAGATCCGTTTACATGCGCATACTACTTTGTTCATAGGCTATGATGTCACTGAAGTTCGTGTTCATTGACCCCCACTGTCACCTCTGTAACGCATTGTCAGGGATGAGTGCCTATTTCTTTCACCCATTTTACCTGTCTTGTATTCGAGAGTTTGTGCTTCATACACCTTTTCCAACAGCTAAAACATTCTCACCGCTCATCGTTCATTCATTCTCCGTGCTTCTTCTTTTGCCTATCCGTAGCTATGCACCATATTAAGCCTGCCCAGTGCCAGCCAAATGCAGATGGCACCCAAATGAGCCGGGTTCTGCTCAAGATTTCTTCCTTAAAGTATGGAGTTTTTCCTTGCCACTATCGCCATTAGCTTGCTCTTTGGGTCTCAGGCCTGGTTTCTATCACACAATTATTTGTAACAAGACATAACATAACACAACGGCACATGGTGGCCATTCCGTCACCTACCTAATGTTTGCTCACTCGCAGCTTCCTGTCCTGTCTCCCTCTTCTCTCCCTCTCACACGCATCTAACACTCACATGCGTACCTTAAAGGCTCTGTTAATCCTGTCCCTCCTTCGCCCTGTCTCCCTGCTACAGATGTCTGAGACAGTACTCCAGTATTCTTGTTTCTAATGTTTACCCTGCATTGGTTTATGCTAGCACTGCTCCCCCCCCATGACAGCAGCCAGTTTAAAAGAACTTGCGCCAGACTTTCAACCGTCCTTCATGCACACTGAAAAGATTGAATCCAGGAGTTCCCTTAACTGAGAATCTTCCGTAATTTACTGATTGTTACAAGTTTAAATGGGAAAACTGCAATTGCATCCAACAATAAAATATTGCTGCAAACTGGTTTAGCACAAATACAGGATAAAACAATACAGCACCAGCAGTTCTTCAAGAGAAAAAAAATCCATCGATGCAGATCTGTGACGTAGCATAAGCGATGCGTTTTTGTTCTGTCCTCTACGCGGTTTCATATCCCACCGGGTGCATTTCTGAAGTGGAGTGTGTTGTTGTGTTGCTAAATTTTTCCTTGATTTTTGTGCTTCTACAAATGTTTCTACCTGAAAAGCACTTGTACAAAATGTACATGCGTCGCTAACGTCCACAATACATTCTGTGAAATAGGACATTATGCGATTTGGACGTTATGCGAACACCATATTATCATAGACACTTAGGAAAGCTATATTGGATACAGTTGTGTACCTGTATTGACTAAATAAAACCAAGATATTGTACACATCAGAGGCGACTGCTCTAAGTCTGCAAGGGAAGTCCAGCCTCCTCTAAAATGTAACAAAAAAAGTTTTTCGATTAAATGTGTAATATTGTATTTACATTACTTAACTCTCTTACTCCAAATCAATATTTTGGGCTAAGAAAGTGTTCAGCCTAACAGCTAGGTCATTCAGCAGTACTTTCTCTGATATTTTTCTCATAGAGGCCCGTGGAAGCACGACCTATTTAAACCCATTGAAGCTGAGTTTCTCTGGGGTGCAATGGATTTTTGCATTGAAAAAAATATCTGCACGTATATTGGACAGTACAGTAGGCTTGTTTTTTTTTTTTTAAACCACCTGGATGCCAGGCTGCTGTATATGATGGTTGGAGGAACTCTCAAAGGGGTTGGACTTCTTTCAAGCTTCATGGCAATGAACATGACTGACAGCGTTTTAAAATCATACACCGGCATTGGAGGAATTCAAGCTCAGTCTATGTGGAGTGTTGCCAGGAGAAGTCGTGAGATGTAAGCCTCTGCGCCATTTCCCTGGTATTTGCTGTACCGTTTCTATTTGTACATACTGTAAATACATTTGTAAATAGAGTTTCTGGCTTGAACTAGTCGTGTGCCGCATAATGTCCTTAGGGCAACGTCCGACCGCATACATATCCCTGTTCCTATAAGGTTATGATAGAGTGCAGAAAACCTATGTACGGGACATAGCGGACATAACTATTTAACCCATATATTACCTTGCCAGATACATTAGCTGAAATACAGTACTGCATGTGTGCAGTATCTTGGCTATTTAGTCAATACAGGCACACTACAGTATCCCATATAGCTTTCCTAAGTATATAAGATGGTGTTCGCACAACGTCCAAATGTGTTTTATGCATTTTAAGAAACCAAACATTTTGTAAATGTATGAAATATTTAGCTAAATGTGTCACAACTCAGAATAGGACTGACACGCAGGAGATGCAAATAAACAATATTTTATTGAAGAGTTCAGTGAGAGGTCAAAAATTGTAATCAGGAAACAGGTGAAGGTCAGAACCAGGAAGTCATGGTAACGGTACAAAAACACAATCCAAGGGAATAGTCACAAATCGGGCAGATAATGTTCATAAACCAGAACTAGGCAACAGTACAGCATTAGAAGGCGAAGAATCAAAAACCAGAAAACAGACAGGGTAACAACGGGCAGGCAGATAGGAACAGATGACTTGTAGTGTACACAAGAACAGAAGTAACTGAGATGAACTGGCAAAGACAATGGGAACAGAACAAGGAATAAATACATAGACTAACATGACACAGTCGAACAACGTGACAGGTGAAACAAAAGAGATAGTGAAATAACAAGGAAACAAGGTGGGTGGGACAACAAGAAAGGGCAAAGAAAACAGAAGCTTCCGCTGCTGTCACTTGTCGCCAGTCGGCGGCTCCTTCAAGGACCGCAGAACTGCGGCAGCCGGGATTTCGGATTTCAGACTGGACTGTGACCCGCCTCCGTGAGGCTCTGACGCCCCCGTGGGAATGCGTTTCCTTGGTCTGCGCGGAAAAGGGACTTGTTCAGGCTGTTTGTCGAGGCCCTTCGCTCAGACGACCTGGCAGTCCCCGCCCACTCTCCTCGGCCAACATCCAAAGCAGATCTGCCATTAGGGGACCTTCATCGGACCCTGGGGCTGTCCACGGCTGCACCTGTCTCCAGCAGCGTCGCTGCTGGGAGTGCTTCTGCGGCCCTCGCCCAGATGCGCTCTCTCCCCTCCCCTCCCCCCTCTCTCCCCTCACGTGCCAGCCGGGCTGGAGCCAGCAGGCTCTACCTGGCGCCCTTGGCGACAGCTATCCTGCCATTACACGCTCCCCCCGGCTGCCACCCTTGCCGGAGTCGGCGGGCTCCGGCCGGCTCCGTCGGCGCTCTCTGTCCTGCCCCTGTACTCTCCCAAGGAGTCGGCGCTGCGGTTTTCCTTTCCCCTGGCTTCCCTGGTCCCTCCTGGAGTCGGCAAGTTCCAGTCAGCGCACCTTGCGCCCATCGGACAGCCCCTGCACGCTTCTAGGATCAAGGCACTGCGGACCAATTCCCAGCTGCTACTGGAGCGGGCAGGTTCCCTCAGATGCACCACGCGCCCTCTGACCTGCTGTCGCTGGCTCCCCGCGGACCGGTTCAGCTGCCCCCAGCTCACGATGCGTATCCTTCCCTTCCCTGTATCCTGCTCATCATGCATTACAGTATCCTCCTACCACTGCCGTTTCTGCTGCTGTCTCTCTCTCTCACTCTCTCCCAGGTCCCCAATTTTCCTGCCCGGCTCCCTCCGCCCCCAGTGTCCAGTCCTACAGCCTGTCCACGGCCGTCGTGATGTTTATATACCTGTAGGGACCGGAAGGGGTGCGATAGGTAGAGAGGTTGTCTACCTGCCATCATGCTTAGCATTTCCGGCAACCTCCTCCCCATCTCCACCTTCATCCTCTCTTTTTCTAGTGGGGATTCATAATCCTAACTACTATTCCAATTTCTTTCAGCCAAAGGGAAGGGGGGTTTCCCTCTCCACGAGTACGGGACGACTCCTCCCCCTTTTGATGCCAAGCCCAATTTCATTCTTTTCTATCCCTTATCAATAAACTCCTCTAAAATACTATATCATTGTCTGAGAGTTCATACCACTGAACCGAAAGTACCGGCAAATAGTACCAGCAAGAATTTAAAACTTTCACCCCTGGTTAGAACATAATACTTCAGATATCCCAAACACTGGGGCAATTATTGGGTTAACCACATTAACATAACAATTACAGGGGGTCCTCGACTTACGAACAAGTTCCGTTCCTACGACTTGTCATATGTCAGTTTTCGACATAAGTCGGAATTTATACCTAAATTATTCCTAAGTTAACAACTTAAGTCACTCACACTGTACACGCAACACATGAAGGACATATAAAATACAGTAATTAAATGAAACAGTAATAAAAAAAGAGAGAACAATTTCTTATCTTCATTTCTGTGGTCGTCTTTATGAACCAAACCGCTTAGGTCGAAACTAAGTTTTTTAAATAATTTATGGGAGTGCGTTGTAACCACAAAACGACATAACTCAAGACCGTCGTAACCCGAGGACCCCCTGTACTTACCTTATTGGGTCATGCTGCATTTAGTGGACCAGAGACAGGAATATATGTGAAAAATGTCAACCTAGAGCATTTGAATATATATTTTGCAACAGATTCATTGGTGGTAAATAAGGTTAGAATTTATATTTCTCTGGAGGGAATTAGTTTCAATAGAAGTTGAGAAGACTTCCTTTTTTTAAAAAAAAAAACGAATTATATGAGTATAGTTTATGTGCAATACGGGAATACATCCCCTAACAATAAGATATGTATCATAGCGACAATTAGTTGCATAACCTATATGGAATTGATGATAACAAAGTAACACTGACAGAAACCCAAATGATGAAAGTGGCTGTTCTTACGATCCATAAAAAGAAGGTGAGCAAACATAATATGACACAGGACATACAGCCTGTTGTTGAAACAACATCTATGTTGATAGCAAGATGCATGTATTATCAAATAATGAGCAAATTTATTGCTAGACTACATCAAAATGACAGATCTGTGCTCTACATAGTTACTGATTAAACTAGATAGTAGCTGCAAATTTTCTCCAGGCAATTATATGCAGTGGAGCAACTATATCACTTCTGTTTGATTACTGCCACATGTTGAAAGAACACATAGGTATACGTCATGTTAGAAATAAATATAGTCTAAACAGCAGTATAATTACCAATGATCTATTCACCATGTTAGCATCACAATGTGAGCAACAGCAGGAACTGCAGACAGGATTTTAGTGTTTTAGCAGGGCAATGGGAAAGTGACAGGTATGTCCCCTTGGAAGCAGCAAGAACCCCTCACGTGAATTTTGACACTTTGTTGTCTGCAACAAGTAGTTAGTTGTAAGAGTTTAGATCAACTCTTTTATAGACTGTTCATTGTTTAGTTGAACAACTTCCCTAGTTGTCTTGTTATTTTATTATGTTTGGCTAGTGGCTTGCCCGTAGTCCCTCACCTTAATTTATGCAACCAATCATTAGGTAAACAGGTTTTTGCTGTGTCCACAATTCCCTACATAATATTCTTCAATAGTGCCTTTACATGCCCCTAATTTAATAAGGATTGTACTTTTCGGTCTTCTGTTGGTGCCTCTGTTTCTGGTTTTGAATTTAGTAAAACGTTAATTCTTGGCTCATGTCCTGTTTTGATTCCTGCAGTTTTCCAAGTTGAGCATGACTGAGGTGTGTTTGTAGTGGTTCATTAGCCTGAGTCAGGAGGGTGTTGGCAACTTAACTGAACTACAACTTGGAGCAGAGGATTATGGAAATCTGTTAAACATTAAAAAAAATATGTAGTATGAAATATAGCTAATAGTAATCAGTCTTGAATGGTCTTTTCTGGATTTCCTGATTTCTTCTGCAACCCAGATAAGAATAGAGGGGTAGTTTATAAAATTATTGTGTAGAAATTGAATAAATTGAATGAATGATTAAAATTAATACTATTAATATGAAGGCCTCAAATCTGCAGAAATCAAGCTATAGCTAGGCAATCATCAGATTGCCATCTAAGCAGCAGCTGCTATTCTTTTCACACCATGACCACTAAGTGTCGGGCCCGACTGAATTGACTATTTCCAAATTCAATGACAGTGACAACCTTACACGCTGAGACCAGACCACTACAGCCCTAAGGAGTGAACGACAGGAAGGTGACAGTCACCCACACCCAGACATCCACCAACCCTGCAACAAGCTTTGGATGAAGAATTCATCGAGGATGCCCTTTTGAGTGGACCTTCAACAAGGGAGGGGAAGTATGGACGACTTCCCCTCCTGCAACGATGACACGGAGGCATAGGGAACTCCGGAATGAAGTCGGGGCTACATGGGTGATGAACTAGCAACCTCGCCCCATTTTAGACATCTGCTTGAGGACAAGAACAAGAAATAACCTGAGCTGAGGTCATGGTTATGTGGGTGATGAGCTTGAAACCTCTCCCCATTCAGACACTGAAAAATCATCCCTTCACACAAGGAGAATTCATACCAGTCATACCATGAGGAATCTGGATTCATCACAAAAAAAATCTTTTTGAGAAATGAAATCATTCTGTTATAGTTCATGTATGTGTTTTTTGTGTCCTGTTTTCCATGTATGTGTACATGTATGCCTTCGCTGTGTTTTGTTAATGGCATTTCATTTTACTCTGTAAACTCAGGTGCCTGTGCCTATATTAGGCTGTGTATACGAGTAAGATACCTGCAACATATTTAGCACATACTTTTGTTCCTTAAGGTCCCGATAGAACCCAATATATAAATAATCAGTCACAGCTTTCTCTGTTTCAGCAGAGGAAAGCTTGAACTTTCATATGTATCAAGGTGTAAGCCTGTGCTGCCATGACTGGCTGGAGTGGGAGGTGTCTTGAAACAACAGTATCACAGGTCCAATCGGGTGAAGCCAACTTTCATAAGGGACAGAAGATTGTCTCAAACTCAGTACTCATTTTACTTCCTAAGCCAACCAGAGGAGGATGGGTTCCCCCTGCCTAGCCTTGGTTCCTCCCAAGGTTTCTGCCCTTTATTCCAGGGAGTTTTTCCTTGCCACTGTTGCCTTGTGCTTGCTCAATGGGGGTTCCAGGCCTGAACTAAATGAGGATTGATTAATAATAAACTAGGTTGTGGTGGATAGGGTAATTTGTAACCTATTACCAAATACAAAATGGGGGACTGATAGGTTCCAGGTTTTTAATTATATTATTTAAGGCTTCCTTAGGTGACAGAACTGTGTTGTATTCTGTATTCGTACTTTGTGACACCTCCACCTCATGACACCTTTGGCCTAGCCAGCTCCAGTCATCAACCAAACATTTGCATTTCTATAGGGTATCCTGTCCGCACAGCATACCCCTGCTAATGGCTCTGCCAGGGTTCCCATGGAGGGACAAGACCAGTTGTCTCTGGCCTGCCGCTTATCTCATTCCTTTGATATGTATGACCATGAACTATATATCAACACACCACACAACTTGATTCTTTAGAGATTCTCTCGACACAGGCAGCCTGAATGTTCTGAGTTTGTCTCTCCCTTGCGCAATGTAATAAATCAACATTCTCATAAGAGAAGTCGTCAGCGTGTTTTACATTGTCCTGCACTTGGTTCCACGGAGAAGGCAAAATATCCTTACACTTTATTAGAATGATTTTGGGTGAATTCAAGGTTTGTTCTTGAATAAGGAATTATTTGTAAGTATGGATTTAAAATGTGTACACTGAGTTCAGCTTGTAAATAGGTAAGAATATAAAAACTTTTTGGTAACACTAGCGCCCTACACGGTGGGTCTCTTCATGAGGATGGAGGATGAAGGGGTGAGTGTATCAGAGGAGCCCCATGCCAAGCCTCAATCACAAAGATTGCATGGTAATCAATATTTTTGATCCATAAGAAATGACAGTAAACAAACTTACAACAATTTGCCCCCGCAAATGAAATATTTTCCCACAGTGCACTATACTATACATTAATGTATACAGTACAACTTTCACTGTAACATACTGTTTTACAGTAGAGTGATGAATGGTTCAAATGCTGTATACAGCTTCTACAATAACATCCTGGTTTTGAAGAACGGGGATTATGGTACAAAATACTGTACTCAGCTTCCTCAGTAACATACCAGTTTAAAATAAATGGAATTACGGTATAAATACTGTATACAGTTTCCACAGTAATGTACTGTTTTATAAGAATAGGAATTACAGTATCAGGGCACTGTAGTATGGGCAGTAACATACTGCCCATACTACAGTGCCTTAGTGCTCAAATCACAGCAATTCTTTACAGTGTGGAGAATTGCCATCATCAGTGATGAGCGGCAGGCCTTACTCCTTACGCCATGACAGAGAATTAAATTCTGTTGAATTCAAATTTGTTGTCCTTTTCACTGGGGCCCATACCCAGCACTTTGAAAGGGCTAGGCAGACATATAAGGTGGAGATATGGCATCACAGAGGGAACTACAGCCCTGAGTTGCTAGAAGCACACTTGTGCTTCATAGAGCAGAACCACTGGCTGGCTAAGAACCATCCTGAAGGCGTTATTGGTTACCTTTTACGTGATATGAAAATGTCAGTGAAACAGACTGCAGGGTTTTATTTTGAAAGCTCTGGGGGGTGGGGTTGCGGGCTGTTGTGGTATATATTTCCGTTAATTATTGTGTGTTTTGAGGTGCACGTCCTGCTCAAGGAACCCTGATTTCTCCTGAGCTAAATTAATTCAAGCCTCCTTATGTCTGTTCGGCAACACGTTAGCCTGTGTGTTCTGATGAACATTAACTAAAACTTGAGTTTAAACTAAAGGTGTGACCGCTGAGGGGCATTGGTCAGAATGCACACCAAAATGTTCTTTCAGGAGGTTTGTTGTAGAAATCCGAACAGATGGATGCATATCAACAGAATGAGTATATGAGAGTGTGTGTGTGTGTGTTGTTACTGAACGCTTACAAAGTAAGAAATACACATGAGAACACTATTTGTAGCAGCAATCATTTAACAGTCACTAAACGCCAGCTCTCTCCAGAACTTTCCTCACCAACTAACGAAGCCACTGTGCACAAGTCCCAACAGAGGGCAGAGTGCTCTCTGATTGCCTGGCTCTGAGGAAAGCAATAATACTGGTCTAGAGGCAGCCCTTCACTACACTATGAGTTAAGTTTATGCCTGTACTGTAAGGCATTTTTAGATTCAGCTTTAAGGGCTTGGAAAAGGTTATGTAATGTTAAACCGTATTTTTAGGATTAAATAAATTTTATGGAGCTAAATTTGTTTTCATTTTTTCCCACTCCATGGTTACAGGAGTTAATGTGTATTGAACTCATCCATAAACCTACATAATATCAATCTACAAAATATATATTTTGTAAATGTATAATGAGGTAAGATTGACATGACTTTACATTAATTGCACTACAATCATTCACAATTTTTGTGATGTACTTGCGACTTTAATGTATGTGTTATGAATCCTCCTGTCACTCTGTGGTCATTATAAATTTCACATTGGTGTGACTTCATTTCATGTGAATGAGGTAACATGACGCTAACGTCATTTCTTTGAAGGAACTTCAACTGAAGGCAACTTCAAGAGCTCACAACTACATAGTTAACTCATTTTAAACACTGGACAGCATGAAGTCAGTTAACCCCTTTGCTCCTTAAGCACTGCACTTTATAATCAATTAGCGGTCTTAGTATCAAAACCTATTAACAATAATTAACCGTAATTAAGGTCATGAAAAAGCTGTCTTTTAAAATGTGCATCTTAGGGAAGAGACTCCGTTGGGACTAGGCAGGTTACGCACAACCTGAGAAGGTAGTAGCTCTGATGTGAACTCGTGATGTTACGATAACTTCCTCAGACGTCGTTAAATCAGAGTTAAATGGGTGTGTTTATCTCCCGACCACATTTCAATCTGAACTGCTATTACTGCAGACATACACATGAGGGTAAGAACCTGTGGTTACAGTCCGGTAAAAATGAATCACAGGTGATGATATGAAGCATACATATTTTTTTGTCTTCAAAAAAAAAAAGAAAAAGGTTGAATTATGTAGTATTTATCCATTTCGTAGCCTTTCCATTTCCTGCTGTGCAAAGCTGCCTAGGGATGCAATATGAAGGTTCATTTTTGGGTTCTGAAACTGTTACATAATGCTTATTGAAGTTATGATGAATGCTTTATGAAGCTGTTGTGTAGTCATACTGAATGCACTGTGAATGAGTTATGAAGGTGCAGTAGTTATTCTGACAAACCTCTGGTGCCAATATCACATGATGATATGTATCATACACAATGTGTTTTTTGTGGCTCTTATGAATCACGCATGAATGATTTATGTAGCATTTATGAGGACGTTCTATAGTCTGTTGCGTAACCATCTTATAGCATGGTATTTATCATGTATGATAAAGCAATACAAATACTCTTTTAATTTGTATTACAATGCTTATGAATACTGTATGAAGGTTCTTAATACATTTTGAAGCTGTTATGTAATGTGTAAGGAAAACATTATGCATGCTTTATGAGGCTGTCATGTAATTTTATGGGCTGCTTATGAATGTGTTGTGACTGTGAATGTGTTTTGAGCAGTTAATGTACATCGCAACCAAAGTATTTAATTTCCCAGCATTAAAGCTGTGGGTATCCACATTCCTCAAACAGGAGAAATTAAACAGGCTGTGCTCAACGTTACGGTAACATGTTACTCAAGGAATATATTGCATAACATTAGTAACATGAAATATAAAAACTAAAAACTTGTTTTTTATGAGAAAAATGTTTACATTTTTATAGTTACATTTCACCTGGAGTAAATTAGTTCTTTTTTATAATTCCGGAGCTGGTCTCCTTCTCTCTGCAGGCTTCCAGGCTGTGGAGTTACAGAGAGAGGCTGTGATTCTCTGGCTTCAGCTCTGCGTTCAAACCCCTCACACCTGAGAGAGCTGGATCTGAGCTACAATCACCCGGGAGACTCAGGAGTGAGAGCGCTCTCTGCTGCTAAACTGGACACACTTACACTGCTGTAAGTACAGAGAGTTTCCACACTGCACCTCATAGACACACGGCTGTAAGTACAGAGAGTTTCCACACTGCACCTCATAGACACACTGCTGTAAGTACGGGGAGTTTCCACACTGCACCTCATAGACACACTGCTGTAAGTACAGAGAGTTTCCACACTGCACCTCATAGACACACTGCTGTAAGTACAGAGAGTTTCCACACTGCACCTCATAGACACACTGCTGTAAGTACGGAGAGTTTCCACACTGCACCTCATAGACACACTGCTGTAAGTACAGAGAGTTTCCACACTGCACCTCATAGACACACTGCTGTAAGTACGGGGAGTTTCCACACTGCACCTCATAGACACACTGCTGTAAGTACGGAGAGTTTCCACACTGTGTGTCACTCAATGACTTTCTGTTCTGCTGTTCCTACAGTGTGGACCATGGAGGACAGAGCAGGAACAAACCAGGACCCAGGAAATGTGAGTCTGTCAGCACTGAACACTCACTCCCTCCGTTTCCTCTCCTCCCTCTCTCCCTCTTTTAGAATTTTTTCCACTCTTCCTTCACACTCCCTCAGTCTTTCACAGTGGCATATTTTTCATATCTGTGAGATTGTGTGTGTGTGTGTGAGTGTTTGTCAGAGAGTGAGTGTGTCTATGTGTGTATGTACTATGTTAATGTCTCATGTGGTCATTGAGTTCAGTTCAAGTGTGTGAAAATAACATCTGCAGGCACACACTCAAACACACATACAAATGTACACAAACAAAAGAATACACACATAGACTAACACACACACAAACCAAAGTACACACATGAATGCATAAAAACTCATCCAAACAGCCCTGTGTCTGTCTCTCTCTCAGACACACACACTCGGTCACACACATAACAAGGTGAATATTAATAATGATAAATAATGATAGTTAATCTCATTAATGTCTCTGGTCTGCAGATGGCTGTCAGCTCACACTGGATCCAAACACAGCGCACAGAAAGCTGTCTCTGTCTGAGGGGAGCAGGAAGGTGACAAACGCAGAGAGGAGAGGGGAGAAGCCATATCCTGATCAACCAGAGAGATTTGAGTCCTGGTCCCACGTTTTGTGCAGAGAGAGTCTGACTGGACACTGTCACTGGGAGGCTGAGTGGAGTGTGTCAGAGAGGGGAGGGGTGCACATTAGCAGTGGAATGTAAAGGGATCAGCAGGACAGGGGGTGACTGTTGGTTTAGAGTTAATAAAATCTCTTGGAGTCTGTGCTGCAATGAACACTGTTAGTACATCCTGCATAATGGGATTAAAGGTTAAGTGCAGGCTGCCAGGCCGTGGAGTCACAGAGAGAGGCTGTGATTCTCTGGCTTCAGCTCTGCGTTCAAACCCCTCACACCTGAGAGAGTTGGAGAGTAGGAGTATGTGGTGATGATGATGATGATGATGATGGTGGTGGTGGCGGTGAAGGACAGTGTATGTACAGAGTAAGGGTGTGTGTGGACCGTCTGACCAGCACACTGTTCTTCTACAGCATCTCTGACTCCCCTGTACAGATGCAAAATCACCTGCACTGAAAACGAACCCCTCTGTGCAGGGCTTGGACTGAGTGTATGAACCTGACTCCTCAGTGTCCTTGTGCCAACTGGAGTAGAGTCACACACCATACACACACACATCTGACATATACCCAGTCGCATACACTCAACCGCACACACACACACACACACACACACACACACATACACACACACACACAAACACACACACTCACTCAGTCATACACATATATCCACTCTCTTTAACACAAGCACATACACCAGAAGAGGCAGGTCCATAGAGGTAAGAGAGGACGGTTCTCCCCTATTTTTTTCTATAAAATAAAAATGTATTTCAAAAGTAATACTGGAAGACCTCTCTGTTATTAATAAAAAAACACTTTTACAGAAATAAAAAACCTCTTGGGTACAATAATCCTTTATATTCAAAATCAAAACGCCTCAATAGCAACCCCCAAAACCATCAGGTGAGGAACAACTCTGCCCGTCCTCCAGGGGAAGGGAGCAGTCAGATTAATTCAGTGCTTTCCATTTTTCCTCTCTCGTCCTGTGATTGGCCAGGAGGGAGGCAGGGGCGTATCAAACATTCTTAAAAGGGGTGGACAAAGCATGTGATTAGTTCACTGTTCGCTGACTCTTTGCATACTTGACCCACACGAATGCTATGACTAGCCTAGCCTATGTTATAAAATGTGTCTCAAGATATCCGCACAAACAAGGAATTACGAGTTTTACAATTGTTTTGGAAATAAAGAAACTGCTCTTTCTGAATGAAGAAATACGAGCACAAAAATATGTAGGCTGCTAGATTATGATTAGACATTGCTCTAATTAACCCGTTGAATTTAACCAACTAATATTAAGCAGAGAGCGGGGACACCTACACTGAAAACGTGTCCCAGTGATGTAAGAGGTGAATCACCTCCATTAGTAGCATTTTAAGTTTTTGTTTTTCTCGATTCATTCAAAAAATGACTGTATCCAATCCTTGTACGTCACTTTGGATAAAAGCGTCTGCGAAATGAATAAATGTATATGTCTGTCGGTAGTTGGAATATTAGCAATTTGTATATCGTTAATAACTTATATAATGAATAATTGGATGTGTTATCAAGGCTATTTTAAAATAAAAGAGTTCATATAGGCTATGTAGAGAAATATAATACACATGAATAAAAATGTAAAAGTCTTTAGCTAACTAAGACAGAAGGTAGAAACATTTATTTATTTGTAGTGCTTATTTGCATACATTACATCATTCTATAATGAAATATTTCATATATCGCACAACTCGTACTTTTACAAAACCGATAAAAATTGATACAGGGAAATTGAATTTCAATGGTATAATTGTGGTTATTAATTAATTAAGTAATTTCTCTGCTTAGTTCTCATAGGTGGTAACCTCATACATTTTAAGATGTAATACAAATGCAAAAATGACCCTATTGAATCAAACTTATAGGCTAATATTAATAAAATTCTTGGGAAATTACCCAATGTACTTCAAAAACTCACGAAACAAATTAATGTTTCGCTTTAAAGTTTGTAATGTTGCTGTTTCCTATTTGGTTTTGATGCTCTTCTGCGTAGCCCTCCTCCTCTCAGCTGTTCTCCCCAATTTTTTGAGTCACCAACCGCCACCGACACATACAGTCTAACAGAGATGCCATGTGTACACACACACAGACACACACACAGGTATAACATAACCTGAACCATAATCGATACAACCAGTTTCAAATCGTAATTTAGTGTCTGTTATGGTAGTGAACTCTACCTGTAATTTAGGTGCAGAATTTTGTGTCTTATTGTCCAATAAACCTTTCCCTGATTTTTTTCTTATTGTAATTGTATATTTCTGAAGTTTATCCACCAGATTATTTATTTCCTATCAACAAATTTAGTGATTTAATTGATGATTAATAACATGAACAATTGGAATTGGAATTAATAAATGGAATTAATTCAATTTTTTGGCATGTGGAGTGATGAGTTTTTGTAATTATTGCAATTTGTGTTTGGTATTCAGGGTGCCAGATGTTAAAAAGGCATTAATTCCTAAAACTATTGATAAGTTAATTAATTCAGACGATAAGTTTTTATAAATACATTTCTCACTCCCCCACACCTGTCACATACAGTGTATGTGATTCGCTCTCTGCTCTACAGCAGGAATCTGCAAAGACTTGTCTGAATCAAAAAGTGAAAATACGGTCTTCCTTTTATATTTCTATCTGCAGTTAATGTATCGACTGTATCTGAGTAAATTAAATAACTGCATGCTGAAGTCCTTGTTGGAGTGCAGAAAAATATTTAATACAACAGAGGAATGTGTTTATCTTCCCCTGAGGAGAGAACTAAAAAGACACCAGCTATCTACAAAGACCTCCCTTCTGCATGCAGGACAGAGACATGACTGCATCTGTGAAGTCATCTTCACCCCACACTTCCCCACTCCCCCTGTACCCCAAAATGTCATTGCCCATGAAAGCTGGTTCTAATGGCCTGCACTGAAAAGGGGTGACTTGGTGGGTTTTGTCTATACAAAAATTCACAGAGCATGGATTGTCCCAACAGTACCCACTGAGGAGCTAAACATGCCCTGCAGAGAGGCAGCGCTCATGTCTGTTAAACTGCCTCCTGCTCTCTATGTTTATGTGTTGGTCTAAACCTGTGGTAGATAGTACAGTCGCCCTGACTCACACACCAATGAAACGCCTTACAAGGACATCCCAGCAGGAAGAGAAGCATATACACATAAGCCCCTTTCACTCATGCACTGCAATCCTGAAATTTTCTGAAAATTACGTGGAGGAGCTGTTTGTGTGAACGCAAATGTCCGAATCAGTCGCTCCGGACATTATACAGACTTATCCGGCTTGCTCCCTAGTACCAAGTTCGGATGATGCCCAGTTGAGCCCATGTGTGAATAGAGCAGGTAACTTTCCGGAGAATTCATAGCGAGCGGGAGGGCGTGTTAATGATATTCCTGTCATGAGACTGGCGAGAAACCAGAAGAATACAAGCATCCTAGGGTAGCTGCTTTGTACTCGTTTCTGCTTGCCTGTGTATTGCTTTCCACTCTTTCGTTGATATTGTGAATACATCCAAATACATGTAGTATTGATATCAATGCAAAAAACAGACGTCATTTTGGATGGGTTGGTAGCCTCGTTTGCTATCTTAGATGTGCTGCAAACAAAACAATGCAATATCCACAGCATACATTTTGCGTCATGTCTTGCCTCCTGCACGCTCTACCCAGGTGCCACTCCTCGCTTAAACCAAACGGATTATTTCCAGTAGGTGTGAACGCGTCCGACACGGAAAATCTCCGGCTCTGTGCTACATGTGTGAAAGTGGCTATACTCACACACTCACACGCACATACTTCAGCAGGAAGGAGATCTCACAGACACACACTCACACACTTAGACTAACACACATGCACACTCACACGCACTCATAAACACACACGCACATACACACAAACCCACATGGTTGTTACACCAAACCATTTATTAAACATAACCGTGATATAACAAACTTCCCAAACACATCATATACAACGTGTATAAATAAACATCTGTACAAAATAATTTAAATGTATACATGGTACATATATTTAATATGTTCAGATAAAGAGTCTAACAGGCTTTTCCCTGTATGGGACAAGAAAGAGGAGAATGAAGAACAGAGGAAGAGGAAGGTCACTCTTTGGTCTTGGCATTCACCAGCACTATGGGCTGGTAGCGCATCTTCATCTCCCTGGACATCTGGCACCAAGAGCAGGGCCTACAGCAAGTGGCGTACAGGCAGTCATTGCACATAGTGCCCTAGAACAGACAGAGCCGTTACACACATAGTTCCCTAGAACAGACAGAGCCGTTACAAAACTTAGTGCCCTAGAACAGACAGAGACGTTACACACATAGTGCCCTAGAATAGACAGAGCCGTTACACACATAGTGCCCTAGAACAGACAGAGCCGTTACACACATAGTTCCCTAGAACAGACAGAGCTTTTACACACATAGGTCCCTAGAACAGACAGCGCCGTTACACACATAGTGCCCTAGAATAGACAGAGCCGTTACACACATAGTGCCCTAGAACAGACAGACCCATTACACACATAGTGCCTTAGAACAGACAGAGCTGTTACACACATAGTTCCCTAGAACAGACAGCATCGCTACACACACAGTGCTCTAGAACAGACAGCGCTGTTACACACATAGTGCCCTGGAATAGACAGAGATATTACACACATAGTGCCCTAGAACAGACAGAGCCGTTACACACATAGTGCCCTAGATTAGACAGAGCTTTTACACACATAGTGCCCTAGAATAGACAGAGCCGTTACACACATAGTGCCCTAGAACAGACAGCGCCATTACACACATAGTGCCCTAGAATAAACAGAGCCGTTACACACATAGTGCCCTAGAACAGAGACATTAAACACATAGTGCCCTAGAACAGACAGAGCCGTTACACACATAGTGCCCTAGAACAGAGACATTAAACACATAGTGCCCTAGAACAGACAGAGCCATTACACACATAGTGCCCTAGAACAGATAGTGCTGTTTCACACATAGTGCCCTAGAACAGTCAGAGACAATATACACATAGTGCCCTAGAATAGCCTTTCTCAAACTCCATTGTCTTGGGGCCCAGTCATGTCAGACTTTGGGGTTACAAGGCCCTATATGCCAACACAAATCAGAGACAAACAGATTTGGGCATTTTGAAATGTGGTTTGAAATTATGTAAGATGCTTTTGCAAGTTTCTTATTTTCCGTCAAATTGTTTTTAAGTACTTGATTGATTAGCCAGTTCATCCCTTTTCCTTTTAAAGAAATCTTCCGATTTGTCTTTGAGATGAGCATGTTTTGTCTCTACATGCCGCAACAATTATGATGGTTTCATAGCGTCATTGCTTAGCATGGCTTGGTAAATGAAACAGACTGGCTTTGGGGGGAAGTTATTGCTGTAAATGAAACCAAATTTAATAAATGATGAGTTGTATTTACAAGTAAATGGGTGATGTTTTTTGCCTCTGAACCAGAGGCAACAAAGCATTGTCCATTTACTCGCTCATTAAACTTCATTTAAGTTAGCATTGTTAGATGCTGGTTGTTTCTAGATTTCGTTGCTTGGAACATGCCATGACTAAACGACATCTCAATAGCGTGCGATTGAGTGAGTTCTGAAATGACTGAGAGAACAAAGGGAGCAAGCTCTCATGGGCGGGAATGTTTAACATTCCAGAATCTTAAATAAAATGTTACTATTTTTGAAGCAAGAAGTTCAGTCAAGGGGGCGGAGACCTAGAGAGTGACAGAAGCACCAAGCATAATTTGACTGGGGCAGCAGCAGGGCTTTGTGAACCAGCAGTTTCCTTGTTGTGGACCAGTGCCGGTCCGTGGCCCATAGTTTGAGAAATGCTGCCCTATAACAAATAGCGCTATTTCTCACATATTGCCCTAGAACAGACAGCGCCATTGCACACATAGTGCCCTAGAACAGACAGAGCCATTACACACATAGTGCCCTAGAACAGACAGCGCCATTACACACATAGTGCCCTAGAACAGACAGCGCCGTTACACACATAGTGCCGTAGAACAGACAGAGACATTAAACACATAGTTCCCTAGAACAGTCAAAGCCATTACACACATAGTGGCGTAGAACAGAGCTTTTACACTCATAGTGCCCTAGAGCAGAGCCATTACAATTAGTACCCTGTAAGGCATGTGTGTGTATGTGTGTAATTTGTGAAGGCTCTTTGTATGAGCCTCCATGTATTGAGTTTGTAAGGTTTGCAGTGTGTACATTTTATTGGAGGTATAGTGTGTAATATGAGAGTACAATATTTATGTTGTGTGTGTGTGTGATTCTCACCGTGATGCCATAGCGTTCTCTCATGGACACTCTTATGGCGAAGGTGACTGGAGGAACAATGCCACAAGCATCCAACAGGGGAAGACAGAGGCACTGTCCATATTCCCGAGCCGTCATACAAGCAAAACATGGAAAACACCAGCAGGCAAAACAACCTGGAGATACAAAAAATACCCACACAATGACAAACATAAACTTGTGCACATGTACACACGCACTCATGAACAAACACACAATCACACGCTCTCACAAACACACACACACACACACACACACACACACACACCTATACAGTCAGGCATCCACACATACACACAAAAATAAATACACACGGTGAAACACACTCAAACAATCTAAAAAACACAGTGATACTCAACACACACCAACATTCTTCAATAAGCAAGCACAGTTATACCTCCCAACAGACACACACACTCACAAAATGCACACACACATGCATAAACTCACAATTAGCCTTGTCGTCCCAGCAGTCACATATACCAGAATTCCACTGGTTGTTTTGCATGGCCTCCATTACTGGTTTTGGTTGCTGGATGACTAGTGTGGTTGTCATGGCAGGGGCCTCTCTTTGACACACAGGGACAGGTGAACTGCAGGTGAGAGGGAAGGGCAGGTTCCTCAGGCATTTTCTGTCACCACGTCACACCCACACACTGCCTACGTCAAATCGAACTGGGTTATACTGCATTACCCCGTTCACTGAGCAAATATGCTGAAATATTGAGCCCAAACATTAAAATAATCAGTAATGTACATCGTTATTTAAGCTTCATCTCTGAAATGGAAATACTTTTACCCAAATTGGAGTTTTACTGCTGCAAATGCTGTGAGGGACGGGAAGTACATCCCCTCTCTGTAATTGTCAAGTAAGAGTAGAACAGACAGGATTTCTCTGCATTTCCTCGTTCGCACAGTTCACTCTGTCCGAAAATGTACTGCCCCCGCATCACCTCACACACTGAGACACAGTGCCTGCATCCTCCACTCAACCTACACCTCACGCCTGGTCTAGAATCATATTAAACCAGAGAGTGTGTCTCTCATCAAATCCTGTGTGTGAAGCCTCGTTACAAGCTAATGGTATTTTATCTGTGTACCATTCTCCATCATCATCATCATCATTGCCATCACCAGATCTTACCTGTGCAGGTGGTGTGTGGTCTGAAGACTGAATCCTGGAGCAGGAAATGAAGACACTTATGAGAAGAGAGGACAAGTGACAGTGACATCACTAATGTGTGTTTAATGTGGACCAGCAGGTTGGACTGGCTGGCACGGGAAAGCTCCATATTCATTATGCATTATTGGCATCTGGGACAGATCACAGCATTAGCACGATAGCATGCTTGTGAGTATTTCGGAGAGGTCACAGCATTAGCACGATAGCATGTCCGTGAGTATGTGGGACAGGTCAGAGCATTATCACAGTAGCATGCTCCTGAGTACGTTAGCATGCTGAGTGTGTGTGGGTCAGACTGGGGAGGTCACATTGTAAGTATTCCAAAGTATTACCATGTTAGCATGCAAGTGTGTGGAATTGTCCTAATGAGTTGGTCAGAGCATTAGCACGTAAGACACTGGCACACTTGTGGATGTGTGGGACTGTTCTCTTCGTAAAGCTCAGAGCATTAGTACATTAGCATGTGCACAGATGTGTGGGACTGTCCTATTCAGTGGACAGAAGTAACTTACTCTCAGTCTCAGACTCAAACAAGTGGAGGTCCTGGGCCATGTCGTTGGGGAGGATGGGGAAGATGTTGCCACAGAGACGAGTATCCAACCACAAGGAAGACAATAAAAAAGGTCTTGTTTGTTGACAGGGAGGGGTATGCTGAAACTAGTCCCAGCTATTTCTGTGGAAGCCAAATTCTCTATTTTGATAAGGTAATCCTCACAAGATTTAATGCTGTCATTCTGACCGCGCCCACTGAAACCCCACTGTTGTGATGCAAGAATGACATCAGGGTGACATTTGTGCAATACTTGTACAGTGTTAGGGCTAGGCTGGAATGTTAGGTCTGCATTTTGAAAATGAAAAAGTCCAGACAAATTGAGTGATAATATTGTTATTATAATGACTCCATTAGAGTCTGTGCTCAATGTCTGTAAAAAAGATATTTCAAATTCAGTTTCTGCCACAAACACAGTCCTTTGTTCTAGCTCTGCTTGTTCTGCCCAGGCTAGCAACACCACAACTGTGGCTGTCTGTCTGACTGTCTGCCTATCTGCCTGCTTTCCTGTCTGTCTGCCTATTTGTCTGCCTGTCTTCTGTTTGTCTGTGGTCAGGGGACAGTAATTTTATGTGCATGAGCGAAACTCTGCAGGGAGGGAGGGGAGACACAGATGATCTCTTCTATTGTTCTCCTGTTTGTGATACTCAGTGAGTGACTCACAGGAGAAGAAGGAAGGAGGACAGAATAAAAAGCATGTGAGTGTGAATGTGTATGTGATGTGTATTGAGTGTGTATGTATAAGTGTGTGTGTGTGTGTGTGTGTGTGTGTGAGTTTTATCGAGAAGGGGCACGAAACTGAACTAGCAAGACGTGCCGGCTGAGAGATCTGCACCCAGTACCCAGCGATTTCACACACTGCTGTTCTGTACCCAGCACTTTCCCACACTGTTGTTCTGTACCCAGCGATTTTGCACACTGCTGTTCTGTACCCAGCGCATTGTCACACTGCTGTTCTGTACCCAGTGCATTGTCACACTGCTGTTCTGTACCCAGTGCATTGTCAAACTGCTGCTCTGTACCCAGCACATTGTCGCACTGTTGTTCTGTACCCAGCGCATTGTCAAACTGCTGCTCTGTACCCAGCGCATGTCACACTGCTGCTCTGTACCCAGCGCATTGTCACACTGATGCTCTGTACCCAGCGCATTGACACACTGCTGCTCTGTACCCAGCGCATTGTCACACTGCTTTTCTGTACCCAGCACATTGACACACTGCTGCTCTGTACCCAGCGCTTTCACACACTGCTGTTCTGTACCCAGTGCATTGTCACACTGCTGCTCTGTACCCAGCGCATTGACACACTGCTGTTCTTTACCCAGCGCTTTCACACACTGCTGTTCTGTACCCAGTGATTTCACACACTGCTGTTCTGTACCCAGCGCTTTCACACACTGCTGTTCTGTACCCAGCGCTTTCACACACTGCTGTTCTGAACCCAGCGCATTGTCACACTGCTGCTCTGTACCCAGTGCTTTCACACACTTTCCACCATCTTTAGGACCAAATCTGCACTATGACTGTCTTTCGCAACTACTTAGAAAGAGAGAAGGCTAGCTCCATGTCACTTAATGGAAAAACACCAGTATCTTAATAAGAGATTGTTCAGGTTTAGTTACTTCCCAGGTAGCTGCGACCCCAATTGAATCCCCTGGAATTCTGTTTGCTCTTAAGTCTCTTTTTCTGATCTTTATCAAGACTACTTTTCCCACAATCCCTCTCACTATTCTGGGGACTTGCTCTGTGTGTTTTGGAGCACGAAGGCACATTTTCTGTAAATCAACTTGGTACTGGCCTGAGAAAGACAGAGAGAGAGAGAGAAAGAGAAACTGAAATTAAGAGGTCATAGCTGAACCAGAGTTGACTGTAGGCTATTACCACTTATAATTCAGACATAATACAGCAATACAGATGGATGTTGAACATTTGTAATTAGTAGTTGATGGTGAAAATAGTAATGACAGTAATGTCAGTACACAGCTGTGTGCTCGCTTATTCAGCACTATCTGTGCTATATACTTGCCTTGGCCGCTGTGATGAAGGCACTTGTTGGTTCTTTCTTGCTGAGTAAAAAAAAAACAGTGAAAAATTATGGCTCCACCACAGAAGCACAGAAATGCAAAAGATTTTATTGAAAGTGACAGTTTTTAGGCCCCAAAGTGCAATAAGTGAAATGGTGATAAATATATACAAAATGTATGAAAATTGATAAACATATACAAAAATGGAAAGAACAATATTCAGTGTGTGACTATGACTTTCCACTATCTGCACCACCCTGCTACCATATGAATGCCTGTTTATAGAGTAAACGCTTGTCTCCAGTATCCCCTGCAGGGGGAGCTCTCTCACCACCAAACAAGCTGTACTCCTGTCTCAGCACCAGGGGGAGCTCTCTCACCACCAAACAAGCTGTACTCCTGTCTCGGCACCAGGGGGAGCTCTCTCACCAGCAAACAAGCCATACTCCTGTCTCAGCACCAGGGGGAGCTCTCTCACCAATGAACAAGCCATACTCCTGTCTCATCTTCAAGGGGAGCTCTCTCACCTGAATAAAGCTGGCGCTCTCTTGGGATTTTGCGTGTTTCCTGTTTCTCATCCGTCTCCATAATGGAGATGATTAACCAGCAGCAGGTCCCCAGTGAAGCGCCTCTCACCACTGCCTGAGTCAGCCTCAGGTCTGCCTTGATTAGTTAGCCTTGGAAGTTACCCGGCCCATGTTTTCATTTCTTTGGTAATATACTCCATACACACACATGTGCACACACACAATTCCCACCTTACCTGATTTGGTAAACACACATTTACACACACACACACATACACATGTACACACACACGCGCACACAGACAAACAATCCTGACCTGATCCCTTTAGTAAACACACATTTACACACACACACACACACACGCACACACACACACACACACCTCAGACCCCTCATTAATATTCTGCTCTGCTGTACATGAATGAACTGCACATCTGCAGTGTTTAAATAAAATATTAAACATGCCAGGGTAACAGTTTCAACATAAAAAAAAAACAGACACAGGATGAGGTTTCCTTATTTTATTACCACAAGATAAATCTTTTCACAATCAAAAATATGTAAATAAGTACAAACAATTGTTAAAATGTTTTTAAAAATCACCAGTTGACAAATCACCTTATTTTACAGACAGAAGAGAAGAGGACACAACCTGACACCCCACCCCCCCCGACCCTGTCTGGGGCAGCAGGTTTGGACACCAGAGAGGCCGACTATCCACACAGATTGATCAATCCTTATATAATGTGGATGGGCTACATGTGGTGACAGCAGAGATAACAGTCTCTGTGTAAATCCAGGGTTTTAGGGACAGTGAACCTGTGCAGAATTAATTAAGAAGCTCTGCATCTGCTTTAAATGGACGGCGATGGTCATTTTTTCATGCTGTGTTTTTTGACTGTGTTACTGCTCAGTCTAAAGTCTAAAAATCTGCACTATCACTCTGCCAAATGGCCAAACCTGGCCTGCATGCACGGCATCCTGGGATACATTATACTGTGACCTCTAACCTTTAAAATGAACATGTACAATTAAAAGCGCTAATAAGATATGTTTCTATCGTTGTATTTAAAATATCAAAAGGAAAGAGATGTCTGTGGCTACTGCTCTGGATCTTAAAGAGGGGGATGAGAGAGAGAGAAAGAGACTGGAGTGATGGAGGGGGTGAGGGTAAAGGAGTCCCCATGTAGGGAGGCTGCCTGCCAAATACTGATCCCCTACAGTCCACTGAGAACCTGCACCAAATTAGAACCCTGCCAAACAGTGACCACTGGGTTGCACTCAGTCAGAAGAGTGTGTAAAACATGGCGGCAGAGCAGGTGCTGGAGCAGGTCACAGGTAACATTACAGATATTATTCGAGTGGGGAGACAGACTGCAGAGGTGAATGGCAGAGGGTCCGGCAGGGGGCGCTCACACGTACTCCTTAGTGCTGCTGGGGGGCCGGGATGTGGCGATGGGGTACTTGGGCGAGGGCTTCCCTCTGGGACAGGAGGCTGCCAGCATGGCCCCGCCCAGAACAGCCAGGAATGAGCCCGCCCATGCAATGAATATGGCTGACCCAAACTCGTACCTGCCAAAGGTAAGGCAGAGAGACAGTAAGAGCAGAGTACAGAGCTCACACACAAGACAGGTAAAATACATATGAGACAGGCATAACACAGAGCTCACACCTGAGACAGGCAATACACAGAGAGCTCACACCTGAGACAGGTAAAACACACAGAGCTCACACCTGAGACAGGTAAAACACAGAGAGCTCACACCTGAGACAGGTAATACACAGAGCTCACATCTGAGACAGGTAAAACACAGAGAGCTCACACCTGAGACAGGTAATACACAGAGCTCACACCTGAAACAGGTAAAAAGACACCTGGAGATAGATGGGCAGACAGACACACAGAAAGACAAACAGACAGACAGAGAGAGAGTGTGTTTGTGGTGCAGAGGAGCACAGTACGTACTTGGTGTTGACGGGGGTGAAGGGGTCATAAAAGGCCTTGATGACTTTGTGGGCGAACCAGGAGCATGCGACAATGGCACACAGAGCTGCACAGAGAGAACAAACAATTAGCTTACATCTGTGACACTATTACACCTGTGATTCTACACCTGTGCCACTATTACACCTGTGATACTACACCTGTGATTTTACACATGTGATTCTATTACACCTGTGATTCTACACATGTGATTTTACATCTGTGATTCAATTACACCTGTGATCGTACACCTGTGCCACTATTACACCTGTGATTCTACACATGTGATTTTACACATGTGATTCTATTACACCTGTGATTCTACACATGTGATTTTACATCTGTGATTCAATTACACCTGTGATTGTACACCTGTGATTCTATTACACCTGTGATACTACACCTGTGATTTTACATCTGTGTGACTATCATACCTGCGATTTTACATCTGTGATACTATTACACCTGTGATTCTACACTTGTGAGACTATTACACCTCTGATTGTACACATGTAAACTACATTTCAGTCTATTAATAATACAGTTTTTCATAATTTATGAAAGCACAATTAAACATTTTAATTTTAGAGAGGAGAGTCATGCAGGGGGAGAGGGAAAGGGGAATGGGCACAGGTGAAAAGGCGCAAGGTGCACAGGTGTGAAAGGTGCAGGTGAGCAGGTGTGAAAATGCAGGTGAGTGGGAGTGAAAGGGGCAGGTGTGCAAGGCACATGTGCGCAGGTGTGAAAGGTGCAGGTGCACAGGTGTGAAAGGCAAATGTGTGCAGGTGTGAAAGACACAGGTGAGCAGAAGTGAAAGGCACATGTGCACAGGTGTGAAAGACACAGGTGTGAAGGCACTCACCTCCCAGCAGCAGGATGATGCCACCGGCCATGGCGATGCGGGACTTCTTGGTTTTGTCGTCGCTGCCGCAGTTGGTGCACTTCATCCCCATACAGGCCACACCAAGTCCCGCTACCGTGACGATGATGCTGACAATCATCAGTGCGCGTGTTGCCTGGAGAGAGCCTGTGTGAAGAGTACACCAGTCAGAGCACAGCCAGTTACCCTAAATTACCCAAAAACCATCTCCAAATCAGTTCCAAACTGATCAAACAGATCAGCCCAGCTGGGCCAGGTTTCTCCAAAGCACAACACACGGACGCCTCTACGGTGACAGCCACGACCCCACAAACACTCATCTGGTCCACTAACACTAAAGCGCTGGACACTTGGCGCACTGCCAGGCTGGCAGAATACCTGGTGACTGTGAAAACAGGGAGACCCTGAACAAACACCGTGTCACTGGTGGCCCGGCACAGCCAAACAGCGACCCTGTTGGCATGGTTTTTGAGGGATTTGAAACTGAGAGAAAAAAATTATAATACATCATGTCAAATAATTTCTAATTTTATTTTAAATGAATGAAATAAGGAGAAAAGAGGCATAGAGACAGAGAAATATTTAGATGCATATATGTGTATATATAAAGTGTAAAATGTTTGAAAGTGAAGAGTTGTCAACATCACTATTTATTCCACGCATTAATTTAAACAGGTTCTTTTATATTAAATACACAAACACACTCACACAAACACATTTAAGGAGAAAACCACATGTCTTCCAGCCATGCCTTTGTTTCTTTACATTTCACATGTATGCAAATCACCCAGCATTCAAATCACTCTTCCTCCCTGCCACAATCTCTGTGCTCTGCCCTGTTTCTCACTCTCTGTCTTCCTCTCCTCCCTCTCTCTTCACTCTTCCCTTCTTTTGATTGCTGCCCATACTTTCTTCACCTGCTCATAACCGGTTCTGGCTGGTAAGCTGGTAGCTTCCGTGACCACACCCCCCCCAGGGAGAGAAAACCGGTTTGACCGCTGAGAACTGGGATCAGGTTTCTTACACAGTAAAAACCCACCCCCACACACTTACACTTCCACACACACACACACACACACACAAACTGGCTATTTTGAATGCTGAGGCACACAGGAACAATGGCCCCTACTCTTCTAACCATCAGCCATCGGCCCTGCATGTGATTGGCTCTAGCCGTGTATTAGAGCTGACCATCAGCCATCGGCCCTGCATGTGATTGGCTCTAGCCGTGTATTAGAGCTGACCATCAGCCATCGGCCCTGCATGTGATTGGCTCTAGCCGTGTATTAGAGCTAACCATCAGCCATCGGCCCTGCATGTGATTGGCTCTAGCCGTGTATTAGAGCTAACCATCAGCCATCGGCCCTGCATGTGATTGGCTCTAGCCGTGTATTAGAGCTAACCATCAGCCATCGGCCCTGCAGGTGATTGGCTCTAGCCCTGTATCAGGGTGCCTCATCCTTTTTGTGTAACATCATCCCCTCTGAGTGGATACATTTTATTGAGAGTGGCATTTTACATTGAGACACAACAGCACCTCCTCTGAAGATTTGGGCACCAGCGGCCTGTCTGACCTACATGCAGAGCCTCCCCTCCCCTTACCGGAGCAACAGTGGCATTGTTTGTTAAGTTCCGTTGTTTGCCTGGCTATGCAGGCCTGTTTGTGGAACCCGGTAAATCACATGACAGTTTTGCCTCTTTAAAAGAGGCCTTCACCCAGAATGACAGTAAAAAAATTTAATCCTGAACGGTAATAGAGAATTTCCTCATCTTGCACAATGATCTAATGAACCTGAAATACAGCCATTTTCTTTCATTAAGGTCTTATTCCATATGTTCTAACACTCAAACCAATTACAGACTGATTTCAGAAGTGAAGGTTCTCAGTCTGACCATTTATGGATGACTACAGATATGGAGGTTGTTAATCTGACCGATTATGAACTGAGTACGGTTATGGATGTTATTAATCGGACTGGTTGCGAACTGGTTATAGATATGAGGTTCTTAGTCTGACAGATTACAAACTGATTATGAACATAGAGGTTCTTAGTCTGACCGATTACAAACTGATTATGAATATATAGGTTATTAGCCTGACTGATTACAAACTGATTATGAACATGTAGGTTCTTAGTCTGACTGATTACCAGTATCAGATGGATGTTTCTGCTCCTCAGATGGTAAAAGTGGCGAGTGATTGATTACACAGGAACGTTTATTGCCTCTGTCTTGCACAGCTGTATTTGTGCTGTGATAAAACTCGTTAGTCGCATCCAGAGATTTCCTTCACAAATCTGACGCAAATGTGTGATTCAGCAATTCAATTACAAGTGCTTTCAGAGTCCTGTCTGAATGTTTCAGGGTTGAAGCTTGGCAGTTTGCATACACTAGTCTGCAGCGTGCCAGAGGAAAAGCACCTTTTTTTATAGGGCACTCAAAGCACCCAGCACCAGGACGAGATCTCTGCAGACATAAAACAACATTTGTCCCTAATTTTGCAAATCGCAGTGGTATCCAGTACCATTTTAGTACCAACTTGTTGCCAGAATGTGATCATAAAGACAGCCAGACCAGCAACAGAAATGAGGTTTTACGTGAATTGGAAGATTCTAAATGATCACGAAAAATTCATAAATGACGATATCATCCAACACAAAGCGAAGCAGTGCTGACTGGCGAAGGCTGCAGTTTGAGTGTGAGCGTGCAGCTCTACTGCTGCGGGGTTTGCCGCCGTGTGGAACATAAAATATGCAGAAAATGCACATGTTCACCTCTGTACCTCCCTCTGTTAGACCAGAACAAACTCAGGTATGACAGGAATGTGCGAGAGAGGACAGCTGACTGAAATGCAGATTAAGAGAAAGACAGAAAGTATAATATAGTTATAGAGCGTATTGAAATGTACGAAATGTATGAGTTGGAATGAATGGAATGTTTTACAACTGTATCTTCTGAGATAAAATAAAACATTTCGACTTTGAAATTGTGGGACAGAGGGATGGAGGAAGAGAGGGAGGGAGACTGAGAAAAACAGAGAGACTGCACACTTCCCCTTCCAAAGCTCGTATGTTCAGAGAGAGAGAAAGCACACTTGTCTCCAGGTGTAGGGCCAAACCACACGGCATCAACTGGAACCCTTGAGGAGGGTGAGATCTCTCTGGAGTGACTAAGATAAGGCCTCTCCTGGCTCACTTGTGCTGCTCCTGTTAACTCTTACCAACAATGCACTGCTCTGCACAAAAACGGAGGTTTCCCATTCCTCCTGCGCAACACGTACTGTAGATTTGCATTGAAATGCGTATCTGGGGTACAAATCGCAATGCAAATGGCCACACGGGTAGAGCTCAGCTTACAGCGTTCTGACTCGCAGTGGATCACACGCTCGCGGATGCAGGGACATGCATTCTCAAATGGCAGCGTTGAAATGCTGCGACCCCAAGTCAGCAAGACAGCTTCACACACAAACCAGCCTCATACACAAACCACATTCATACACAAACCACCATCATACACAAGCTAACTTCATACACAATCCACCATCATACACAAACCAACGTCATTCACAATCCACCTTCATATACAAACCACCTTCTGTAATGGTGTGAGGTGCATTCTCCTGGCTTGTTTTGGCGGTTCTGTAATGGCGTGGGCCGTATTCTCCTGGCTTGGTTTGGGTGCACTGATACCCTGGAGGCGGCACTGATGTTCATTGTTACTCCATGGTGCAGAGTGCCTGTTTTCTCCTCTCTCTCGTGCAGAAAGAGGCCTTTTGGAGGCCAGACAATGGGGGAACTCTACGCCTCAGCACAAACGCACTGCACTGCCCTCAAGCAGTAGCAGCTGCCTGTTAGCTGCGCGGGAACTGCTGCTTTCGTTCGCTCTTCACGACCTGTATTCAGGTGGATTACTGTAAACCAGTGCTATAAACTCACTGGGACTGCCACATTGTTTCCTCACAGAGACAGTTATTTATATCAGCAGCAAACTTTCATATCTAATCTTCTGTAACTAAAACATTTCCTCAGTCATGAATGACATAAATGAATGCCTTAATTTGAGTTAGATAGATTAGCATATTTGAGTTAGATTAGTGTGATTGATTTAGATAAATGAATATGTTTGACCTAGATTAGTTTGATTGAATTACATAGGTTAGCATGTTTGAATTAGACTAGCTTGATTAACATGTGTGAAATTGGCTTGATTAAATCTTTAAATTATTTCAGTACCAGGCCTGATTTATAACTAGGGAGACACAGATATGCTGGTAATTTTTGTTACCCTTCACCACATGGGAGAGCTAATGACACAACACATACCTATGCAACACACACCACTGATATATCAGGTTTTTAAAAAGTATTTTCCAGTGTAAAGAGATTGTAGTTCAGATAACTCTTCCTGGTACTGCTGTGTCAGGATCTCTCAGCCCCCCTCCCCCTCTCTCCTTCCTTTTCTCCTTCTTTCTCTCTCTCGCCTTCTCTCTTTCTCTCACATGCCCAAAAGTATGCCATTCAGCCCTGGGGAATGACAACCACTGATTCAGTTATTGCCACAGATAAACAGGTACATTGCACAGGTGAACTGGTATATAGGTACACTCTATAGGTGTGTCCCTACTAGATCCTTTAGTTAAATGTGGCTCTGCTGAGGTGTGGTGTGTTTTTAGCGTGTATGAAACTGACATTTCCAGTTTAGATGTGATTACCATGTACCCACAGACACACACACATGCGCACGCACACAAACACACACACACACACACACACACACACACACACACACCACCCCCCACACAGGACAATGGCTCAGTGGGTAATCATTACACCAGAAAAACCTTCTCTGTTTGTTTTTTAAAAGAAACAACATCAGTTTAATCTCCCTAGAAAGTTCACAGTGGTGAGTCACATTCAGCACAAATTACCACTCAAGAGGATCCCTTTCTCTCTCACTCTCTCTCTCTCACTGTCATCCTGTTTTTCTTCCTTTCTGTGTGTGTGTGTGTGTGTCGGGGGGGGGGGGGGGGGTGATGGCTCTGCGGTTCTGAGAACATGATAAAATCATAACCCCCAACACCCACACACACACACACACACACACACACACACACACACACACATTAACACACACAGACCTCCTTTTACCAGCTGGTCTGGTTATTATGCCTACATTGTGTGGGGGTAGGAGACCTACAGGGCGTGGCAAAGATTCACAACCAACACTCAAACTCCCTCCAGTTGCACACAGAAATGCCCAACACTGAGAAACCACATTAACAACACAAACAGCTGAGCCTTACATGTAAGTACATAGGATGATGTCAGAGCTGATGATGGTTATGTGCACACAGAGAACCCCGTGCTAACAGGGCTGGATTGCCCTCTCTCAGCAAGCTCAGGCAGTGAGGACGCAGAAGTGTCTGCTACAAGACCAGCCCATCACAGCTCCCCGTCGAGGAGTCATGGTAATTGGAGGCTGAGAAGACCATCAGGGAAGTTGTGTTTTGCCTCCAAATCTAAACAGGTTTGGAGGCAAAACACAACTTCCCTGATGGTCTTTCAAGCCTCCACTTACCATCAACAAAATGAGGAAGGTTTCTTTTTTTTTTTTTTTTGGACAACTGTGATATAGAGGAGTTTGTGCGTTTTCACCCAGCAACAACAGTTTCAGCTTTAAATACCGCTGTTTAAAGTTAACTTATTTGGTTAGCTAATCAACGTTGTAGGGACATGCGTTATCGTTATGTTGGGTTTCTATAATCCATTTCGATTTTGTTGGTCACATAAAGCCACCTATAAGACAACAGGTTGTGAGTACAGATCCATTTGATTTCAATTATGAAAAAGGAATTCATTTAGACATTTTTAGATAATTTTAGAAGAGGGATTAATTAATTTTCATACTGATGTATGTAAGGAAGGTTACAGGCACAGAATATCATTAAAATGCTAAAGATGTGATGCAAATGGACAGAATACATCTTTTGGCCTTGGGGTGTGCAGTGAAGGCCTCCTGCCCTCGTCCCTCCCACGCCTCCTCTCCAGTTCCTAAATGTGGGCAATGCTTACGCCAGGACAAAGGGTTACTTAAGGTGATGTGAGTTATTTGACAGGAAATGACATCATGCTGCTTCTCCACCTTTTGACCCCACGGACCAAATGTCTTGGGGTCTATGCAATTACTCCACTCTTAAGATAATGGATCCTGCCCCTACACACGGAGACATTGTACCGAAAAAGGAGGAGAACGTAAACTGGCAGCGAATTTGGCTTTCATACTTCGGGGTCGGCCGTACAACGCACAGGACCGGCTCTCGAGCAGCGCACGCCTCTCAGAGACATTTGACACCCAAGGCACGAACACGATAATCGGGTAAGGTGACCAGACAAAGCACAATGTCACAGCTATCGCCGTTCACGCCCCGCGTTCACGTTGGGCACACATCCAAAAGAGTCTCTCACGCCAAGCATTTACACCGCAGGACAAATATGACATTAAAATTAAATTACCACGGCAGTTTGTTTGACTTGGTGTAGAAGAACATAGGAATAATAACATAATAATGAAATCTCTCTGTGGCTCGCTCGCCTCCACGCGCGCACACACAAACACACACACGCACTCATGGAATTGATTCGGTTATAAAATCTAACACTTACTGTCGAGCTGCAGGACGGAGTCGTAGACTTTACACTGCATCTGGCCTGTGCTCTGGAAGGCGCAGGACATCCATAGGCCTTGATACATGGCGACGGCGGTGATGATGTTGTCCCCCACGTACGCGGACATCTGCCACTGTGGCATGATGGTACCCACAATCAGCCCAATCAGACCGATGAGCGACAGGGCGAAACCCAAAATCTGAAGCCCCGAATGAGCCATGTTCGCGCTAACAAACAGAACAGACGCTTAAAAATGCGACTCTTTCACCGTTTCCCTCTCTGAAAAAGAGAAGTAGATAACTACTGACTAAAATTTACTAAACTCGCAAATTACAAAACAAGAAACGCGTCCCTTTGCGTGGAAAATAATACTGGGACTTAACTAATTTTGAAAAGAGTCTTCTCTCCGCTCGTCTGGGTGCACCTGTTGGAAAAGTCCGAACTTTCTTTAACAATCCTTCTTTGAGTCCTTGCAGTGGTGGATGAAACTTTATTCCCGTCTTCTGTGGTGTGATGTATTAAAATATAAATATATTAAATAAAAAAGCGATCGCCAAAAGGGTATTTGGCACTGTGTATCCTACGAACCTGTGTCGCGGAGCCACACCTTGACTGAAATGGCAGGTTAACAGGTGCGCGCATTTTAAGCGCAGTTGCAAGAGACAGGGGCGGGGACGTGCCGCGGTTTCTCTCCCCTCGCGCGAGTTTCGTGATGTCACTATCACCCGAAAAAGGGACGCTGTGGTCGATCTACAGAGACCTAATTTAGAAGAAACCGATACTTCTTACTCCGCATACCAATATGTTTACATTGCGCTAGGTTAAAAATAGCTTATCCACAACCTTCAGAAGAAAACACTCAAATTTAAATTAATTTGTGGCAGAGTAACATCTGCCATCAGTAGTGGACATTTTGTTTGTGCTCCTAGCCAAGTTCCTCAACAGCAAAATAAGCCATTATGCCATTCTATGTAACGCTGGGGAAACAGAAAGTTTATATTTGTGTTTTTCTTTCACAACTTCTGTAAGTTAAAGTCATCTTAGCAGTTGAGGGAGCGATACTTTCTGGTTAGCTGGAGGCAACACGTGCACTCCAGTACATGAAACATGTATTCCCAGCCCTAAATGTTATCATGTGGATTTGGGCATTTCTACCACCTCTGTGACCCTGGAGACAGACCTTTGTGTCCTCCCTCCCTCCAGTGTCCCGATATTGGAGGAGACAAGTGAAGTGACTTCAATCTCAGCTCCTCGTCTCCTCCCGAGGGATGCATTCGTGTATCCAAATTGATGTGTGTCTGGGTGACATCCTTACCTGTAGTTACGCCCAGTCAGGTCACAAGACCATCCACAAAATGTGATCCCATTAAAAATTTCAAAAACATGGCAACGGATTTACCAATACACAAAGTTCCTGTACTATACTCTACTCTACTCTACTCTACTCTACTATACTATACTATACTATACTATACTATACTATACTATACTTATTACTGTAAGTTCCAGAACAGTAACCTTCAAAATGAAGTTAAAACAAGAGCTTTACAGTTTACATTTTCAAGCATGTCCACATAAACATGTTATTATATCCATATAATAATTGCCAAACTGTAATTTAACTACTGTACAACGGAGCTTGTTATTGTTGTGGCATGTTTATTTATTTGCTGGACTCCAGCAGTGAGGCTTGATGCAGTGTATACGTAGTTGACGTCCATATTTAGCTGCATGAAACGGGCTGATAGTGTAAAAGCAGCGTGATTGGCTGAGGTATGATAGCACCAGTCAGAGGTATGATAGGATGTCCTCATAGAGGAACGGTCCCAGTTGTCTTCACATCTCCTCCCTCTCTCCTCTCCTCCATTTGTCTCATCCCTCCTTTACTCTACATATTTCTGGGGGAGGGGGTTGAGCGTAGAGATCGAGGAAAGGGGGTGAGGACAGGAAAGTGTTGTGGCGTAGCCGGGCTAGGGTCAACCCTGGACTTAACCAATTAGTCTGAACGAAATAATTAGTGAAAAATACACATAAACAACAAGACACACAGATCCTTAGGTAGGGGGGACTGGGAACCCTAGCAAAAATGTAACAAATTTACTTAATATTATCTGAAGTTCTCATTGTAATTCATTTTTTTCTATACTATTACAGTTTTTCTTAAACTCGTCCTGGGCGTATTAACTAAACATCCCAAACCATGCTGTTTCCCAAAAGACTTTTCCCACAACTTTAAACACTATTCCCATTTTCACACAGGAACCCGGTTTTTTGAACTTTTTTTTTTTTAAATTCTAGACATAAATCCCTTCATTTATCACTGCCTACAAAATGTGTTCATGTAGCATTCAGTGTTATTAACTCAAGTCATCACAACTCAAACCCATCCATATACAATTCCCCATATGGAAACACTAAGAGTCAAAATTCTTCACACACTACTCAGAACCCCAGGATGGGTAGATAAAAGAGCAAAGGGTCAGTTCACATGTTCTGGGTACAGAGAGACCTGAAGGTAGATGAAGAGGACACATGAGAAGTGGAGGAGGAGGAGGAGGAAGTGGAAGGGCAAGGGCAAGTATGTTGCTGATGTGATCCATGCACCTCTAGCTGACCATGTCTTTGTTTATGGGATGTCAATGAGGGAAGCTGGGCATAGAGTGAATCCGAGCCGCTTCCCAGTAGCCTCTATAATCTGGAGCTTCAGTGGTCTACAAGATCATGTATATTGACTAGACCACAGGGAGCCAGCACGACCAGAGCAGACACTCTATGTTGTTATTTGGGATAAAGTCAGTTTCCACCGGGCTGCTCTGGTTCGTGACTGTTCAGTAACAGCTCAAGTTACAGCAACATCTTTCTCCCAGCATATTCCTCCTTCCTAAACCCCATAGATACGTTTTTTTGGCATGGAGGTAGAAGGTGTATAATCGAAACCTGTACATCCATGTTCATCTCCTCCAGGCCATGGTGGAGGCTTGTTTAGATATTTCGGTTGAGGCTTGCCAGGGGTGGATAAGGCATACAGGAATTTTTTTCCCCTGCTGCCTGGCTAAGGATAACATTGCTTGAGATTTTGATGAGAATCTCTGACCAGAGACAGGATGCTCAGGAAGAATAAATGTGATTTCTTTATGTACAAACTGTTTTTTTTTCATTAGTTTATATTGGTTGATGTTGAAATGATTGTACTGTATTCGATGTTCTTTATAAGTTGCATATTTTTACAGTACATTTACTTGGTAACTCAGTTTCAGTTTACAGTACATTACATTATGAGCATTTTGCAGATGTTCTTATCCAGAGCAACATAAAACTCAAAAGTTTAGTGTACTACAGTACATTGGGATTACACAGGGATTACAAACTTTGAAAATGTAGACATATTTTGTTTCTTTACATTGTGTGCATTATGTAAATATTTTTCTTCTGGGGGAAAAACCAGAAGCGCCTTTTTTCATTGCAGTCATAGATTTTTACAGATGTGTTTTGAATTTATCTCATCGGTGTGTAATGACCATTTTGTAGTGTATTTTAGTTTTAGTTTGAGTTTAAGAAAATGGAGCACAATTTCAAGAAATGTGTCGTAGTGATAAAAAAAAACTGTAATACTTTTTATTCCAGTACTAAATAAATGATATTTGGTAGAAATGCAAGTTTTTTTATTTTTTATTTTGCTTCCACAGGGAGAACGTGAGCAAAGACATCACTCAGGTGTGGAGACGGTAAAAAGCAGCAAGTGAGCAGCTGTCTGCGTCTGTGTCTGTAGCCGTGTCTCTACCAGCTGCTCCAGGTCACAGTGGCCATTCTGTTAGTCTCTGAGCCACGCTGAGAGTCATTTCGCTATGAGCTTTGGCGCTGGGAGAGGTGGAGGGAGGAGCAAGCTCCTCTGCTCCTCCCACTGAACTGCGGTCAGTTGTTGTCGCTCCCTCAGCCTGGAGAGACTGTAGGAATCGGAACAGTAGCAACCTCACCTATTTAAACACAGCTTTGAAGGCTGAGAGAGAGTGTTTTTTTTTTTTATTTTATTTTGGGAGCGTTTCATGTCGTTCTGTGCTGTCATGCCAATAAACAACCTTGAAACTGAAATTGAATTATCTGGTTTTGTTGTGTTTTTTTTCTGGTTCCAAAAAGGGGACTAATAAACAGCTTACCTCCATTTTTGGTAAATTTTTGTCCACGTTTTCCTCCCACTCACCACCTGATTCAGTGACCACACCTGCCACTGCATCACAGAGCGTATACAGGAGGTCCTCGGGTTCCGACGGTCTCAAGTTACGACAGTTTCGTGGGTACGACGCACTCCCATAAATTACTTAAAAAACCTAGTTTCGACCTAAGCGGTTTGGTTCATAAATACGACCACAGAAATAAAGATAGATTGTTCTCTAGAAATTGTTCTCTCTTTTTTTTAATGTTTCATTTAATTACTGTATTTTATATGTCCTTCATGTGTTGTGTGTACAGTGTGAGTGGCTTAAGGTATTAATTTATGTATAATTTAGGTATAAATTCAGACTTACGTTGAAAATCGGCTTACGACAAGCCCAAGGAACGGAACTCGTTCGTAAGTCGAGGACCCCCTGCATACGTTACATAGGCTGTGTTCCAATACTCAAATTCATCTCCTCCTTTCCTCCTCTCCTCCTCTCGTTTCCTCCCCTCCTTTCCTCCACATATTTGCGGCATACTTCCGGGGTAGGAAAGGAGGGGAGGAAAGGAGGAGACGAGAAAAAGTATTGGAACACAGCCATACAGTTCAGGAGGATGACAGGAAGTATGAGGCCATCACTTCCTGTTCAGCTCTGCATGTTGAGAGGGGAGGTGGCAGCTGTGTAAAAATGCCTAGAAGGCGAACAGCAGCTTCTGTGACATAATCTTGCAGCTTGAACTGTTCGGTGTCATCAGAGCTGGGCTTTTTTTAAGCACCTGTTCATCTCAGAACCCAGCCTGTCATCTTGACAGATTTGTCCAGTTTAACACTAGAACTGCCATTGGGTCCAGTTGACCCATTTCACTTTTTAAAATATATACAACTTAGTTTTAATAAAGCCATATGTCATGATACTCTTTGACTTTTCCAAAAAAATATGTTATTTGATATATCCTAAGATAACATGGTGGTATAGAAAAAGAAAAAAAGGTATACATTTTGGTATTTATATTCATTCCTGCCATCAGGTCAAACTGACCCACTGGTCCAAAGAGCTGTTTTTCCTTGTGTTTCAGCACTGTTGTTGCAAAGCAACCTGTGTTGTTTTTCATGTGAATCTGCTGTTTGGTTTTGTTGTTTTGTTTGTTAGAACGTTAGCGTTTGGAGTGTCAATGTCATTTCTCTGTGTCTTTGTGACCGCTGAAGACACCTACCACTTTTGGAACTGCTTCCAGCTAAATCAGTTTGTGTTAGGTAATATATAATAATGAAGATGAAATATAATACATATGTACAGAGATATTAACATAATAGAAAATAGATAATGAAATAATTTGATTAAAAAAAGAGGTTTCACAACACCTGGAGCATCAGTTACAGCCATATGTACATGATTTGTGCCAGGTACGATTATCTTAAATAGTGAATAAATTTGACAAATGTCGATCTATTAGGGTAGTGGTTCTCAACAGGGGGCTTCAGGGGCGTAAGCAACTATTCACAGAAATAAATAAAACAAAGCAGGCAATTTATGATGTATAAAATATATTAACCATTTTACTTTTTATTTGCTATAAACTGGAAATAGGAAATAAAGAGGGAATTTTGCTTTGTAAATGTTTAAGGGATACTACAATGGCTACAGTAAGTTTGACTAACCGTATTTGAGTGTGTAAAGATGGAGTCATGATATGGAAATATATATATATATATATATATATATATATATATATATATATATATATATATTTCCATAGACATAGAGGGCCTTTTATCGCTCAACAACATGTATAATTATTATTATTGTTGTTGTTGTTGTTGTTATCAGTAGTAATAGGAGTAGGCTACTTTTTTAAAATTAGGATGCATTTTGGAAGCAATCTTTTCCAACTGCTTCTGTATCACACTGTCATCCAGCCGAATTGGATATTACAACAATGTATTATAAATCAGGTTTTATGTGACACAGAAAACTGCAATTGCCTTTGGTTACAAGTGATGACCTAAGAGAACGGATTCAACACAAATTGTAATTCAGTGCTATTTTTTGGTGTTAGAAACATCTTAACTGGAAAAATGTTTTCATTACTTAGACGGTCCATATTGCAATTATATGAATGACCTTTACTATTTATTAGCCCACCAGCAGTTTTAGGTATATACAGAATCCTGGGAGTACTTGTGTTAATTTTTATTTGTGTGGCTTTTATTTGTACGGCTGTTTGTTTTTATTTGTTTACCATACACATTGTCACCATGCAGTTTTACACAGATCCCAAGCCTAAAGCCTGAAACATCCCCCAGAGCAAGCCTAGGGTGACAGCAGCATGGAAGAACTCCCTGGCTAACAGGAAGAAATGTAGCGCAGAACCCGGCTCGGGGTGGGGGGGGGGGGGGGGGGTGCTGTCCGCCTCCGGCCGACACCAGGCAGGTAATGATTATTAGCACAGTGTTTGCTCAGGGCTAAATGTCTGGTCAGTAACGCAGGCAGTGAGTTGTGCGACCCAGCATGACCCCGCTGAACCACAGCCAGGCAGGGACACTTGAGCCGCAGCTCCCGGCTTTCGGAGGAATGGAGAGAAGAGAAAAGCATGATCAGTAGAGATAAAAGATCTGAAGACGCTCACACATTAAAGCCTGAGAACAGCACTTCGGCAGCGTCCCAAACCGCTCGCCCACCACCCTTATTCCCCCTCTCCCCTGGCTCAGCTTCCCGCTGCCACATTCTGCTGCACACAGCTCTGTGCGTTCAGGCAGGGGCAGGGAGAGCTCAAACTACTGCTGAAACTGCAGGCCCATTTTTATCACAGTGAAGAGACAAAGGAGCTATTAGCACACTGCAACAAGTAAGACACTGAGATCTAAAACAGGTAAGGCACTGAAATCTGAAATAGGTAAGGTACTGACATCTGAAACAGGTAAGGCACTGAAATCTGAAATAGGTAAGGTACTGAGATCTGAAACAGGTAAGGCACTGAAATCTGAAATAGGTAAGGTACTGAGATCTGAAACAGGTAAGGCTTTGAGATCAGAAACAAGTAAGACACTGAGGTCAGAAACAGGTAAGGCACTGAGATCTGAAACAGGTAAGGCTTTGAGATCAGAAACAAGTAAGACACTGAGGTCAGAAACAGGTAAGACACTGAGATCTTAGACAGGTAAGACACTGAGATCTGGAAAAAACAATTTATTAGTCAGCACATGTGCAAGGTATTAATGCTCAGGTGAAAAAAGGTTAAAAAAACAATGCACAAGGCAAAGATTTCTGCAACCCTATCCTGCTCTCCTGAGAGCCCAGACATGCATTCAGTAACCGTAAATATTAGCCAGCCAGTAGTTTTTCTGGGTAATAGCACTTTATTGTTCTTTTCATCACAAAATTGCAAAGCCTGAACTCATTACGTACAGGTTACCTGATCGAGGAGGATGAGGATGCTAACTTGTAACTGGCTCAGGCTGTTTATGTTGAACCTGCTGGCTAATAAGAATGAAAACAGATTCAGCAGTTAGCATGTTTATTTGTGTTTCATTGTTTTTCCCACCTAAATGAATAATTCTAATTGTACTGAAGTTGTTCATAGATGAAAGTATCTGGACATCATCCTCTGACAAACAGGCCTTCTGTGACCGTTTACTCAGTAGTGAATTTTACCGTTCCCCTCTTTAAAACTGCCCTCATTGGGCTGAAGTGATTGGTTGGATAAACTGGTTGCATCAGATGTCTGGAAAACAAGGCCATGAGCTTAATGATTTTCACACTGTGGAATTTTTGGGCTTCCCAGGAGTTCTTGGAAATGCCGTTATGGGTGCAGCCTCACACACACACACACACACACACACACATTTATACACACACACACACAATGTATATTTAGGGACAAACACAGGAACTGTTTTCGCTGCAGGGCAGTTGGTAGGGTGTGGTAGTAGCAGGTTCCTGTCTGACAGGTTTTCAGCCTTTTTTGAACTCTTACACTTTTCATGGAAATACAAACTGAATAGTCACAAAGCTAACATTACCAATTTCATCAACAGCACAACTGACAAACATCTACACAGCCACAAACAACATAAAACATAAACAACTACACAACCATAACCAACATAACACACAAACAACTACACAAATGTACACGGACAGTAGTGAACATTCCAGAATAGGACTTTGATGTAGTACTGAAATAAAAATGAAAGTTAGTATGCTTTGTTTTTCCAATGGCTACATATTGTCATATGACATCATTGTCATCTCAGAACCCATCTGTCTCTCCCTTTCGCACCCTCTCCCTCTATATGAGGAAGTTTTTTTGGATTTTAATTTGGGCAGTTTGGGAAAGTGGCTGGTTTTTAAAATGTATTCCTCATGTCCTTTACTGCGCTGAGAAAAGTGGGCATCTGGGGCAGGGCTCTGTAAGGGAGTGGAGCTCTGCCTACACTGCCCCCTGGTGGTAGCACAGCCTGTCTACTCTGGGCATTCACTTGTGATTATCCTGCACAGGTGGAGCCCATCCACCTGAGAGAGGAATTTGTGAGGCTGACCCAAGCCCATCCACCTGAAATAAGAATCTGTGAGCCTGACCTGAGACCTTCCCCATGAGAGAGGAGTCTGTTAGGCTGATACTCCTAAACAAGCACACTTTGCTTCCTGCTTCAGCATTGAAGGTCACAGCAGCTCAGACACATACACAGTTACCCCCTCTGGTGGCCACCTTGCATATTGCATTACCTATTCCTCTTCCGTAATCTCTTTTGTCCTCTCTCTATGCACTACATAACACACTCACACACACACGCACACACACACTGAGCTACACACTATATAAAATACACATGTTCACACACACACTGAGATAAACACTGTAAAACACACAAACACACACACTGAGCTACACACTATATAAAACACACATGTGCACACACACACTGGGCTAAATACTACAAAACAAACACACACACACTGAGCAACACACTATATAAACCATACACATGCACACATAGTGAGCTATTCAATATAAAACACACACACACGCTGAGCTACGCACTATATAACACATACATACACACTGAGCTGCACACTATATGACAGGCATACAAATGGGGAAAGGATAGTGAGAGAAACAGCAAGTATGAAATAGAGGGGGTTAAACGAACACACATCTATCACCATATCCCTTTCCTTTTCACTCTTAACACAGTTCAGACGACAAATTGCCAGACATGACTGCGATTCTGTGGCTTATCCACAGGGGGCAGCATGGTGCTTTTTCTTCATTCCTGTTTGGTCTGATCCCTGCCTGATCCCTTTCCACACACACAGAGCCCAAAACAGTATAACACAGACACATAGAGCCCATTTGGTACTGTGTTTGTTGTGTTTGTACTGAGTCAACAGCTTGTTTGAGTCACTGATTGAAATTCTGTACTCACCTTCGATAGGCCATAATTCAGTCGATGTGATTGGTTAGAGAAATGTTGATATTAACATAATTGATTAGGGAATATTACTTCCCAAAGGTTGGCTCTGAACAGAACTGTTTTGACCAGCTTAATACCAGAGAGGTATAAGCCTGGTGCATAAGGTTAGCAGAGAGGTATAAGCCTGGTGCATAAGGTTAGCAGAGAGGTATAAGCCTGCAAACAAGGCTAGCAGGGAGGTATAAGCCTGCAAACAAGGCTAGCAGAGAGGTATAATTCTGGCATACAGGGTTAGCAGAGAGGAATAAGCCTGGTGCATAAGGTTAGCAGAGAGGTATAAGCCTGGCACACAGGGCTAGCAGAGAGGTATAAGCCTGCAAACAAGGCTAGCAGAGAGGTATAAGCCTGCAAACAAGGCTAGCAGAGAGGTATAAGTCTGGCACACAGGGGTGGCAGAGAGGTATCAGCCTGGCACACAGGGCTAGTAGAAAGGAAGAAGCTGAGCACACAGGACTAGCAGGGGGGTATAAGCCTGGTGCATAAGGGTAGCAGAGAGGTATCAGCCTGGCACACAGGGGTGGCAGAGAAGTATAAGCCTGGCACACAGGGCTAGCAGAGACGTATAAGCTGGGTGCATAAGGTTAGCAGAGAGGTATAAGCCTGGCACACAGGGCTAGCAGAGAGGTATAATCCTGGTGCATAAGTTCAGCAGAGAAGTGTAAGCCTGGCACACAGGGCTAGCAAAGAGGTATAAGCCTGGCACACAGGGGTGGCAGAGAGGTATAAGCTGAGTGCACAAGGTTAGCAGAGAAGTATAAGCCTGGCACACAGGTGGCAAAGAGGTATCAGCCTGGCACACAGGGTTAGTAGAGAGGAAAAATCCTGGCACACAGGACTAGCAGGGGGGGTATAAGCCTGGAGCATAAGGTTAGCAGAGAGGTATAAGCCTGGCACACAGGGTTAGCAGAGTGGTATCAGCCTGGCACACAGGGGTGGCAGAGAGGTATAAGCCTGGCACACAGGGCCCATGCTGAAGCCATGTTCTCTGGAAAGTAGGTCAGAGAAACACAATGTGAACGTGAGTGTGCCCCTGACTGCCCCTGTGTGCAGATGGCTCATTCAACGGTAGGTAAATGACCCAGAATTCTGTGAGAAAGCACAGGTTTGAAGGTCATGTGACAGACTGGCTTTACTCTTAATGTGAGAGTGTGTGCAGCTCAGCTCAAAGCCTTCCACAGGAGTTTGGGGATAAACAGGATTAGAAAATCCCCCTGCAAGTGTTCCCTGCAGAAAAGGAATACATAAATCTCATTTTAATTGGTTTGGCGATTGTGACTCATAAATATTTAATGACACAAAGATAAATGCGTACATCTTTTTTCATTGGAATTCAACAATCTGCAGCATCTGTTGGGGTTAGTAAGAATTAAAGAAAACTATGAAAGACAGAAAGGAGTTTTACTCTCTCATCTGAAAATCGCTTACAGTACAGCAGCCAATACAAACACTCTTACTCTCTCTCTGAAACACACACACACACACACACACACACACACATACACACTCTTACTCATTCTCTCACGAACACACTCTCACTCTCTCTCTCACACACATACAGTCTCACTTTCTCATACATACACACACATATAGTGATATAGTATCTCTCTCACACCCACACACAAACACACACACACACTGACTCATTCTCTCACAAACACACTCTCACTCTCTCTCTCTCTCTCTCTCTCTGTCACACACACACACACACATACAGTCTCTCTTTCTCACACATACACACACATATAGTCATATAGTATCTCTCTCACACCCACACACACACACACACACACACACTGAGCCTCACCCACACACACAGACAGTGCCCCCCGTGGATTGCCCTGCTGTTGGTAAGCTAATTGCAGACAGAAGAGTTTATGGGGTGGAATAATGTGTAAACATGTCCTTAATGAAATGATACAGGACTGATCTGCTGTATCATAACACTGCAGCACATAAACTTCAGCCCTGCCATTTCACCTGCGAATTCACACTGGGGGGGAGACCATGTACAGAGGATCAGGACCAATGACAAACTAGCTGATCCAGAGTGGCCATCATGTGACTGTAATGTCAAAGTTGTGCCCAATGGCTATCCCTATGAAATCATTGACACACTGACCTTTGGAATCATGTGATCAGACTCAAGTGAGAAATGTGTCTGATGAGTTTCTTCTGAAGGGAACTGAAGCGGTGAATACCCTCACTGAGGAAGCACTAATAGCATATAGCATTACCCAGAATGCAACATACACACACACACAGCACTGAGAGACTGTAACACACACACACATACACACACACACACTACAAAGAGTGACTTGTGTGTGTGCATGCGTCTGTGTGTGTGAGTATGTGTGATTGCTACCTGGAGGGGAATCCTAGTTTCTGCTGTAGTTGCAGGTGCAAAGTATGAATTATGAAAACTGCGATAATTCATCATTTCACACTACAATCCTGTACTTAACCCCGGGGAGCTTTAAAATAAAGACAAAGCCAAACCCTCTTCTACCCTGTCTGAGGAAGAGAGAGAGAGCATTAAAGTACAGCTCCAAGAGTGAACAAATTAAACTGCGGCTGCAGGAGAGAGGGAGTGCAGTAAACTGCGGCTGCAGGAGAGAGGGAGCGCAGTTAACTGCGGCTGCAGGAGAGAGGGAGCGCAGTAAACTGCAGCTGCAGGAGAGAGGGAGCGCAGTAAACTGCGGCTGCAGGAGAGAGGGAGCGCAGTAAACTACGGCTGCAGGAGAGAGGGAGCGCAGTAAACTGCGGCTGCAGGACAGAGGGAGCGCAGTAAACTGCGGCTGCAGGACAGAGGGAGCGCAGTAAACTGCGGCTGCAGGAGAAAGGGAGCGCAGTAAACTGCGGCTGAAGCAGAGAGGAAGCGCAGTAAACTGCGGCTGCAGGAAAGAGAGAGAGAGCATTAAAGTACAGCTGCAAGAGTGAGCAAATTAAACTGCAGCTGCAGGAGAGAGAGAGAGAGAGAAAGAGCATTAAAGCACAGCTGAATGGACTAAGAAACGAAAGGAAGTGTTAGCTTTGATATTTGGAATGACTGTCATAATCCTGAAAGGAAAGCGGAGCCGCAGATGTAATTATTTGTGGGGATTTTAAGGGAACTGTTTTTAGCAGGAAACCGATTTCCCGGCCTTGCCTCAGAGAATGCTTTGTGTTTTAATTCCAACGCGCTGCTAGATTAATCCTGCATGATTCACTGGCTGTCGGGTTTCAGAACGCACTGAGTTTTTGCTCTTAAACAGCCAGGACCCCTCAGCTCTGCCACGAACACCCAACAGAAGCCAGAGCAGAGAGAGTAACCGCAAACAAATATCAAAGTAGAATGCAACTAAACATGTGTGCCAAAAGCCTTCATGCAAATATGTGTACATACACACTCATACACACACACACACACACACAGAAGAATTACTCATGACCAAGCCTTTACAACCATACAAATATATCAGTTTGCTTTATTCAATAATATTCAATAATGCCATGCCTCTCCTCTCCATGTTATTAGAGAAATAACTGCAGCTGAGAGCGGGATTGTTGGGGGTGGGGGTCATATGGGAGCAGGGGGGGGGGCCAGGGGGGTGGGGCCAAGGGGCTGTCCTTTTGTCCAGTAAATATGGTAGCATGCAGCCGAAGAGTTCATAGCTCATATTCCAGTCTGTTAAATGTGCCATCCCTCTGTCCATATGTCCTGGAGTGACTGGCCATTGGTCCTGCTCCATTCTGGGGTAGTTTAGGTGCAGTTACAGACAGTTTAGGGTAATTTGGGGCAGTTAGAGGGGGTCTGGGGCAATTCGGGGAGGTCTGGGGCAGTTGCAAGGGGTTTGAGGGGGTTTTGATCCTGAGTCCGTGTGACACTGTTGGTGCCAGTATGGCTCTCTCTTACTGGAAGACTGACCGGTGCTTGGTTTGGAACGCTAACCGGTGCTTGGTTTGGAACGCCGACCGGTGCTTGGCTTGGATCACCGGCTCATGCTTGGTATGGAAGACCAAAGACGCAGAAGAGAAGTTTATGTCGATTCTTTTTTTTTTTTTTGGAAGACGTTGATGACTGAGCTGCTGTTGGACCCTTAAGCAGCGGGTGCAGCTGGACACTGACAGGCTCCTCCCACCAGTCTCAGGGTGGGCGGAGTCATCGGTCACCGATCAACTCATCCTGCCTCTCAGAGCCGTCGGTGGACCACCCACCAAATGCCTGTGGTTTCATGGAGAGAAGCCCTGAACATATGACCTGTGACCTTTGCAAACTCCACACAATGGTTTATCACACATCCTCTGGTAACTTTCTGTGGCACCCATGTTGACACAAAATGGCCTCTTTTTCACATGGCTGACAGCAGGGCCAGCTGAAAAGAAGTATACACGCAACCAGGAAAAACAGAAAATTCCTCAAGTAAAAGCAAAAGCAATGACAATACCCTTCAGTGGCTCACAGACTGTCCTCTGAAATATAAAACCCGATATTTGATCATAATGTTATTCATCTCATATTGCTCTGATCTCTATATCATTTTACACTCACACACAAATTTAAGAGGAATCTGATTTCAGAAAACAAAACTGTGATCGATAAAAGGGTGGTGCAAACACTTTTCCTTCATTTGTCTGATAGTTTTGCTGGGTTTTTTTGTTTGTTTGTTTTTGCTTATTTGTTTATTTCAAAATATACTACCCCATCCATGAAATTACAACCTACAGGGATCACAATGACACAAACCACATGGGGTCACCATGACAACAGCACAATCTTCTTTTAAAGTCTCATTCACAAAAAATATATAAAATAAAATCAAAAATACATATATGCACCAAAGGGACCAAGAAAAGTTTAATGTGATGAGCTTATGGTTATCACAGTATGTAAGGGGCAAAGATTCTCTCTGACTGCAGCAGCACAAATTACAGGATTTAACAAAGAATTCACATGAACACACCATATACATCTGTATGAAGTTATTGCTCTCAACGCTTTAATATTGCTCTCACATGTGCCTGAGTGTGTGTGTGTGTGTGTGTGTGTGTGCGCACCCTGTATCTAACCTCTCTGAAGCCCCTCCCACAGGTCACACTTTGCAACCCACCCCCCCGGGATTTCAACCCACAATCCAAACTTGTCCTGTAATTTGGTAACATTTTCCCCTGTTTTTCAAGCATCACACTCAGGCAAAGTAGAAAATTAGTTCCAGTGCTGCCGGTCACACATCCACAGTCTGTAGGCCTCATAAACAGATTAGACATTTCAGAGGAAAATTAAATCTGAAATGTGTGAAAACATTTATCTTCAGCTCTTTGACAAACAACAGCATTCCTGCCATTTGTAATTGAGATAAGTGGAATTAGTACAAAAGCCACTAGCGTGTTAGAATAGCAAACAGGAAGCGTTGACTGAACAGCAAGGAGTTGCATCAGAATGCACAGGAAGTGGCATTAGAACAGCCAACAGGAAGTGGTACCAGAGTACCAAACTGAATATGGTGTTAAAACAGCAAACAGGAAGCGGCAATAGAGCAGCAAACAGAAAGTGGTGTTAGAATACCACGCAGGAAGTAGCGTTACAATAGCAAACAGGAAGCAGCAATAAAATAGTAAACAGGAGCTATGTAACAAGCAGGGGGCCTTCTCTTTGTGCGTCATTGGGATAAATGTGGTGCATCGTGCTCTCATAGATATGCCCCCCGCCCCTCCCCCCAGCCCCCCAAGCAAGAGTGTGTGTGAAAATGAGCGAACACACACAATAAAAACAGACACATGCAGAGCTGATACATTTCAGCATTAGCTCAGCACGTAGCGCCGTCACATTGGAGGACTGGCTACCGAGAACCTCAGAGGATTACAGTAAAGTCTTTTACACAGATAAAACAAACACAACTGGACCCTGTATCAGTCCCCTCTCCCTTTCCATTTTGCCTTTAGAGTAACATGCTGCTCCAATAATTGACCCCAATTCGGACCCCAGCCCCCTCTCCGGTGCGCCCTCGTTACCCTGGAGCTCCCACGTCTCAGATACTGCACTAATGGAGTAATTCCTCACTTAATTGGAGGGGGCTGAAAGAGCATTATGAAAAGGTAACATGTGTCAGTATCCTCTGGGTGCTGCACAGAGAGTGAGTATGTTGTGGATATTTGTGTCTTTGGGCAAACGGCTGCTGCCTGTGCTGTATGTTCTGGTCCTGGTTGTTCCACACTGAGAGCTTCTCTCCTGACATAGCTGCAGTGTCTCGCTTAACAGCTGACAACAGATCAATACCTCGACTGTGCTAACACATGGCTTTTTCATATGGGACCCTGGCCTAATGCTCACACACACACACACACACACACCTGCACACACACGCGCACACACACACCTGTCGCCTGTTCATATTGCTGTCCTGCTCATCCATGGCAAATAGAACTACATCAGAGTATTTACACATAAGCTCTCCTTACTGCCCAAAGGGAATGAAAGAGGGAGAGAGAGAGAGAGAAAGAGAGAATGGGGAGAGAGAGAACGGGGGGGGGGGGGGGGGGACACAGGCAGGTAAACAGATCATACTCAGGCGTTCAGAGTGAACTCTGTGACTTTCTTAGTTCTTTGCTCCATTTCTCCCTGAGTGGGCTGGGTGGTGAGTGGTGCTGGGGGTGGGGTGGGGGGGGGGCGACTGGATGAGTTTAGGGGGTGGCGTTTCCTCTCTACGGCCTGTATGATGTCATCTTGCCGCACGGCCTTGTTGAGCCTATCCTGACTGTTTGGTCATCATGGTAATGAGCCTGCAGTTTCCCTCCTCGATAGGCCCCATGGTACGGGAGGAAGGAGGGAGTGTTTGCGTCTGCATCGTGTAAATATGTGTGCGTGAGAAATGCGTGTGTGTGTGTGTCTGTTTGTGAGTGAGTGTATATGTGTGCACCTTGGGTCCTCAGAACCTTCTGGAGCTGGCTGACTGAAGATTTGCTGTGACAGTGACCTCAGAGGTGTACGCAGCAGCTGTGGCTGTGATGTCACATGTTGGGGGGGCGGGTGTTGCAGGAGGGTGTGAGCGCGCTCAGATGCAGCCTGGAGCGCAGAAAAGCAGGACCACTGGCCAGGGGAAGAACAGAGGTTCCCATGACAACCCTGAGCATCTCGTTGGTGTGTGAAAGGTGAAAGGTGAAAGGTGAAAGTGAAAGTTCGACCATCTTGCCCTGAGCTTCCTGGCGGCGGATGAAGCCAGGAGACGACAGAGCCTCCAAGGCCCACCATTGGCCAACTCTCTCAGCCAATCGCATTCATAACCCGCCTCTGGCTGCTTCTCTCAGCCAATCACAGATGCCCTGTGGCCGGGGGCCCCTGCGGGGGCGGTGGCATCCTGGTGCATGATGGGTAGCTGCCTGTGGGTGGGGCTGCAGCTACGAGGCCTCAGGTTTGGGCGGGTCCTTCCTGCCATTCTGCAGCGAGGGGGAGTCGCCCGTTTTCACCGTTTTCCTGGGTGGACTCTGCTCTGCAGCCAGCTCATGCAGCGATGGCTCCTTGTACATGGCCACTGTGGAATGAAACACACACCTGAGCACACCTGTATGTATACATCTGTTCACACACCTGTACAAAACTGTACACACCTGAGCACTCTTGTACACATAAACACAACCCTGAGCACAACTGTGCACACCTGTACACCACTGTACCTAACTGTACTGTAGATACATCTATATTCACCCATATACATACCTTTACATACCTGCTTACCTGTATGCTCACCTGTACATAACTGCACGCACGAGTACTTTTGTACACAAATAGACATACCTGAGCACACCTGTAAACACCTGGAGCACACCTGATGTTCTTCATTGAGAGAGATTGAGGAGCTTACCTTCTATAACTTTGGGCAGGAAGTGGGCAGCCCCCTTGGTCTTTTTGACGCGGTTGCCCTTCATGACCTGGCCGTCTCGGTTGATTCCAATATACCAGGATCGGCCCGACTGGCTCTGCCGGTACAGCATGGAGGAGTACGTCACGTAGTAGTTCTCAAACACACTCTCTTTGAACTTACACTCCGGCGTGAAGTGCTCCTGCAACACACACACATACACACACATACATAGCACTGCTTTAAGCTAACCATCTACAGCAGATACACATAGTATGTGTGGTTGGGGTAAGTTAGAGCTCAGACAGTGGAAGTGAGTAAGACAGTACCAGTGCAGGATCTGGGGTCATAGCAAGGCCCACAAACAGAGAATAACAGACTTCACCTGGCTGTGTGTCACTGGGGCTCTCTGCTCTGTGTGTCACTGGGGCTCTGTGCTCCGTGTGTCACTGGGGCTCTCTGCTCTGTGCGTTACAGGCATTCTGTGCGGTGTGTGTCACTGGTGCTCAGTGCTCTGTGCGTTACAGGCACTCTGTGCTCTATGTGTCCCTGTGGCTCTGTGCTTTGTGTGTCACTGGAGCTCTGTGCTCTGTGTGTTACAGGCACTCTGTGCTGTGGTATCACAGGTGCTCTGTGCTGTGTGTGTCACAGGTGCTTAGTGCTCTGTGCATTACAGGCACTCTGTGCTGTGTGTGTCACAGGCGCTCTGTGCTGTGTGTGTCACAGGTGCTTAGTGCTCTGTGAATCACTGGCACTCTCTACTTTGTGTGTCACTGATGCTCTATGCTGTGTGTGTCACTGATGCTCTGTGTATCACTGGGGCTCAGTGCTCTGTATGTCACAGGTGCTCTGTGCTCTGTGTGTCACTGGGGTCTGTACGCTGTGTGTCACAGGTGCTCTATGTTGTGTGTGTCACAGGCGCTTAGTGCTCTGTGCGTTACAGGCACTCTGTGCTGTGGTATCACAGGTGCTCTGTGCTCTGTGTGTCACAGTGGTTCTGTGTGTGTGTGTGTCACAGGGGCTCTGTGTGTCTCACTGGCACTCTGAGCTCTGTGTGTCACTGGGGCTCTCTGCTCTGTGTGTTACAGGCACTCTGTGCTCAGTGTGCCACTTGCGCTCTCTGCTTTATCACTGATGCTTGTGCTCTGTGTGTCACTGGAGCTCTGTGCTCTGTGTGTCAAAGGGGTTCTGTGCTGTGTGTCACAGGTACTATGTGTGTCACTGGCACTCTGTGGTCTGAATGTCACAGGTGCTCTGTCTTTTGTGTGTCACTGACGCTCTGTGCTGTGTGTGTCACTGATGCTCTGTGCTCTATGTGTCACTGTGGCTCTGCGTGTCACTGGCCCTATGTGCTCTGCGCTGTGCATGACACTGGTGCTCTGTGCTCTGTGTGTCACTGTGGCTCTGTGCTGTGTGTGTCACAAGGGCTCTGTGTGTCAATGGGGCTCTGTGCTCTGTGTGTCACAGGTGCTCTGTGCTGTGTGTGTCACAGGCACTCAGTGCTCTGTGTGTCACTGGAGCTCTGTGTATCACAGGTACTCTGTGTGTCACTGGCACTCTGTGCTTTGAATGTCACAGGTGCTCTGTGTTTTGTGTGTCACTGATGCTCTGTGCTTTGTGCGTCACTGGCGCTCTGTGCGTCACTGGGACTCTGTGTGTCACTGGGGCTCTGTGCTCTGTATGTCACAGCTCCTCTGTGCTCTGTGTGTCACTGGGGCTCTGTGCTCTGTATGTCACAGCTCCTCTGTGCTCTGTGTGTCACTGGGGCTCTGTGCTCTGTATGTCACAGCTCCTCTGTGCTCTGTGTGTCACTGGGGCTCTGTGCTCTGTATGTCACAGCTCCTCTATGCTCTGTGTGTCACTGGGGCTCTGTGCTGTGTATGTCACAGGTCCTCTGTGCTCTGTGTGTCAATGGGGCTCTGTGCTGTTTGTCACAGGTGCTCTGCGCTCTTTTTGTCACCAGCAATCTATGTGTCACAGGGGCTCCGGAGCTGGGGCTGCTCTCTCAGGCTGCAGACGCAAGTTCTGTCTTGGCCCCCATATGCATCTCAGGTCGCCGCCTCCTCCACTTCCCATGGCAACTCTGAGCTTCCCTGACAGCAGCGCTGATGTCATCTCTCATGTCCATCCCAAAAGCGGATTCCCACTCCAGCCCAGTCGCCTGGCGACAGGTACACGTCTCCCTGGGTCATGACGAGCTACTGGCGTGTCAGCAAAGCAAGAAGTGCTGACGGAGCGCTAACGTTAGGACTGCAGCTCACTGGGCAGATGTTCACTGCTTTACCGCTACGTCTGCTTCAACGACACATTTACATGGTATATTTACATCTTTACTTCTGCTGTATGCAAGTGCAACATTCACACCTTCCACTATATGCTAGTGCTACTACACCAACTCATATACAGTACTAATGGACATTTACTCAAGCCCACTGTTGCACTAATCACATGCTACTTTACATAAACTCACCCGCCTATAGTGCTACCGTACAATTTCTTAAATCCACTGCATTTATATTGTACAACAACTGCACTCCACTACAGCACTAATGAACAATCAAACATTTTACCCACAAACAAACACCCAAATTTATTCACTCTCACTACTGAGCGAAATTGTGTATTCACATTGAACAGTCATGTTACTCAATCAAAACCTGCACTTACAACGTGCCTACAATTCCCAGCATTCTCAGTGCTGTAGTTCACTGGAGTGATTGAGGTGAGGCTCATTGCCATGCTTAGCTGCATGGGGCAAGATACAGTCCAGAGGAAAGCTGGGCTATTAAAGAAAACTCTGCTGAGATATGAAATATGAAATATACATAATCATCTGAGTGTGCCAGGCTGTGACCGTGAATAATTGAACAGTGACACCACTGCAGATAAAACAGGGCATGTGAGTGCTTTATACTGAGTCCTAATGATGAAAATTTAACAGCATGCTTCCGCTTCAACTGTAAGGAGCTGCAAGGAGTTACAGATGTGTGCTGGTCTGATCTGGTTTATCCCGTGCAGTGCTGGCTCCAAGCAGCAGGGGGCACATTGTCACCCGCCAAGCCAGCTGCGCTAATCCTGTGGCTCTCCATGCGAGCGTGTTAACTAGGCCCCGCTCGCTCTGATCACAGCTCACAGACAGACACGCTGTAATCGCTGTTTCATAACCGACCCACAGACACCCCCCTCCCCCGACCTCCCCCTCCCAAACCCACCACTTTACACATACTAAAGGGGCCTGACGTTTGCTATGGTAGCGTGGTGTGAATGCTAACACAAATGCTAATGCTAACGTGAAGCGAGGTGATGTATTACACAAGTCAGTGAGGTAAGGATGGAGGGATCAGGCGGGTTGCGGTAGGTGAGACCGATCCAGTTGTTGGGAATGATAAATACAGTTACAGGCTGGAGGCTAAACTGCCTGTCGCACAGCCACTTCTGAGAACTGCAAGGGAGGGGGGGGGGTTGTGGGGGGGCTTGGCAGAAGCGATCTCATCCATCCCCATTCTCATTCTGACGCACCGCGACAAGACGGATGTCTCTGTCAGACACCAAGCAGCCATGGACAAGGGGGCGGGAATGGCCTGGCATTCCAATTTCGGAGGAGAGGGAATGACACATGCTCCCTGGCACCATCCGTCATCCACCACGAGAGGCGGAGATGGACAGAGAGATGGAAGGAGGGAGGAGCGGAGAGGACTGTGCTGAGAGGAGGAATAGGACTGACAGGGAAATGATGGGAGGCCAGAACCTGAAGGTAAATGAACAGCAGGTGTGACAGTTCAAAGGTTAAAAGGTAAAAGGCTGAAGTGGATGCGAGGGTTTATGGGTAACGTAACATTAGGATACACCTATGAACAATAACACCCCATCCCCAGCACAAACACATTCATCCCCATATTAAACCTCTCTCTCTTTGCGTCCGTCATTGCAGCTTTCTGTCAGGCCCAGCTCACAGAGGAGTGAAGCTAGCCTCGCATGTGCAGACTCTACGTATCTGACCTACTTGTTAACAATTTAAATTCAATTATACAAAATACTCTGGGCGTGGTTGCCCCACTTGTGCGTAAAAAGCTTTCAAAACCCTGCTTGCATAAACCGGGCTGTGGAAACGAGCACAGAAGGATGTTACAGTAGGACTCGCATGATCTGTGGAGCCAGTTGCGTGCAGTTGCAAGTTTCTCAGCGCCATGGGCTTTCTGAAGATCGTCTGACTCTCAACTTTTTACAGAAACTACGTGCACTGGCACTGGCTAGCCCGTATTTCACTCCTTAATTCCATAAAAAAGACATTTTAAATGTTAAAATCCTTTGTGCAATAAACAAAACTTAGAAGCTTGAAAATAGTAGCCAACACTCACATTGGACTCATAATTAACTCTCCAGAATTCCATGTTTAAAAAACAAAATTGATTCAGTCTTTACCGATTTTAACCTGCATGTTTCATTTTTTTGTTTTTCATTAATGAGAATTGTGTTTGTCCATATTGAAAGAGAATAGTGTTATATTTTGGTAGGGGTGTCATGTCATAGTGGAATCCGAGACACAAAATGGAACGCAAAATGGCTGAGAACTAAACAATCAAAAATTCAGAGAGTGATGAACCTTGTATACAGTAAACACTGGTGACTGAAGTGACTGGTGACTCTCTTCTCATCTCTCTTCTCTTCTCTCTCACAAGAGAGACTCTCTTATCTCCACCTGCTTTTGTATCTCCATCTGCTCTGGTATCTTCTCACCGGTTTCTAGCAGATATGTAACATGCGCCCACTTCAACCTTTGCCTTTTAACCCATGAAAGGAGACCCTTTCCCCCGCCCCATCGATTAGCACAAAGACACAGCTTTTATAAAACAAATGAATGACCTTGTGTTTTGGAGAAATATAAAGATGTTTTTGCTCATTATGAAACTCGCATATTAGAAATGTAAATTCTGTCATTGTTCTGGAATGCTCCAGGGTGAGCAGTGCTTGGCTAGCTCACTGCGACCGTTCATCACTGCTGATCACGTCACAAGCTCCGAAACGGGCTGTTCTCATCCCTCTCTCTCCCTCCCTCTGTCTGTCTCTCACCCTCCATCCCTCTGTCTCTCTCCCTGCATCCCTCCCGCTCTCTCTCCCAGCCCAGGAGGGTATTCCGGAGTACATAGCTGGTAAAATGGGTCAGGACAGGACTTCACACTATTTTTAACAAAAAGCAATTTAGAGGAGTCGCACCCCCCTCAGACAACAGACCAATGAAAAGGAGTTTCCCTTTCTCACTAAACTGCCATTGAGGCTGTCCCCAGGTTTTACCTACATACACACACACACACACACACACACACATGCCAAACATTTACTGCACAAACACAACGTAGCTGTGCTGGTAAATGAGCTGAATATATGCTGTGCACAGTGAACTGCTGGTTTAGTTCAGCATGTGCATTTTGGTGCGCCAAAATAATTTGGATGATTTACTAACATCAGCTTAGGCTGTTCCTGGTGACTCATCGGCTGGCCTTACATGCACTCCTGTTCCCCACTGCACAGGCGCACACAGTGCTGCTCTGCAATAACAACTGGCTTTGTGAGGCTCTCTGCTTTGTGACATCACTGGCTTTGTACATTTTATGCTTTGTGACATCACTGGCTTTGTACATTTTATGCTTTGTGACTTCACTGGCCTTGTGACATTTTTGGCTTTGTGACATCACTGGCTCTTTCATACAATCTAGTTTGTGACAACACATGGTTTGTGGCATAATTGACTGTGGCATTTCCAGAGCCCTGGCCGGAATTCTAACAGAGCCAGACCTGTGATAGGGCAAAACCTGACAAGATGGGGTGACATGGCACGCACAGAGCAGGGACAGGCCTTGAGTTGTGACAGGAGCTAGCTTTAGTTCTCAGCAGCACTGCATCCGTTCGCGGCAGTGCTTGTGACTGAGTATGGCCTTGAGAGCACACCGATCAGATGTCTGAATCTGTCTGCGTCCTCAAGAGGGGATGGAGCCAGGACAACGGGAACATCTGTACAGAGCGAAGTGAGATAAACACTGAAAACAGCAGCATACAATCTGTACAGCTCATCCTTCCTCCAAATGTCTGTTGCCTATTTTTGTTTATTTAAGTCTGTTCAGTTATTTCGCTTCTTGAAAAATGGGTCACCTTTCTTATGTTACACGGATGGCTACGTCCATGTCCCCTGCAGCACTCTCACCTCAAATTTATCACACAAGAGGTGTGTGTGTGTTACTGTGTGTGTGTGTGTGTGTGTGTGTGCCTGTGTGTTGGGGGATGAGGGCAGCTGGCTGTTGATGAATTCCCAGATTAAGAACGGAGGACAAGCACCTGTGCAAAAACCAACAGCCCTGCCTTTCTGAGAATCCCCGTGCCTGGCACTTCTCTGATGTGTGCTCTGGTGTTTTCATCAAAAGAGAAGCAGTCTGCTCGCTCTCCTCTCTACAGAGAGGCACAGACTCTGAACACCTCATCACTGCGGAAGCTACATGCCTTCTGTGCACATAAATCTTTTCTGTTTTACATTCACTCACAATAGACATAACCTGCCAGATAACACACCACTGTTTATGCCCGTACAACCAGCAAAACCTGCTAGATAACCACATGAGTGTAATATACTGTTACAAATCTCACAGCTTCTCTAGATGTCAACCCTATAAAGAATTACAGCACAAACCTGCTAGATTGAGAACGAGGTAAATCGTGCCAGTGGGTAAAATGAGCCGCCCCCCGCATCAAGGCACCCATACACAAAATTAACTGTGTGATCATGGATAAAGGAAGAGTATTTTAGTCCACCCAGGCTGAGATTTAGATGAGCATGTGGAAAGAGTGGTAAGCAAACCAGGACCAAAAACATGATTTGTGTCCTGCAAAATGAATTCGTCATAATTAAAATATCAATTCATCTTGTATCTTAACAGAAATAAATACGTTTGGGACATTATTGCATACTAGTTCCTCACTGTATAAGCTACAGACTGAGGTCATAAACATAGCAAAAATGTGAGTTAGCTTAAGTATGTCAAGCAGTTTTGTCAAAATGGAGGTTTTGGGGTAAAATGCAAATTGAGCCAATGGCTCACTCCACATTCCACTTTCAAAGACTGCATGTGAAGACAAACTGATTTTCTCTTCTTCCTGTTCCCCTGTGAGGGGATTTGGCCATTTTCCACAACATCTTTTCTTAGGAAGGATCCTTCATCCATTGGTTTGAACGTGAAAGTTGGCTTGCCATGCATAGGGCACATTTGAAAAGTGGAATGAGGAGCGAGCCATAGTGCCAAAACCTGCTCTGGCTGTGCCAACATGGTTGTGCCAACGGACCAACTTTTTTGATGTATCATACCTCTAAAACTATATTAGTTAGAAGCGTTTTAATTTGTAGTATACACTTTTTGAAATAAGGTCACATTCGCTTTTTCGTAAGACCCTGAAATGTAAAAATTGGCTCTATTTACCCCTTTCACAGTGTAAATACTATGCTGTGTATTGCGTCAGTTTTATATACTAAATGCATAATACTTTAGGTCTTTACATGACTCCACTATAGAAATACAAAACCTCAGAGCATCCATGGGTCATGTTGTAGTTACACTACACTAGTGTTTCCCAAATATGCTCTCTGTTGTGGCGGGCCACCACATTAGGATCATCACCTGCCACCCAAAACTAATTTAAAAACGACTATACAGTACCCCCCACCAACTGCGGGGGTTACGTTCCCAAAGAGCACAGCAGCTGATGAATCCGCGGTTGGTGAATTTAAGTTTATATGGGGGAAATAGGGTTCGAGGAAACATAGCCAAAGCTACAAATATGTAATATTCTTTAAGTAACAAATATTTAATATTCTTTAGGCCTTTAATGCACAGGACATTCTTCCAATTGCATACAAAACCAAGCATTTTGCTGAACAGTTTGCACCCATGATGACGAAGGAGGAAGTGGAAGACTGACATAAATGGAAATATTACAGCACGGCTTCTCAGTCATTAGCCAGCAACAACATAGCAAAGGCAACTTAACGTATTCCACTTTCTCCTTCCTCATCATGGGTCCAAAATATGCATCAAACAATGCCGGTGGTGACAAGCCAGCAAAACAACAAGGAATGTGTGAATTGTAAGGTAAACCAGTGTCTGTTTTTTGTTAATGGAAGTATTTGCTTGATTTTGTATGCATTTGTTAGAGTGTACTGTGTAATAAAGGATACTAAAGAATATTAAGTATTTGTTCCCTTAACCCCACAAACCACATATACATGAGTTACAGACCCACGGCTGGTGAAGTGGTGTACGTTTATATAATCGTGTATAAGTGAATTCTGCGGTTGGAGAACCCGCGGTTGGTGAGGGATTACTGTATAAACAGGCAGTCAGAGGAACTACCCTGCACTGGAAAGGGGCATTGAAAACGCTGAGCCATTAAAAATCGAACTGTGCAAGAGAGAGGAGGACATGGTTCTCCACTTGCATTCATCATCACCTATAATTCTGTCAGATTCCAATGGGCATTTACATCATTCAGAAAGCGATAAGGTAATGTTAGCTAGCTAACAATATCAACAGACACTGCCATCTGCAAATGGCCATTGCCTTTTATCTAAATTAAATTTTTCTCAGTGATGAACATCTCCACCTCAGTTGTACGTTCTTGGTCGTCATTCGATGATTAGTAAATGTTAACAGCTGGCTGTATTTGCTAAATTAGCTAAATTAGCCACGGACTATAAGTAGGCAAGGTAGGACAATGAAGTTAATGTTAACTAACATCCTGACTTAAGCCAACCACTGAACAGAGGTGGCCATCGTCATGTTTATAATATAGTGAAACTGCAACTGTTTTAACTTTTCAGATGAGTGTGTTGAGATATTTTGCTAAGAAGAGAAAGGTCAAGGAGAGATGCCAGATAGCACGTGCTCCTAGTTTGAAACGATAACCCACTTAAAACAAATGCCTCTAGCGTATGAACAGCTAAGGAACAGCAGGGTTTCCTGGGTATTTGAGAGTCTCAGTGGATAACGTTCACTTGAGCAGAAGAGAACCTACGTGGTGAATAACCCTGCTTTTTTATGGATATTAACTGAAGCATGACTATGACATTATATGAGTGGTACAGCTAACAAGCTAATGTTAAAACTCTCAGGTAACTATTTTCACCTCTCTATCTCCTCTCCTCTGCTGTAACTCATGTTGGGGGAAAAAAGCAACACAGTTGTCATCTTCGTTGTGACAGCAGTTGAAACTTAGTTGGCATTATACGAGCTAAATGCAATACTGGACAACATTAGCTTTCTTGCTATCTAACCTAGATGTCAAACAAGACAAAGGTGATACAATCTCTTACTATGATGTTAGCCAACATTAACCTACCTGATGTTTTCGTAGATAACATTGCAAACACCAAGGGTGTAATAAGCAAGTGAATAAATTCAGCTGAATAAAGAGCCTAATTAAAACTGCCATGAGCGGGACTCTGAAACAGGAGTTTCTCAGAAGGCTAACATGTGAATAGCACAGCAAGCAGAATATCCTGTCTCCTCTATTAATGCAAGCAATGTATCTATGCAGGAGTTGGTTTCATCTCTCAGTGACAAACAGACATTTAGTGGAAAAAGATTTGAGACAAGAAAAATCTCCTATTCGCCTTAATATTGCAGTTATGGCTTGCATACAAAGTGCACCGTGTTCGTTAATCTGTGGCGAGTAGTTATGGGTAAGAGAGAGTGTCGCTAATCTGGGATTGTGCTTCTGACCACCACAACTGGGAAAAAAAATGGGGAAACACTGCTACACACACTGCAGTGAGTCATTCTAGTCTGGCTTAGTCTCTCAGAGCCTGACAACCTTAGAAATGCAAAACCCCACAGCTTTAGAAATGTACACCCTCAGAGCTGGAGCGCTGATATCTGAGTGTGACACATTAGACTAGAGAGTCATTTTCTGTGAAATATGAATATGCCAAATTTTATTTTAAGATCCCTATAAAGACAGAGAAATGAAAACCTCTGTGTACACCAGGAAACCCTACTGACCTTCACAGTTGTTCTGAAGAATTAGAGAATGAGAGGATGAGGGGGATGAGAGGATGAAGGAATGACTAGAATAGTATCTAATCTCTGTCTCTCACTCTCTGTCTCTCTCCTTGTCTCTTTCTGTCTCTCTTTTCATCATTCAAAATGTTATATTGACAAAGAATAAGGAAATTCAGCAGAGACCACAGCTGTATATTTAAACATCATTTTACAGGATAAATATCCTGTTGTTTTTCTGTAAATACAACATTTCTGTGGAGGTGTAGAGATAATAAGCACTGAGACTCATGAAGGTGTAGAGGTAATAAGCACTGAGACTCATGGAGGTGTAGAGGTAATAAGCACTGAGACTCATGGAGGTGTATAGGTAATAAGCACTGAGACTCATGGAGGTGTAGAGGTAATAAGCACTGAGACTCATGGAGGTGTATAGGTAATAAGCACTGAGACTCATGGAGGTGTAGAGGTAATAAGCACTGAGACTCATGGAGGTGTAGAGGTAATAAGCACTGAGACTAATGGAGGTGTAACGGTAATAAGCACTGAGACTCACTGAGGTGTAGAGGTAATAAGCACTGAGACTAATGGAGGTGTAACGGTAATAAGCACTGAGACTCATGGAGGTGTAGCGGTAATAAGCACTGAGACTAATGGAGGTGTAGCGGTAATAAGCACTGAGACTCATGAAGGTGTAGAGGTAATAAGCACTGAGATTCACCGAGGTGTAGCAGTTGAAAGCACTAAGACTCACTAAGATGTAGAGGTAGGAAGCACTGAGTCTTATTGATGTGTAGAAGTAATGTACACTGAGACTCAGAGGTGTAGAGGCAATAAGCACTGAGACTCAGAGAGATGTAGAGGCAATAAGCACTGAGACTCATGGAGGCGTAGAGGCAATAAGCACTGAGACTCACAGAGATGTAGAGGTAATAAGCACTGAGACTCACTGAGGTGTAGAGGTAATAAGCACTGAAACTCACTGAGGTGTGGAGGTAATAAGCACTGAGTCTCACTAAGATGTAGAGGCAATAAGCACTGAGACTCACTGAGGTGTAGAGGCAATAAGCACTGAGACTCACAGAGATGTAGAGGTAATAAGCACTGAGACTCACTGAGGTGTAGAGGTAATAAGCACTGAGACTCACTGAGGTGTAGAGGTAATAAGCACTGAGACTCACTGAGGTGTAGAGGTAATAAGCATCTGAGACTCATGGAGGTGTAGAGGTAATAAGCACCGAGACTCACTGAGGTGTAGAGGTAATAAGCACTGAGACTCATGGAGGTGTAGAGGTAATAAGCACTGAGACTAATGGAGGTGTAGAGGTAATAAGCACCGAGACTCACTGAGGTGTAGAGGTAATAAGCACCGAGACTCACTGAGGTGTAGAGGTAATAAGCACTGAGACTCATGGAGGTGTAGAGGTAATAAGCACCGAGACTCACTGAGGTGTAGAGGTAATAAGCACCGAGACTCACTGAGGTGTAGAGGTAGCCCTCGTTGTTCATGGCCAGGTAGAGCCCTGCTTTGATGCCCTGGATGGCTACGATACGCAGCCCCACAGGAATCAGGTTGAACTGTGCTGAGGGAGGGAAGAAACAGACAGAGAATGGGGAGATAAAGAAGGGGGGAGGGGAAAGGCCAAAAACATTTATAAAATGTGTTGCTTACACTAATTTTCTACGGTTTACACATATGAATAATACAGAATGCACCACATTGAATGTTCCATGTCAACAATTGTACCTAAATAGTCCTGACTGTCTATTTTTGCAGAGCAAGTAGGGTCACACATATTTTTGCACAACAGTAAACACAAATAATTAAACTAATGAAAAAAAAAAAGCAATTAATTCCCACCCAACTAAACTGATATGATGTGATCACAGCAGACAACAGCAGTAACAGAAGAATGAAAGTCTACCAGATGTGTGACTGCTGAGTGCAAAATCATTAAAAAAACAATCCATCCATGATCTGCTATAAAAGATAGGGCCAGTGAGTTTGTGTCGAATTACAACCCAGAGAAGAAGGAGGGTCTGAATGTGTTCCTTGAAATTACAGCCATTATAGTTACAGTCACATGGGTATGTGCCCATTTTACATTACATTAGTTCATTTTACATTAACTGCAACTGTCCTCATTTTATAATTTATGTACATTATTTTGTCTTTGTCAGTATGACCTGCAGTAATTCAGTAAAATGTTAGAAAGTATTTTTGTCGTTGTAAAAGTAGCGAAAGTACTTTTGTGGTGAAAAATACTTTCTGCTTTGATGGTCAACTGCTAGCTGAAGGGGGAATGATTGTAGCGGTGTGTGTGTGTGTGTGTGTGTGTGTGTGTGTGAGAGAGAGAGAGAGAGAGAGAATGTGTGTGAATGATTGACTGTGTTTGTGTGTGTTTGTAAGAGATGCTGACATTAACATACGGAAGAGAGGAGAGTTCAAGGCAGGTCATTGCATTACATCCATCCATCTCTCTCTCCTTCTCTCTCTCTCTCTCTCTCCTTCCCTTTCTCTTTCCCTCTCTGTCATTCCCGCCCCCCCCCCCCAAATAAACATTAATCAGGGTGTAAAGAACATAAAAATGTACTGTAATATTTTCATTTTTTGTCATGTTCACCACACCTTAATTAGTGAAATAACTTAATTAAATGAATAGTGTATAAAGTATATGTTTAAAAGAAACATTCTGTTGAGTTTTTTTTTAAACAGGTAAACACAATGAAGACTGAGATAACTTAACGTACAAATGCCTATTATTCTCGGGTTATTCATGACAAAACTGAAAACTACAATGTTTTTTGTCCTAAATAAAAATGAACAAAGTATTGGTTACAATATTTTTGTAGCCTCTGGAGGCAAAAAACTGCAGTACCTACGCTGCACCCAGTCACCCAATCATAGCATTAGAAGCGTTATCTGCTGGGGGGCTGTGTATCTGTATAGAGTAGCAATCAGACAGTTACTCTTAACTGTAGCGTTTGAAGAATTTTGAGCGTGTGCCAAGTCTAAAAGTTAATATTTCAAAGGAGGCCTTATTAATACATCAAAGTATGTAAGTATTAAGTTATTTTTCTCATGTAGATAGTTTATATTTTGCATTTTTACGTGACATACCTTTCACTGCTACTGAAATGGCCTTTTTGTGAATACATTTAAAATGAATATGTTAGCGTTTGAAATGGTCAATAATAGGTGCTTGTACGCTGGGTGATCAATAATGAGTGTCACTGTGATAACATTTCGAATTTGAATTTTAATGTGGAGAATGTCCTCTTTGTGGAAAAAGAAATCACTGACAGACAAATGCATAGATTGACAGACAGATGGAAAAGCTGAAGGACAGAGGCACAGATGGACAGGGGTATAGTGAGAAGGGGAGAGGCACAAACAGAGATGGACAGGTGGACAGGCAGAAGGACAGAGGCACAGATGGATAGGTGGATGGACAGACGGACAGAGGGACTTACAGAAGGCGCTGTTCTCGTCACGAGTGCCATCCACAACACCAGTGGGTAGGATCTGCAGGTCAAACCCGTGTCTGCAGTGCAGGCGTGTGACAATACCCTTCAGCTGAGGCTCTGCAGAGAGAAACACAACAAGGCCAGCGTTAGACACTGCTACATCCTGTCTAACACACCCACCAGACACTGCTACATCCTGTCTAACACACCCACCAGACACCACGACATCTTGTCTAACACAACTGCCAAACAGCGCTACATCCTGCCTAACATACCCACCAGACACCACTACATCCTGTCTAACACTCTCACCAGAGACTGCTACATTCTGTCTACCACACCTGCCAAACACCACTACATCCTGTCTAACTCACCCAACAAACACGTCTACATCCTGTTTACCACACCTGCCAAAGAGCGCTACATCCTTTCTAACACACCTGCAAACACTGCTACATCCTGCTACCACACCTGCCAAACACCACTTCATCCTGTCTAACACACCCACCAAACACCTCTACATCCTGTTTACCACACGTGCCAAAGAGCGCTACATCCTTTCTAACACACCTGCCAAACACAGCTACATCCTGTCTAACACACTTGCTGTGTTACGTGTGGTGTAGTGTGTTGTTTGTACTATAGCGTGTTGTGTAGGGTCTGCAGGTCTGTTTTCTTCCAGACTGCACATGTGTGGGTCTGGTTACTGCTGAAGGTCTGAACTGTAGTGTCGCAGAAACAGCAGAAAACAGCGAGCTGCCGTTTGCACTCAATGAGTCAGGAACATGGCGAAGACAGGCTCAGCACTTTAGCACTGCTGTTTTAATGAGCACTGTGTTAAATATGAATGAGAATACTGTTAGCATTGTGGCTGCAGGTGGCTATAGCCTTTGTTTCTCTGGTTTTGAAAGGCAGGGAGTGTAGTTTTTAAAGTAGCCCTTTAAGAGTGGCAGCACTGAACTCTTGTCCCAGACTGTGAGTGTGTGTGCTCGGTTTTAATGTGTTTCTGCATTTAAATTTTAAAATATGGTTTGCTGAGGTTATCGTAGCCTGAGCATCTCCCTATATGCACTAGGTTTAACCATCAAACAATGATCTTAAATGTTAAATTACTTTAAAAAAACAAAAAACTTTCACTCTGGCTGTGTTCCACTTCCTGCCCACCAAACGTACACACAGACACATCACTCCACTCTCACACTGAGACATCTGTTACAACTAGCTATCATATACAGGGGGTCCTCGACTTACGAACGAGTTCCGTTCCTATGACTTGTCGTAAGTCGATTTTCGACGTAAATCGGAATTTATACCTAAATTATACCGAAGTTAACACCTTAAGTCACTTACACTGTACACACAACACATGAAGAACATATAAAATACAGTAATTAAATGAAACAGTAATAATAAAAGAATAATTTCTTATCTTTATTTCTGTGGTCGTATTTACGAACCAAACCGCTTAGGTCGAAACCAGGTTTTGTAAATTATTCATGGGAGTGCGTCGTAACCACGAAACGACCGTAACTCGAGACCGTCGTAGCCCGAGGACCCCCTGTAGTTATGTAGTCCATTTCTTGCTTATCACAAGTAGTATAAACAATCAATTGATGAACAAAGCAACGTATCAGTCATGTGATCAATTATATGACTTATTTTGTTGACATTACAGTTTTTATTGATCACTTACACACTATTTCTGGGCCTATTAACTAACCATCGCAAACCATAACGGCATTTACCAAAATACAGACCGGTTACCCCAGACTTTCAACACTATTCCCGTTTTCACACATGATCCAGATTTATTTAACTTTTAACTACATTTCAATCTCTTCATTTATTAGCTACACAATTTGTTCATTTAGGAAGCACTGGCATTCTATGTCATTAAATCTAGTCATCACAGCTCAAACTCTATTAGCACACAATTCCCTATTTGGAAACACAGCTTTTGTTTCTTTATGTTGTGAGAGTAATATGAAGACTTTTTTTCATAAGGTTTTTACATTTTAATTTCCGAAGGCATAAACGTTAGCTCTGAGTTCCTGAATCTAATTTTCTGATCACTATCCTGGCATTTTAGGAATATTTGGATGGCATGTACTACATGCGGAACTGAGCTTTAAGTCATATTCGGCAAAGTGAAATAAAACACTATCTGTAGTGTAGAGCTGTGCCGGGATGTTGAGCTGTCCGGAGAAGCAGGGTAAGAGGGAATCCGGATCTGCTCAGTGACTCACCCTTGGATACAAGCTCTGCCACCATTAACTGAGAGGATTTTTTAATAAAAGGCATTCCACCTATCACTGTATGACAATAATAAAGCTACTTTATCCCTACGGATGATGTCATGTTCCTCGGTGAATCCTGGGCCTGAGTCTGTCCCGCACATCTAGGGAAAACATGGAGCCAAACGTGCTAACGTGCTAACGTCCCCTGACAGCTCATGTGCATTTGAGGTTTAGAGACAGTACGATGGAAGCTTTTGTTCTAATCTCAGACAGTCAGACAGATTCAGATGTTGGCAAACACTTTTGAAAGTTTTGTCTTTGACTGTATTCATGGTGAGCACTGAGCACGATAGCAGAAGTAGTTGTGTGAAGAATGAACACTTTCAATTTTCAAAACACTTGAAACCCTGCCCATTTTTACACCGAAACATGCTTGGCCAGAAAGTCACTGCGGAAAGTCAGTGCGCAAAGTCACAACAGTTACCTTATGGAAAACTGCGTCAATCCGACACCCTTTCTAATGTTTTTAAATTCTCTACGCTGTTCTGATCTGGAATGTGATTGCAACAGCTTTTATAGCTTCAAAAGTAGTCCAGACAGAGTTTTCATATGCGCACCAAGTCTAATATCTTCAGAAAATAGAATATATGTATCATAGATAAATGACAAAATACAGTACAATATTATGTTATTATTCAAACTCCCTACGGGCAATTTCATTTTGGGCTGTGAGATGGAGTGCAGAAATTTACATCTTGCAACAGAAATTTCAGTGGGCACAGAGCATGCTCAGAGTGGCAAGTTAGAGATACATTAGCGATCTGCATGGTTTCCGCGGGCAGTTTAATCATCGAGACACAGACGCAGGAAATTGAGTAATGTTATTTGTAGCCATTTGGATGCGGTAGAGTTGAAACTGCTCCTCTCTGTTTTGCATCTGAGCCATTGGCATCTGCAGCCAGAAGGAAGCGTTCATGAGCGCTAACGTCCAGGACAGAGTACCTGAGCTCAGGTCTCTATTGCAGTTTACGGCTTGGCACTGAGAAGATGCTTTGAGTGACTCAGTTAGGGTTGCCACCTTTCAGAAATGAAAACAAGGGACACCCACCACAGCAACATGTAATAGTGAATTACAGGACGATTCCATATTCCAAGGGGGGGGGGGTGGGGTAGTGAAGATTTCATCAGTGGGGGGGCGGGTGGTTGTCCTGCGTAGATCCCGCCACGACAATTTTGCTGGCCTATTTCCTGTGTTTTATTTTGTTCATTATTGTTAGGTGTGGTGTCGATGTGTGTGACAGACGTGTACTGAACATGTATGAAAATACGGAACAAATCGCGTCCCGTATTGGTTCAACATTTTATTATCAATTACAGGACGATTCTGTATTTTACGGGACGGGTGGCAACCCTAGACTCAGTAATCACAGTCAACACAACCAGAAATCCGCTAAGCTACAGTAAAACCAGATTCATCCGATCTCCGTGTGGCTCAGATCCTGGTGCTATCTCCGCCTGAGGGAGTCAACACCGCAACACGTACATTTAGAGAGGACTGTACCCCTGCAGCCGCATACCAGCAGCAAAACATCAGAAACCGAAGAATCTTTCAATTCATATTTGATTCAGAATTACGATATGTGTGTCCATGTTAAACAAGCTTGGTTTTGAGAGGAAGTACAAATACTTCTACCACTTCCTCACTTTTTGTTTTTTCAACAAAAGGAGGTTTGTCATCCTGCACGGAGCTAATTGTACCTCTAACACAGCAGTAATGTCTTACAAACCGAACCTGACGTTCATCAGGGTAGGTTTGTCATCTCTGTCAATAAGCAACTGTGTTCTTCTTGAGTGTTACCAATGCATTTGTACACTACCAGACATATTCGGCCATTGCTATGTTTTGCAGACAGTGATTTTTTCCTACATGGCAAACACTGATACACATAGATATTTTCTGGGGCATTCAGGTTAAATACCTTGTCCAATTGACAAGAGCAACCACCTTGGGAATTAAACCTGCAACCTCTGAGCAACAAGTTAGAAAAGGAAGTAGAGTAGGAGCTGATGCACTCACTGGAGTACAGGATGTGACATAGAGGAGGTACTTTTACATTTTGTCTCAGTCTCTTTCCAGATTCTTTGACCCAGACCCAAACTGCTCCAAATAAATACAGCAAAGAGATAAAGGAAAAAAATATATAGCACCCGCTAAGACCTTAAATGAGCCCGCAACACAATGTTCAGTGCCTTTATTAGTGCGAGAGGCATTCTGAGGATACACTGCTTCAGGTAGCAAATGTGATGCAGCTCCGCCGTGGATAGACCCTGAGCATGTCTGGTGTTTCCGGAAAAGTCTCTGTGATCTGGGACTGTGAAGAATCTCCCTCCCTTCCTTCAGTATTTATGTTTCAAGGCTCAAAATGTGTGATTTGCCTATTAGCCATATAGCCTATTAGCCATGGAGTAGTGCACTATGTGGGGGTGCTGACTGTGTGTGTCGTGTGTGTTTGGGGGTGAAGGTTGGGTGGGGGGGCGGAGTAGAGTGTGCTTGGGGGTGAAGCAGGGGGTTGTGGATTGCAGTTGCGGGTGTAGCAAGGGGGTATAGAATGTGCTTGGGGGTGTGGAGTGTGTGTAATGGACGTGTTGAGTGTGTTTGGGGGTGCAGATGGTGTGTAATGGAGGTGTAGAGTGTGTTTGGGGGTGCAGATTGTGTAGGGGGTGTAGAGTGTGTTTGGGAGCATAGCAGGGGGTGTAGAGGCGTGGAGTGTGTTTGGGGGTGTACAGTGTGTTAAATGTGCAGCGTGGGGGTGCAGAGGCAGATAAGAGCAGTGCAGATGAATCAGGAGTTTCAGGATGTTTCCGGATCGCATTTCAGAAAGGTTTTGCATTTCCCTAAGCCCTAATTCGTATGGCTGGTTTCACCTCCGTTTCCGTAGCAAAGGGATTTTTCAGGGGTGAGGTTGCTGCACTCATACCCCCTTAGGGTTATCTTGCCTCTCCCCTGCTCAGGCGCTGCCTGCTGGGAGACCAGTCTTTTGCCCACTTAGTATCCCTTTGTGACCCTTGCCCCAACTTGCCCCAACTCTCCAACCTAAGGAAGGTATCACTGCGTTTCCTTTTCCTGCTCACTGGTACGCAAACAGAAGAGGACAGAAGTTCATCTCAGCGAAAGGGGAGATTTATAGTTTGATTATTTTTTAAAACACCATCAGTACCACTTAGGTATAGTTGATGGGTTTGTTGTTTTGGGGGTATTGATCTTTGGAAAGGAAGTGATTGTTGATGTTTTCTGAGAGTAGGGACCTGTACATACTTGGAGTGAAGGGATGGAAAATGTATTTCGGAGACGTTGCTGAGCTCCTCTGAAAATATCGCAGGGTTTGGCTGCGTGTTTTCCTTAGACCAGGGGACATGTTCATTTTTAATGATCTGTCTACACTTTTGATGTTGATGCCATTGATTGAGTCTGGCTTGAGTAACCGAGTCAGAAATGCATTGAGTGCACTCAGTAAAATGTCATCAGTCACACATTCAACACTTCCTGTTCTATAGCTGCCACGTTTTTGAGGCCCGGCCAAAGAACAAAGATGAACGCACACCTTCAGTTCGCTCACACGCGGACACACTCACGCACAGACAGACACTCTTAAACTCATTCATTCTACTCACACATATACACAGACACACTCATGTACAAACACACTCACACACAAACGCACCCCTTCACAAATACACACACAAACCTCAAGCACACACAAGTACAGTCACGTTCATGTGCGAACACACTCATCTCGCGCATAGACATTTACTTTGCCTACACATCCCAGTCCCAAGAGAAAGCGTGCGTGTTGAGGTGCACAAATGTGGCATTTAAGCCAGGGATAGCAGTCTGAAACATGGAGCATATAGCTCCTGGAGGAAAGGAGTATGATCTGAGAGGTCATTAGCTACTCTTTTTCCTACATCTGAATGGGTTTATATTTGGAGAAAGCCAGAGGTGAGCCTTCAACCCACATTGCTTGTTCTTTCCAGTTAAACATGATGGTGGATCTGTGGTACAGACAGCACCCCGCATGGTGGAAGGTAGACCAAGGAATACAGTGTCCTTTCAGTCTGCCTGGTTCACCCTATGAACCAGTGTTGTTTATTCAGGATGTTCTTATTCCAATGCAAAACACTTCTCTTTATATAATGCTGAACAGATTTAAGGAGGGTTTCACAGACACCAGGACGCAGTCAAACGCTCCCCATAGTCATTTATGTTCATTTATGCTTTGGAACGTACAGGGCACAGTAGCTTGCCAATTCAGTTGTCTTTCCTTCTTGGAGAGTATACACACACACTCACTAACACACACACTCGCTCACACTTACACACACACACACACACATACAGTATATATAGACACATACTTGCTTACACAAACACACACTTACACATTTATACACACGCTCATACAAACACACACTTACACATTTATACACACACGCTCATACAAACACACACTTACACATGTATATACACACACACTCTCACTCACACAAACACACACTCACACTCATACGCACGTACGCAAACAGATGCAGACACTCACACAGGTACAAATTCGTTCTCAACAACAAACATGTTAAATAGAGTGCTCCCAAATTAAGATTCATAAAGACTGTCGGTAATGTGTGGATTAGTGAATTAAGGAGTATGAAAGAGAGAGAGAGAGAGAGAGTGAGGGAGACAGGGAAAAGGGGGGAGGAGAAGCTTCTTGTTCTGTATGGCTGTGCCTTGGCAGTACCCTGGGTACGTCATACCAATAAAGCATTCTGAATTGAATTGAACTGAACACAATGACAGAGGAAGGGATTGAGTTAAGGAGGTGTAGAGAGAGAGACAGAGAGAGAGAGACAGCGAGGGGGGTAGAGACAAAGGAAAGGATAGATTTAAGGAGAGAGAGTGAGACAGAAGGACAAAGAACAAACAAAATGGATAGAAATCCACAGTGGAAATTTCACATCCTAGCTGGCATATGGAGAGCTGAGGCAACCCGTATTGCACAGATCACAGAAGAGAGAACACATTGAAAAGATGTGCTTGCTTGTCTCTACTGAAACTCAGTGAACTGGTCTCTAGTGTAACATACTCAGTGAAAATTATGAAGTAAAATAAAGTCTAAAATAAAAAGTGTCAACATGAGTAAAAAGGGAAAACCTAAATTCAAGTTTATGTATACCCATGTTTATTGCTTACTTAATAACCTCCTCAACAGAGAAGCCCGTTCCTGAGTTACACTGTACTGTGGGCGTAAGATCAGCTTCACATTATTGAGTTACACTGTACTGTGGGTGTAAGATCAGCTTCACATTATTGAGTTACACTGTACTGTGGGCATAATGTCAGCTTCACACTATTGAGTTACACTGTACTGTGGCCATACTATCAGCTTCACATTACTGAGTTACACTGTACATTGGGCATACTATCTGCTTCACATTACTAAGTTACCCTGTACTGTGGGCATAAGATCAGCTTCGCATTACTGAGTTACACTGTACATTGGGCATACTATCAGCTTCACATTACTGAGTTATACTGTACTGTGGGCATAAGATCAGCTTCGCATTACTGAGTTACACTGTACTGTGGGCATAAGATCAGCTTCACTTTACTGAGTTACACTGTACTGTGGGCATAAGATCAGCTTCATATTATTGAGTTACACTGTACTGTGGGCATAAGATCAGCTTCATATTATTGAGTTACACTGTACTGTGGGCATAAGATCAGCTTCACATTACTGAGTTACATTGTACTGTGGCCATACTATCAGCTTCACATTACTGAGTTACACTGTACTGTGGCCATACTATCAGCTTCACATTACTTACTTACACTATACTGTGGCCATACTATCAGCTTCACATTACTATATTACACTCTACTGTGGGCATAAGATCAGCTTCATATTATTGAGTTACACTGTACTGTGGGCGTAAGATCAGCTTCACATTATTGAGTTACACTGTACTGTGGGTGTAAGATCAGCTTCACATTATTGAGTTACACTGTACTGTGGGCATAATGTCAGCTTCACATTATTGAGTTACACTGTACTGTGGCCATACTATCAGCTTCACATTACTGAGTTACACTGTACATTGGGCATACTATCTGCTTCACATTACTAAGTTACCCTGTACTGTGGGCATAAGATCAGCTTCGCATTACTGAGTTACACTGTACTGTGGGCATAAGATCAGCTTCACATTACTGAGTTACACTGTACTGTGGGCATAAGATCAGCTTCATATTATTGAGTTACACTGTACTGTGGGCATAAGATCAGCTTCATATTATTGAGTTACACTGTACTGTGGGCATAAGATCAGCTTCACATTACTGAGTTACATTGTACTGTGGCCATACTATCAGCTTCACATTACTGAGTTACACTGTACTGTGGGCATAAGATCAGCTTCATATTATTGAGTTACACTGTACTGTGGGCGTAAGATCAGCTTCACATTATTGAGTTACACTGTACTGTGGGTGTAAGATCAGCTTCACATTATTGAGTTACACTGTACTGTGGGCGTAAGATCAGCTTCACATTATTGAGTTACACTGTACTGTGGGTGTAAGATCAGCTTCACATTATTGAGTTACACTGTACTGTGGGCATAATGTCAGCTTCACATTATTGAGTTACACTGTACTGTGGGCATAAGATCAGCTTCGCATTACTGAGTTACACTGTACTGTGGGCGTAAGATCAGCTTCACATTATTGAGTTACACTGTACTGTGGCCATACTATCAGCTTCACATTACTGAGTTACACTGTACTGTGGCCATACTATCAGCTTCACATTACTGAGTTACACTGTACTGTGGGCATAAGATCAGCTTCATATTATTGAGTTACACTGTACTGTGGGCATAAGATCAGCTTCATATTATTGAGTTACACTGTACTGTGGGCATAAGATCAGCTTCACATTACTGAGTTACATTGTACTGTGGACATAAGATCAGCTTCATATTATTGAGTTACACTGTACTGTGGGCATAAGATTAGCTTCATATTATTGAGTTACACTGTACTGTGGCCATACTATCACCTTCACATTATTAAGTTACACTATACTGTGGCCATACTATCAGCTTCACATTACTGAGTTACACTATACTGTGGCCATACTATCACCTTCACATTATTAAGTTACACTATACTGTGGCCATACTATCAGTTTCACATTACGGAGTTACACTGTATTGTGAGCATACAGTCAGCTTCACATTCCGGAGTTACACTGTTCTGTGGGCGTAAGATCAGCTTCACATTCCATAGTTACACTGTACTGAGGGCATAAGACCAGCTTCACATTATTGAGTTACACTGTACTGTGGGCATACGATCAGCTTCACATTATTGAGTTACACTGTACTGTGGGCATACGATCAGCTTCACATTATTGAGTTACACTGTACTGTGCTTTATAGGTCCTGTCACTCACACTGTTTCTGTTTTATACATCACATCCTTTGGTCTAAAAATGGAGTTGCACAATTATCCAAGGGACCTGACGTCAGTGAAAGTATGAGTAATCAGACTGTAAAAGTCTTTCCTCTGACTTCCTACAGACATTATTTTTTCGTTGCCAGGATCTATGTTGTTACCTATAATACATGTGACATAGATATACTGCTCATAAATATTCATGATTTTCCAGATAGTTGACAAAACAAACACTTCACAGAAAGCCTACATGGGGAGTTCTGAAAAAAAATCACAAAGAAATTAGGCCTTATTCTGTTTGTATTCCATTTATAATTTATAAGAGTTGCAAACAAGCATTAAAATCCTGGGCTGACTAAAACACAGTGATCCAGATTCACTCCACTCTAAAGCCCTGCTTTACCAGGGGCAGATCAGAGTCTCCTCAACCAGCTCGTGCTGAATCTCCACTTTCACTCACCCCAAAATCTCTTCTATGTGGCACTGGGATGCAAACAGTACACAGCAAATCCGAGATAGTTAAATTCAGGGTGTTTCGGGGAAAAGTACATAAGTGTTAAATTTCTGGTGTTTATTCCTGAAACTTCACAATGAATTTTGTTGAATGTATACTGGGTCTGGATTTAAATTTGGGTGTTAGAATCAAGGGTGATACAATTCCTTTTGTAGTCTGGGATCTGAAGAACGGTGCAGAAGTGTACACGTGCACCTGGTTCTCGTGTATCTGAATTTGCTGAACATAAAAAAACTGCCTGAATCCACTCAAGAACACGTTCAGGTCTGTGTAAGTGTATGCAGTAAGTATTATAAATAGTCAAATGAACCCCAGTATTTGTTAGACAACTATTCGTTAATGCAAATAATTTTGGTGTTCATCTCATTTTTCATCTCTGCATAGCGAAGTTACTGGTCAAGTTCAGACATGTCCAGGTGATGGTCCAGACTGGCATGCAGGAAATTATCCGTTGACATAGTTTTGCTTAAGCATGTGTGAAGTAATATCAATAGCTATTACTCAGGAACTAATCGTTATTCTCATTTTCTTGTAGCTAGTCAGGGATTCCAATTTTTTTTTTCTTTGACGGACGAAAGTTTCGTTGTCAGTGTTTGTCTAACTGACAAGCATTCTGTTGTTGCTTTTTTTATGTCTGTATTTTTCGTCCGTTAATTACGGACTTGGTGTGCAAAGTCCTTAAAGCTGGTTTTTGATTTTTGAATAAAGTGATGGGAATCACAAAGTACTCAAGCCTATTGGTAAGTTGGTAGTAACTTACAATGTAGTTAAAAATGATATGGGGCAAGCTATTGTTTTGGACCCAACCCCCAATAAAGTATTGATTATTTTCTATAGATGTAGGTGACTGTTGCCATGATTGTAAAAGTGAAGCATCGTGGCAGAAAAAATATATAAAAACTGAGGAAGCAACTATTATGGAATTTCTTTAAGAAGTAATCTTACCCATTGCGGCTTGTTTTCACTGTAAATTATGCTGTCTACATTTTACATTTGTAAATTTTCCATGACAGACAGTCTTAACTGTGCCCTTGTATTTTTAGTAAGGGCAAAGTCAGCAAAAATAACCATTTTGGACAACCCTGGCACTCAAATTGATGAAGATTTTTTCTCTGATCTGACCACGGACAAAGACATATGCTTTTGTATTCAGTCAGATGCAAGTAAACAGGAGTGTGGTATCTGTAAACTATATCTGTATTGACTTGTGCAGTGACATTGACTTTACACCCCTATAATATAAATGTCTATTCTTATTATTGTGATATGTATGTTTCAGATCCTCCATTGACTTGGTCCTATCCTGAAGAGCCAACATCACCAATCTGTACAGACACATGTTCATTGACGTCAGTGAGCATTTAGAGTCCAAGTGATACAACTGTAATCCTAGGAACTATAGACCCTTTGGGTAATTCATATGCAGGAGAAGTATGTCTTTTTGTCATATTCTTGATTGTGTAGAGATAATTGTTATGCTTAACTGTGTAAATTTATCAAACATCTGTTCTCAGTTTTCAGATGGTCAGACTTGTTCTTGCTAAGTACCCTGGAGGTAACACAGCCATGAAAGAATATGAAGACAGTGGTGGCATAAAGGATTCCGCTAGGAGACTAAATATTAACTGCAAAAATAGTCAATATACTATAATACTACATTAACTATCATTCTAAATTCTTTCCAAGTGCTGAATTTAGAATATTGAGTGTTAAATTTAGTGTTGAATATTTAGTGTTAAATTTTTGCTCTTGCTATAGTTAAAACAACACTATGAAAGTGTTCAGTTTTGACATGTACAGTTTTAAAACATGAATTATCAGAGTGTTAAATCATCAACTATACAAAGAGTGTTATTTTTAAAGCCTTTTGGATAAGTCCCACATGTTCACCCACATTTAATTCATTTTAACACCCACAGTGCTAACTTTGCTGTTTGGGATTTGTTGTGTAATAGACTAAACTAAATACAGTGCTGATGACAAGAAAAGTCTTGCAAAACATCTGGTCATTGTGTGAAAGCTGCACAAACCCTGGTCCTGCAGTCTGAGCTCTACAGCGCCCCCTGGGTGTACAGAGCAGGACAGCAGGAAAGAAAAACTAATCTCTTGTTTACTGTCAGGATCAAAAAAGTGCATTCCCTTCCTCCCTCTCCGTCTCTCTCTTTCTCGTTATTCCTTATCTCCATCTCTTTCCTTCCTTCCCTACCTCTCTGTATCGCCAGCAGGTGGGACTGATGTTGTTGAGCTGTGCGCGAGAACCAATTTTGTTTTGTTGTATCTTCTTGCTTCCCACCTCTAAAACTAAGGAGAAGCGGGTCTGATCCTCATAGTGGCTTTTGAAACAAAGTCGCATGTAACTGAGCGGCAACGTTATCACTGTCAAACAGTCTGAGGTGTCCCGTCTCAGGCACACAGACTCTGTCTCTCTGTCTCGTTCTCTCAGTTTCATTTTCATTTTCAAACACTTCACTGGCATTACATGCCCAGCGCTCCCACACCAAACGTTACAAACAACAACAGTAACAATGTAACAGAAACCAGCTCCACAAGGGGCCACATTATATGGATGCTATATTGTATATTATATACAAATAATATACATATCTATTTCTCTCTGCCTCCCTCTCCCTCTCTCTCTCTGTCTGTTTTTCTCTCTGGTCTCCACTAATTTCAGTTCACATCACCGCAGTCATAAACATGACAAGAAACGACAAAGAAACGTGACAAACAAGTGGTGCGTTAGTGAAAAGCAATTGCACAAAAACACAATAATAATTACAGTTAATATCACACACAACACAGTGCAGTCATTCTCAGCATTATAGAATGACATGATAATAGACTTTAAAGATGTGTTGAATGGGGTAACTGCAGTGGTGTGAGAGAGGTGGTAAATGCCCTCTCACCCCATTGGCTGCATAAGTCCCCTTTCACCCCATTGGCTACATAAATCCCCTCTCACCCCATTGGCTGCAGAACTATCTCCTCTCTAATTCAGCTGTTTTCTGAGACGCTGACATACACAGCAGACTCTTACATTCTGTTTCCCTGGAGCTCTGAGAGCAGAGCACTGCCAAGGGCAATGGTTTTCCTCTGTATCCCTGGTGCTCTGAAAAGTGTGTTACTGTAGACAGGTGTGGTTAGGGGTGTGTTAGAGCAAAGGGGTGTGTTATAGCAGAGAGCTGTGTTATAGAGAGATGTGTTAGAGCAAAGGGGTGTGTTATAGGGAGATGTGTTAGAGTAAAGGTGTGTGTTATAGCAGAAGGGTATGTTATAGGGAGATGTGCTAGAGCAAAGGGGTGTGTTTTAGCAGAGAGGTGTTATAGTGGAGAGGTGTGTCATAAGGGGGTGTGTTCTAGCAAAGAGGTGTAATATTAGAGGCATGTGTTATAAGGAGATGTGTTAAAGCAAAGGGGTGTGTTATAGCAGAGGCGTGTGTTATAGGGAGATGTGTTAGAGCAAAGAGGTGTTATAGCAGAGAGGTGTTATAGCACAGGTGTGTGTTATAGGGAGATGTGTTAGAGCAGAGAGGTGTGTTTTAGCAGAGAGGTGTGTTATAGCAGAGGGGTGTGTTGTAGTGAGGTGTGTTATAAGCAGTGAGATGTGTTATAGAGAGGTGTGTCATAGCGGAGAGGTGTGTTATAGAGAAGTAGGTCATAGCTAAGAGGTGTGTTAAAGAGAGGTGTGTCATAGCTGAGAGGTGTGTTAAAGAGAGGTGTGTCATAGCTGAGAGGTATGTTAAAGAGAGGTGTGTCATAGCTGAGAGATGTGTTGTAGAGAGGTGTAGCATAGCCGATAGGTGTGTCATAGCTGAGAGGTGTGTTAAAGAGGTGTGTCATAGCTGAGAGGTGTATTATAGAGAGGTGTGTCATAGCTGAGAGGTGTTTTAAAGCGAGGTGTGTCATAGCTGAGAGGTTTGTTATAGAGAGGTGTGTCATAGCTGAGAGGTGTGTTATAGAGAGGTGTGTCATAGCTGAGAGGTGTGTTATAGAGAGGTGTGTTATATCAGAGCGGTTTGCTGTAATGAAGAGTGCAACTTTTTGTCCAATCAGCACATTAACCACTGATTGTAAAGACTCTATGAGTCCTGTTTTGCCAATAGTCTCTTTCTCTATCTCTCTCTCTCACCTACCTCTTTCTCTCTCTCTCTCCACCCGTCACCCTGCAGCTTTCTCCCCATCTTTCTCCTTCTCTGTCTCTATACTTCACACATTCTCTCAAATTCAAATTTGAATTTAAATATGCTTCATTTGCATGAGAAGGGAAGCTGTGTTGCTGTAGGACTCACACAGGAGTAAAAACACAGATTAGCTTCCACAACATCCTCAGGAAAAAAAAACACAATCAGAACAAAATAAGCCCAGCGCCAAGATTTTTACGGCGCACGTTCAAATTCAGACATTTAACTCCTTCATCATCACCATCAGCATCATCACCATCATCATCGTCGTGAGTGCCTGTGTGTGTTTGACCGCTTGATTGGGGCTGTGTAATTATATCACAAGGTGAGTATCGTATCATTGTATCTTCAGCTGGCGCTGTGTAATTATCAGGGCTGTGATTGTGTAAAACTGGAGTCTGGAGAAATAAAATCCCACAGATACAATTCTCCCTCAGGAGACACACATACTCACACACTCTTACTGTCTTTCTCTCTCTCTATCTCTCTCTCTCTCTCTCTCTCACACACACACACACACACAGACACTCACTGTATTTCTCTCTTACACACGAACACACACTTTCTCTTTCTCTCTCTCTCTCACACACACACATAAGTGAGCATACACACTTTCTCTCTGTCTCACTCGTATGCACACACAGACTTACTGTCTTTCTCTCTCACACACACACAAACATACACACACACATACGTAATCATACACACTTTCTCTCTGTCTCACTCGCATGCACACACAGACTTATTGTCTTTCTCTCACACACACGCACACATAAGTGAGCATACACACTTTCTCTCTGTCTCACTTGAGTGCACACACACACACACTTACCATCTTTCTCTCTCTCGCACACACTTTCTCTTTCACACGCACACCCTTGCTGTCTTTCTCTCTTACACACACACACTTTCTCTCTGTCTCACTTGTGCACACACAATCAAACACATACACACACTTACTGCCTTTCTTTCTTACACACACACTTTCTATTTCTCTCTGACACACACACACACACAAGCATGTGAGCACATGTGACACTTTCCCTCTCACACTCACACACGCTATAACTTGAGACTACACAGAGATGAACCATTGACACATATATGGACACTTAGGTGAAAGAATGATGAATTTCAGTGGAAAGAGAGATGAGGCTGTGAGGCACAGCAGTGCTCTGTTACAGTGGCTAAACACTTAACTGACATTGCTAATGTGGCAGCTGCATTAAGTACAGATTGTTATCACATTTTCTCTTGATCGCTAAGCTCCATTTCCCAAAACTCTTAACACAGAGACAAAACTGCACACTCATCTTCACAAACTTCACACTTCCATGTCAAAACCAAACTCTCAGCTCAAAACCATTTGATCTTACGTCTAAACCTGACTTTGCTTTCAGACATCACACAATACATCAGCCATCAAATACAAATTAAGTAGCGGTCATTACACACTGGCGAGATAAATTCAAAACACTTCTGTAAAAACCTGTCACTGCAATGAATAATGCCGCTTATGGTTTTTCCCTACAGAAACAAAAACACTTTACATGGTGAAGACAATATAAAGGAACAAAAGATATATACATTTTAACCCCTTAATGTGATGTAGTACACAACTTTTGAGGGCCTCTGGGAAATGCCAATAATGTAATGTAATGTGAACTCTGGGAAATGAAACTAATAAAGAACATAGAAAACTGTAAAATAAGTTCCACATTTGCCCATAAGAACTAATGAAAAAAACAGTTTGTACATAAAGAACTCACATTTATTCTGCCTCAGCATCCTGTCTCTGGTCAGATATTCTCATCAACATCACAGGCAATGTTATCCACAGCAGTGGGGTTAAAAATAATCTTGTATTGCCTTATATGCCCCTGGCAAGCCTCAACCATAATATCTAAACAAGCCTCCACCATGGCCTGGAGGAGGTGAACATGGATTTCTGGTCTCGGTTATAGACCTTGAACCATCATGTGGGGTTTAGGAAGGAGGAATATGCTGGGAGAAAGATGTTGCTGTAACTTGAGCTGTTACTGAACAGTCACGAACCAGAGCAGCCCGGTGGAAACTGACTTTATCCCAAATAACAACATAGAGTGTCTGCTCTGGTTGTGCTGGCTCCCTGTGGTCTAGTCAATATACATGATCTTGTAGACCACTGAAGCTCCAGATTATAGAGGCTACTGGGAAGGGGCTCAGATTCACTCTATGCCCAGCTTCCCTCATTGACATCCCATAAACAAAGACATGGTCAGCTAGAGGTGCATGGATCACATCAGCAACATCCTTGCCCTTCAACTTCCTCCTCCTCCTCCACCTCTCATGTGTCCTCTTCATCTACCTTCAGGTCTCTCTGTACCCAGAATATGTGAACTGACCCTTGGTCGTTTTATTTATCCATCCTGGGGTTCTAAGCGGTGTTTGAACAATTTTGACTGTTAGTGTTTCCAGCTGGGGAATTGTGTGTTAATTGGGTTATGATGACTTGAGGTAAGGCCCTGGAATAGTGTGTAAGTGATCAAGCAAAACCGTAAAATCATATTCAAAACTGTCAGCATTATTCTCCTGTCTCAGTCTTTATTTCATTGCGGGCGTAGCTGGAGTAGCTACGTTAACCTGTACATAGTTAATGTGGTTTCAGTGGCTAACTACTGGTGGGTTTCTCTCATAGAACTTGATATCGCATCACATCTCCACCGCGTAGATTCGTGTATGGCTATGGGCCTGAAGCAAGCTGCCGGCTGCAGAACGCTCCATCGTTAGCCTGAGGGGGGACAGTAGACACACAATTCTGTGATTTATTCTGCTATATATTTCTGCTGTAATTTAGCCGGTGCTTTTGGCGTAAACAACTTTAGCAAACCTCAACCTCCACTGTGGCTGATGTACTTGGTTTGTGGAGTAGGACGTTCTTCAGTTTCCAGTAAAACGATTTTCATTTTACCTGCTGCAGCTTGCACAGAACTTGTGGCACTGAATTTAGTAGACTCAAAATTCCTTGTCAAAATGTTGATAAATGAGGCCTAGTGAGAGAGGAAATTTGTCTCTTGAAGTCAACTGTAAATTAAATTACCTATCAAACATGAAAAAAAAATAGTTTACATTGTCGCAGGTTCTGTCAGACCGCAGATGTAAGAAGAAGGTGAACATATGCTTGTATTTTTGCAGAAATGGTACTGTTTGGAACTTGAGTTTAAGGTTTTGGTCATTGTGTCTCAAGTCTGTGTGTTAGTGTAAACCATTTTAAAAAATAATTTCATCTGTTTTTGGAAATCTGTTCTCAGTCCTGACTGAATGACACCACATTACGATCATAGTGACAACTGCATCTCTCTCTCTCTCTCTCTCTCTCTCTCTCTCTCTCTCTCTCTCTCTCTCTCTCTCTGTCCTTTCTGTGTGTGTCTGTCTCTCTCTACTTTCTGTCTCTGCCTGTGGAGGTCAAACCCAATCTGTCCTTGTCAGGTTTAATCAAAGTATCTACAAATTCTTTTTCATTTGTTGTGTGTGAGGGATGACTGAAGCATTAACTGTCATTCAGGATGTTTCAGTACAAACAGAAAGTCTCAGTACTGACAGATTGTCTCTATACAAACAGAAAGTCTCAGTACAGACAGATTGTCTCTATACAAACAGAACGTCTCAGTACAGACAGAATGTCCCTATACAAACAGAATGTCTCAGTACAGATAGAATGTCTCTATACAGACAGAACATCTCAGCACAGACAGAATGTCCTTATACAAACAGAACGTCTCAGTACAGACAGAATGTCCCTATACAAACAGAACGTCTCAGTACAGACAGAATGTCCCTATACAAACAGAACATCTCAGTACAAACAGAATGTCCCTATACAAACAGAACGTCTCAGTACAGACAGAATGTCTCTATACAGACAGAACGTCTCAGTACAGACAGAATGTCTGTATACAAACAGAACGTCTCAGTACAGACAGAATTTCTGTATACAAACAGAATGTTACAGTAAAGACAGAATATCTGTACACAAAGAGAAAGTGTCAATACAGACAGAATGTCTGTATACAAACAGAACATCTCATTACAGACGGAATGTTTCTACACAAACAGAACATCTCAGCACGGACAGAATGTCTATACAACCAGAACATCTATAAAATGTAGTGTGAGGTTCTTTAAGAGAAATGCATGATGGGTAATGTAGGAAATGTTGCCCAAATGGGGATAAATGTAAGAGGGGGAAGGGGTGCAGAGCACTGGTGGCAAGATATAAAATGAACAGAGAACGTTGCGCACTGTAAAAACTAGATTTTATTTGGAACTATATTCTTGTGTTCATGGGAATAAAATCCACTCATGGAGGCATCACTGAGTCCTGCAGTTTGCGAGCCGGTTGCTAAAGAAAAACCCTGGGAGGTTACCCCATGTTGGCTGACCACAGAGCGCCTTGTAACTTTGGCCCAAAAGCCTACACAAGGAGGCTTTCCTGTTTCTCCTGACCACGATCGGGAGAACCAAACAGGACAGGTAACATGTCTCAATACCGAACAAATTTCTCTCTATACATACAGAACAGGTCAGTACAGGTGAAATGTTTCTTCAGATTTCATTTGCTGGTAATGTTGTGAGGTGTAAATGACAAAAAAGACTGACTTTCAAGGTGGATAAATCCTTCAAGTCAAGTTAAAACACAGCATTACGTGAACTCAAATGAAAATAAAATAACTTAAAATAAGACGTACTTTAATACATTGTTGGCTTGCATTGGAGTGCAACTTCTTGACTACACATCCACTCTGCGGTTGTGTCCGGTTCTCTGCAAGTTCTTTTTTCTGTGCGGAGTTCTGCCGTATTTTGGGCAGAATTCTTATTTTCAGTCCCTCTTCAATCCTTTGGAGGCTCAGCAGCAGTACCTGGGGCTGAGGTCGCAGACTTAATGTTTCATTCGGAGAGAATTAAATCTGGAATGTTCTGGCTTTCTTTTTTGGGGTGGACATGTTTAGAGACTTCACCACAGCTGTTTACTAAATCTACATGAGGGTATTTCAGATTTTAAGAATGAAGAAAAAAAGTCAAAATAGAATCCCAAAGCCCTTAGCTCAAATTTGTTCTTCGGGCAAATTCTTCAAAGATTACGAAACGGACTCAAACGCTTTCCATTATGCAACGCCATAATCTGTTATCTGGCTCTGAGATTTCTGCTCTGAAGACGTATTAACAGTGTGATTGGAAATGAGTTAGGCCCGTCTCTGCTGGAGAATCCGAAATGCTTGACTGTCCCCCCTGTAGCAGCCATTTCTCTAGCTGCAGTTTGGCATGGTGAATCCATTTTGGGGGTTCCATACACATACACGCATATACACACACACTCTCTCTCTCTCTCATTCACACACTCTCTCTCTCTCTCTCGCACATGCATGCACACACACACTCTCTCTCATTCACACATTTACACTCGCACAAACACACTTATTCTCTATTATGTGTATACACAGAGTCGCTCACACACTCACAATCTCTCACACACACTTGCTCACACTCGCACACACACACTCACTCTCACACACACTCACTCACAAACTCACTCTCACATACTCACACACTAATTCTCTCTCACACACACACTCACTCACATACTCATACTCACACACTAATTCTCACACACACACACTCACTCACACATTCACTCACACGTACACTCATTTATACACTCACTCTCACACACACTCACTCACATACTCGTTCTCTCACACAAACGCTCACTCATTCTCACACACACACACTCACTCTCACACACACTCACTCACACACTCACTCTCACACACACTCACTCTCATTCACACACTAATTCTCACACACACTCACTCGCACGGTCATTCCCACACACACTCACACACTAATTCTCACACATACACTCACTTTCACACACACACATACATTCACACTCACTCACATACTCATTCTCACACACGCACTCACTCACACACTCACTCTCACACACACTCACACACACACTCACTGTCACACACATTCACTCACACGGTCATTCTCACACACACTCACACACTAATTCTCACACATACACTCACTCTCACACACACACACATTCACACTCTCTCACATACTCATTCTCACACACACACTCACTCACTCTCACACACAAACTCATTCCAATGATTCAAATCCTCCTTTCGCGGTGTGACGCTGTGATGTACATTTCAGCACAGTGGGGTTTCACTGGGACTCAGATACAGCCCTCATCTTCCCCTTTCTCTCTTCTCCTTACTCTCTCCCTCTCTCCCTCCCTCTCTGTCTCTCCCTGACCCCTGTTTAAATAAAGTTCTGATGAGGATCTCCATTACAGCATGTGTCTTATCAGATGTTGTTGAGTAAGCGCATCGGGAGGACGGTTCTGAAGCTCAGCTTAATGCTATACCCCTCTGCTGCCCAGCCGCTCCTCGCAACCAGCACTTTCCCCAACTCACTCAATATAACCTATACACACAAGTGCTGATGCCTAAGGGCCAGGGGAGGGAGCGGCCACCAGGGAGGGCTTTCCTTCCTCAGCTTCTGCCCTGTTCAAAGCCAGCAGTCTGGCAAACTGCCGCTCCTTATTCCTTCATGCAAAGCACAAGTCTTCAGATTTTGCTGTGAGTTTTACCTGACCTTATTTAACTAGAGAAGGTCAATAACAGCTTGTGCAGTACCCTCAGTCACACACACACACACACACACACGCACACACACACACTCACTTGAATACACACAAACACACTCACTGTCTCAGTGTTGTTCACTCAAACACTCACCGACAAACGCATATTCACTGCACACCTGTACACATTCAGTTGCTTACTGACACACATACAAATGCTCGCTCAAACACACTCACTTTCAGTCACTTTATGACACACTCATTCACTTACACACACACACACACACACACTCACAAACTTTATCTCACTCTCATGCACACACTCATGCACTCACGCTCATGAGCACACACACATAAACCCGCTCACTCTCACACACACGTGCACAAATGCACACTCTCTAATACACACACACCCGGTCTAACACACACACACACACAAACAGTCAGTCACTCTCATTCTCACGCACACTCACACACACACAGGGCCGTGGGTGGGCGGGTGTTGACTCAGGATGTGTTTGATCTCGTCTCCTAAAGGCAGGAGGACTCAGCCCATCGATCAGCAGTAAAACCGCGTGGGGCAAAGGACTGTTGCTATGGCGTTTGGAGGACATGATGAATGAGTGATTTAATGAAAGAAGCCAGAAAGTCAGAGAAATGCAGAATGTCTGTCATCTTATGATTTAGGGTATTGAGATCAACATGAGAAACACGGCTGACCAAGAGTCTGTGCAAAATTAAGCAGAGACCTCTGGTGTGTTCAAGTCCAGGTTTAATGCAGTGCTGGATACTCTGTAGACTATAGGTAAATGGGTTTGATGCAGTGCTGGATACTCTGCAGACTTTAGGTAAATGGGATTGATGCAGTGCTGGATACTCTGTAGACTGTAGGTAACTGTGCTTGATACAGTGCTGGATACTGTGTAGACTGTAGGTGAATGGGCTTGATGTACTGCTGGATACTCTGCAGACTGTAGGTGAATGGGTTTGATGCAGTGCTGGATACTCTGTAGACTGTAGGTAAATGGGTTTGATGCAGTGCTGGATACTCCGTAGACTGTAGGTGAATGGGCTTGGTGCAGTGTTGGATACTCTGTAGACTGTAGGTAAATGGGCTTGATGCAGTGCTGGATACTCTTTAGACTGTAGGTAAATGGGTATGATGCAGTGCTGGATACTCTGTATTCTGTAGGGAAATGGGTTTGATGCAGTGCTGGATACTCTGCAGACTGTAGGTGATTAAAGAGCACCAAAAGAACAGAGCTTTAGTTGAAGCACATATTCATGTAATTCATGTTTTTCATGTTCCGTTGCATATACTCCATGGAGACACACTCCCAGCAAGAGTGCGCCTGATCAGGGCTGCACAGCATGAGAAACGGACAGAAAATTCGCTCTACAACATGGTCCAGTCTTTAAGAGCTGGAGGAGGCACTCTAGTCACCACAGGGAGAGAGAGCCACTCTGCAGTCCCCCAGCTGAGCTGCGCAGACACTCTGCAGCCCCCATACCTGAGCTGCGCAGTCTCTCTGCAGCCCCCCCAACCTGAGCTGCGCAGTCACTCTGCAGCCCCCCCAAGCTGAGCTGCGCAGTCACTCTGCAGCCCCCCAGCTGAGCTGCGCAGTCCCTCTGCAGTCCCTCAACTGAGCTACGCAGTCCATGTTGCAGAACGGCAATGAAGATCACCAGTCCATGCTACACTGGGGGCAGTATGCATGTTGCACTCAAGGGTATTTATTTTGAGGATTGCGTCCTTAATTTCAAGCAGATTTTCATATGGATTTTTCATATCAGTTTTACTGTAATTGCCAGCTGTTGTGCAAATATGGCATGGCCCCTCCCTCACTGTGCCTTATGCAATGTATCATCATGTCATTAATCATATGCACTTCTCTGGAGACCAGCATCTGCCCGACAAAGTAATACATAATACATAATACATATGTGCACGTTTCCAGAGTGTGGCTCCCTGGGACAGGCCAGTGAGCTGAACTGCACACGTAACCCTGTGTGTGTGTAAGTGCGATCCCTACAAACAGAAACAATCCAACTATCCCTCCCTCTGCAGACGCCTGCCGCTCCTCTGTCTGATGAAGGGAATTACCTTGTTAGGAGAAGGAAGTGACCTGGTTAGTGGGAGGAAATGACCTCATTAGCATGCAGTCAGTTGGACAGGTTCCAGACTCGTTAGGTGAGATACCCGGCAGCAGCTGTGAGCCGGGGCTGGGAGAAGCACAGGGAGAGCACGGCACATACCTGTTGCTATGCTGAGATTTACACTTACACCTGTGTTATGCTTACCTGTGCTACATTCACCTGTGCTATCCTGACACCCACTCACTTGTGCTATACTCACACTAACATGCACACACACAAAAGTACCCCCTCACTCACTCAGAATAACACAAATGCACACACACACACACACACACACAGATCATTCCTCCTGTTCAATTACGAGATGTAATGTATGACTGTAATTTCACTTATTGGTTTAAATTGCTCAGGTAAGAACTGCTGTCTGAGTGCACATTGCTATAACCCACACAGCACAGTGATATAACCCACACAGCACAGTGCTATAACCTAATCAGCACAGCCCTGTAACCCACACAGCACAGTGCTATAACCCAATCAGCACAGCCCTGCAACCCACACAGCACAGCCCTATAACCCACACAGCACAGCACTATAACCCACACTGCACAGCACTATAACCCACACAGCACAGTGCTATAACCCAATCAGCACAGCACTATAACCCACACAGTACAGTGATATAACCCACACAGCACAGTACTATAACCCACACAGCACAGTACTATAACCCACACTGCACAGTGCTATAACCCAATCAGCACAGCACTATAACCCACACAGCCAGTTATATAACCCACACAGCACAGCACTATAACCCACACAGCCAGTGATATAACCCACACAGCACAGCACTATAACCCACACAGCCAGTGATATAACACCACACAGCAAGCCACTATAACCCACACAGCACAGTGCTATAACCCACACAACCCGGTAACCCACACAACACAATGCTATAACCCACACAGCACAGCCCTATAACCCACACAGCACAGTCCTATAACCCACACAGCACAGCCCTATAACCCACACAGCACAGCAATATAACCCACACAGCACAGCCCTATAACCCACACAGCACAGTCCTATAACCCACACAGCACAGTGATATAACCCACACAGCACAGCACTATAACCCACACAGCACAGCCCTATAACCCACACAGCACAGTGCCATAACCCACACAACCCGGTAACCCACACAACACAGTGCTATAACCCACACAGCACAGCCCTATAACCCACACAGCACAGCACTATAACCCACACAGCACAGCCCTATAGCCCACACAGCACAGTCCTATAACCCACACAACCCGATAACCCACACAACACAATGCTATAACCCACTCAGCAGTATAACCCAAAGGCCTTTAACCCGAACGCACACACAGAGTCCATGCTGACAGCCAGAGCAGCAGCACACAGACATGCACGCGCTACACCCACACATGCGTTTCACATGACTACACCGCAAGGGTCATAACAAATCATAAATATTCATAAGGTTACAAAATGGCATCCATACTCTCACATTAATGCGTCGGGTCATTTAGTTGCTCCAGTATCAGGTGTCATAAAGCGTGCGCTGCAACCTGGACCATCTCAATGTGAGTGGCTCAAACACAAAGACAGTAGTGGCCTGACCTGTGTATGAAGGCTTTCTATTATTATTATTATTATAATTATTATTATTATTACTGTTGTTGTTAGATCCTTTACGTCATTATGTACAGCCCTCGTTATTTTTGGCAGAAAGAGATTTTTGTTCAGCCTCTGAGCGGTTGAGGGGAGAGGGGAGGTATGTCCCAGATTAGGGGACCCAGATGGGGATCTGGCCGCAGTATTGGGGAACCCCCCACCCCCCTCCCCAAACCCCTTGCTGTATGCAACATGAGCCTTAATAGCCATTATGTGTCAGGACCCAGTCCACCCCAATTTACTTCCAATACCTCCACTTACTTCAGAAATTTGCTACAACACCTCCACCTGCTACAGGAACATGCTACAACACCTCCACCTGCTACAGGAACATGCTACAACACCTCCACCTGCTTCAGAAACATGCTACAACATCTCCACCTGCTACAGGAACATGCTACAACACCTCCACCTGCTACAGGAACATGCTACAACACCTCCACCTGCTTTAGTAATACACTGCAACACCTCCTCCTGCTTCAAAAACACACTACAGCACCTCCAGCTGCTTCAGAAACATGCTACAACACCTCCACCTGCTTCAGGAACACACTACAACACCTCCACCTGCTTTAGGAACACGCTAAAACACCTCCACCTACTTTAGAAACACACTACAGCACCTCCACCTGCTTCAGAAATGTGCTACTACACCTCCACCTGCTTCAGGAACACAATGTGAACACCTCCATCTACTTCAGAAACATGCTACAGCACCTCCACCTGCTTCAGAAACATGCTACAACACCTCCACTTGCTTTAGAAACACACTACAGCACCTCCACCTGCTTCAGAAACATGCTACAACACCTCAACCTGCTTTAGAAACACACTACGGCACCTCCACCTGCTTCAGAAACACGCCACTACACCTCCGCCTGTTTCAGGAACACAATGTGAACACCTCCATCTACTTCAGAAACATGCTACAGCACCTCCACCTGCTTCAGAAACATGCTACTACACCTCCACCTACTTCAGGAACACAATGCGAACACCTCCACTTGCTTTAGAATCACACTACAGCACCTCCACCTGTTTCAGAAACACGCTACAACACCTCCATCTGCTTTAGGAACACACTACAACATGTCCACTTTCTTTAGGAACACAATAACAACACCTCCACCTGCTTCAGAAACATGCTAACAATGCCCCCACATAATGCATTTATACAGTTCTACATCTTACCGAAACTGTTCAGCTAAAGAACTTCGCTCAAGGGTAAAACTGTAAAGCTGTGAATCTGTAATTTGAACTGGCAACCCCCAGAGTTCCAAGCCCAGTTACATTTCCTAGTTTCTTGTAACCCTAAGACAATCATTGTAAGCCAATCAAAGAGATCTGTTGGATGTAAATCAGCCCATCCCAAAGAGCTGTATGATGTAAATAAGCCAATCGGAAAGAGCTGTAGCAGAGCAGAAGTAAATAAGATATGAACGTTGTTCATATCAGAAAGATATGAACAACACAAACAAGCCAATCAGAGAGAGGTGTAGAACAAAAATTAGCCAATCAGAGGTAGAGGAACTGACCGGGTCGTTTCTCTGTACGGCTCCTGCGGCCGCCGCACAGCCGGACCTTGGAGATGAGGCCCAGGATCTGCTTCTGGCACAGGGACTTGTTGCTCTTGGGGCAGGGCTTGCGCTTGCTGGTGACAGGCCGGTTGCCCTGGTCCTCTTTCACCGCCCTCTTCTGCCGGATCAACGAGCTGGCGAGGGCTGCCATGGCCCCCCCCCAAACCCCGACCTGCGATTGCGCCTGTGATGGGGTCCACTCTCACCTACCCTTCCTCCTCCTCCTCTTCCTCAGACCCCACCACTTCCAGAGGCCAGCAGAATGGGCAACCAGCGCCCCCTCCTGCTGAGCCAGCAGAACCAGTCCAGGTAAAAATCGAGGTGCAGGTGAAAGGTCACCCCTGGGGGGAGGGTGGGGTGGTCAATCCACTTTCAGCCTGAGCAAAACGAACAGCAACACAGTACGTCCCAAAAAACCCCAAAATCCCATCAGGGAGCCCCCACCACCCTCACCCACACCACAAAAACAAAACACTGAACACTAAACACTGAACACACTCCCAGCCTCCCCAATCCACAGCCTTCAGTCACTATAGCTCTCCACGTGAAAGTTTGTGAAAACCCAGCACTAAAAAAAGCACAAAAATGTATATAAATTTTGTATAAAATCGTCCTCAACAAAAAAAAAAATGTAAATGTACAGCTGAAACGAGCGATTCTTCGTGGTGTGAAACGCACAGCCAAGCAGTCGCAGTCCCTCCGTCTGAGTCCAAAGTTTTGCGGCTCCGGGCAGAGAGGACTGAGGGGAAGCCCAGGCAGTCACATCCTGAGCCGGGATGGCAGCGGGACACCGCCACCGCCACGAGCAGACCCTCCTCTACCTCCTCTACCTCCTCTTCCTCCCTCACAACCCCCAATCATCACACTGACTCCACGCTACCGCCTCTACACACAGAGGTGACATTCACCAGAGAGAGAGAGAGAGAGAGAGAGAGGGAGAGGGAGAGAGAGAGAGAGAGCTTAAAGACAGCGAGGCAACAACTAGTCTCTCGGACGCCCTACTACAACATCCATCCAATCGTCCTTCAGAGAGAGAGAGAGGGAGGGAAGAGAGAGAGAAAAAGGGGGATGAAAGGAGAGGAAGAGGATGGTGCTGGCGATGGCAGGCTTTGTCACCTGCCAGAGAGGAGCAGGGAGCTCTGTAAGTATCCCATCATCTGAATGTCCCGGGTCAGCGCCTCGCGTGCGCGCACACACACACACGCGCGCACACACACACACACCGGTCCACGCCGTTACGGCACGTTTCCGATTCCTTTAGAGCGAGACAGGGACTCCAGAGCCCTGCATCGCTGTGTGTGTGTGTGTGAGTGTGAGTGTGAGTGAGTGTGTGTGAGACAGAGTGCCAGAGTGAGTGCGTGTTATAGTGTGTCAGCGTGTGTGCGTGTGTGACTCTCTCACTCTCTCACAGCTCACAATGGATTACAGAGCAAGCACTAGCAACATGCTTCCCTCTCTCTCCCTCTCTTGCTCTTTCTCCGTCTCTACTCTCTCCCTCTCTCTCTCCGTCTCTCTTCCCCTCTCCCTGTCTCTCTCCCCCTCTCTCTCTCTCTGTCTGTTTTACAGACACACACATACTGTTCCTCTAAGCCCTCCCCTTCTCCACCCTCTCCCCCTCTCTCTTTCCCTATTACTCAGAATCTGTCCTTCCTTCTCCTTTCTCCCCCAGTCTTTTTCTTCTCCTTTTCTCCTCTATTAATTTTTTGCCCTCCCTCCCCCCCCCCACATTTCCGCTACTCATCCCCCAGCTCACCTGCCCCCCATCCCCCTGACAGCGAAATAAATATATAATCCATAAGCTAATGTTGTCTTAAAGGAACAGACAGTGATTGGCTGTCAGGGCGTTTAGAGTCCACAGTGACAATGACAGATACACCCTGACAGCATGTATATTCCTCCTTTTCGACTGCCGTTACCCCAGTACGCACACACACACACACACACACACACAAACGCACACACATACAAACGCACACACACACACACACACACTCTCTCTCTTTCTATACACAAGCACACACACACACTCTCTTTCTATACACAAACACACACGCACACTCTCTCTCTTTCTATACACAAACACACACACACACACTCTCTTTCTATACACAAACACACACACACACACTTTCTCAATATACAAACACACACACACACTCTCTTTCTATATACAAACACACACATACACACACTCTCTCTCTATACACAAACACACACACACACACGCTCTCCCTCTCTCTTTACAGAAACACACACACACAAACACACACACCCTCTGTCTATTAAACACACAATCACATGCACAAACACACAAAATATGATACTCACACGCAAACACACTCCAATACAAAACATGTACAAAACACAAATAAAGGGTGACAAAAATGCACACACACATACACACACTTAAATGACTGAAACCTACAGTAAATATTGGGTAACACTGGTGGGGATGGGTTTTTATTGTGAGTGTACAGTCTGGATTCATTTACGCTGTCTCTCCATATTCTCTCTTACAAAAAGAGATAGTAATCTCAATGACACATTTCTCATGAAATAAAAGCCAAATAAAATGATATATAAACACAGATTTAAGTGAACTTTTGCCCACAGTCACACACATACACATGCTGACAGATTCCATTATACTGTCTTTGGAATTCAACAATTCAGGCTTTGTCTCTAAAATTGTAGTCTGATATTCCACAGCATAAAACACTGTACAGTTTATTGTTGCAGATATTTTCCAGAGTGCCCTATAGCTAAAACAGCAGCTTTATCTGCGCCAGTAGATAAAGCCCCGTGTCTCTTACATCTCTGTGTAAGAGACACGGGGTAGTTGAACACTCCAGCTGGAGGTGTTTTCATCTCTGTGTAAGAGACACGGGGTAGCTGAACACTCCGGCTGGAGGAGACACAGGACACATTTAGTAAGCAGACTCTTCTGCCTTTATTCAAGCGTAATCCTGCTAAATCACACTCAATTGCACACTTTTCAACGTTATCTTCCCCTTCACCTTTGTTTGTATGATCAGTCATGTCTCTGGTTTCTTTCGTTTCACCAGGTCTTGGGTGAAAAGTGGTAAGTATGGAATTCCCTGTAATTTTTGTGAGGGAGTAAAGCTACAGTGAGTGACCATATTTCAAAGCATCTTTCATTATAACATTTTTAAGTATGTATTTCATAAGGCATATATATATCCCTCACTTCTTTTTGGTACGGTTTATATCCCCACCTTCAAAATAACCACAGCCCACGCTATTTTCATTTTTTTCAAGAATGGGCAAAAATAAGCTTAATGTGATTAGATTGCCGCAGCTAACAGGGAGTACATATGCTACCAGTACTTACCATGTGACCGGACGTTTTCCCTGTCATTTTCCAATTTTCCCATTACGGCCTCCAGAAACTGAAATTACACCGCACATTTCAGCGTCAAATTCACAAGTACACATAAAGCCAAAACACTTTCCGTTGGTGGAAAAGTACCATAAAAATTAAGCAGAGGGAAATATCTTTCTGCTACCCACTAATGCAGATCTTTGAGAGGCGAAAGAGGCAGAAATTTACTTCTCTCTGAGCTCCAGAACTTCCTAAGATTCATTGGTGTCAGGATTTGGGGATTGTGGGGGCCCCAAAGGGCATTTCACTTTGTCCTGATGCTCAGGAAACCTGCGTAGCATGGTGTGCTAATGGTACAATCACGTTATATGGAGACATGATGAGGTTACAGGGCTTGCGGCATAAGGTGCACCTGGTCACATTAAATGACTTTGTCTGCCTCAGACATAACTGTACTGTGCAGGGTGAGGATCAGACCCAATCACTGCCATGAGATGGCTGCCCTAAGCATGACTGACACACTGTGTTTAACAGCTCTGAACACACCACATGGGTTGAAAGGATTTCTTTAGCTTTCTGCGAACATAAACCCACCCAGGTGATGCAAAAAGAGTAAAAGCTGATTCAACAGCCCATGCTACAGTCTCCCCTAGCTTAGAGGTACATGTTTGGCGCTCATTACGCCTGCCTGTAAAGATTCAGAGCTGTTGTCATTTTTGAGGCTGTTGTTTTGTGTTTTTTAGAAACTATTATGTTATGCGTCCGTCTGTACCTGTCAGTGAGCTTCAACTTGCCACTGTTCCTCTTCCCTTACACTTCATCCTTGTTTGGTGTGTGCATTCCAGATTTTCAATGTTTCTTTTCCCCTTTTACACATTTAATATTTTTTTTTAGTTTCTGTGATTGGTAAGGTTGAGTAGAGCTGCAGACTGGGTTGGATTAGAGCTACCGAGAGAGTTGGGTAAAGCTGCAGATGGGGTTGAGTAGAGCTGCAGACAGGGCTGAGTAGAGCCGCTGACAGGGTTGAGTAGAGCTGCAGACAGGGTTCAGCAGAGCTGTAGACAGGGTTGAGTAGTGCTGCAGACGGGGTTGAGTAGAGCTGCAGACAGGGTTGAGTAGAGCTGCAGACAGGGTTGAGCAGAGCTGCAGACAGGGTTGAGTAGTGCTGCAGACAGGGTTGAGTAGAGCCGCAGACAGGGTTGAGTAGAGCTGCAGACAGGGTTGAGTAGAGCCGCAGACAGGGTTGAGTAGAGCTGCAGACAGGGTTGAGTAGAGCTGCAGACAGGGTTGAGTAGAGCTGCAGACAGGGTTGAGTAGTGCTGCAGATGGGGTTGAGTGGAGCTGCATACAGAGTTAAGGGGAGCTGCAGACAGGGTTGAGTAGTGCTGCAGATGGGGTTGAGTTGAACTGCAGACGGGGTTGAGTGGAGCTGCAGATGGTGTTGAGTGGAGCTGCAGATGGTGTTGAGTGGAGCTGCAGATGGTGTTGAGTAGAGCTGCAGATGGTGTTGAGTGGAGCTGCAGATGGTGTTGAGTAGAGCTGCAGATGGTGTTGAGTGGAGCTGCAGATGGTGTTGAATAGAGCTGCAGACTGAATGAGTTGCCTCTGCTGTGAGGGGTGAGCAGGCCCAGTTCTTCTGACACTTCAGCACACAGCTCTTTCTCTTCAGCAGGACAGGGGCCAAACGAACCCCTGTATCCTCAGTGGCAGCTCTTTCAGAAAGCCAGTGATCCCACTCCAACTACGCAGCAGAGCGGGCAGGACTAATTACGGCATTGTGTGGCTGTCTCTCTCTCGCTCTCCCTCTCAAAAACACTCACACACACACACACACACACACACACACACACAAAAATAAAAGCATTCCCGCTCACACTTACACACTCTCTCTCCCTCATTCTCAGACACTGGGGTGATGAAAAGAGCTTTGTACTCTGTATCTATCCCAGATAAACAGTGCTGGGTGAATAAATCTCTGTACTCAGTGTTTCTATCCCAGATAAACAGCACTGGGTGAATAGATCTCTGTACTCAATGTATCTATTCCAGAAAAACAGCACTGGGTGAACAGATCTCTGTACTCAGTGTATCTATCCCTGAAAAACGGCGCTGGGTGAAAAGATCTCTGTTCTCAATGTATTTATCCCAGATAAACAGTGCTGGGTGAGTAGATCTCTGTACTCAATGTATCTATCCCAGATAAACAGCGCTAGGTGAATAGATCTCTGTACTCTGTATCTATCTCAGATAAACGGCACTGGGTGAATAGATCTCTGTTTTCAGTGTATCTATCCCAGATAAACAGGGCTGGGTGAATAGATCTCTGTACTCTGTTTGTCGATCCCAAATAAACAGCATTGGATGAACAGATCTCTGTTCTCGATGTATCTATCCCAGATAAACAGCAATAAATGAACAGATCTCTGTGTTCAGTGTAACTAATTCAGATAAACAGTGCTGGGTGAGCAGATCACTGTGTTCTGTGTATCTATCCTAGATAAACAGCGGTGGGTGAATAGATCACTGTGTTCTGTGTATCTGTCCCAGATAAACAGCGGTGAGTGAACAGATCACTGTGTTCTGTGTATCTATCTCAGATAAACAGCGGTGGGTGAACAGATCACTGTGTTCTGTGTATCTATCTCAGATAAACAGCGGTGGGTGAACAGATCACTGTGTTCTGTGTATCTGTCCCAGATAAACAGCGGTGGGTGAACAGATCACTGTGTTCTGAGTATCTATCTCAGATAAACAGCGGTGGGTGAATAGATCACTGTGTTCTGTGTATCTATCTCAGATAAACAGCGGTGGGTGAACAGATCACTGTGTTCTGTGTATCTATCTCAGATAAACAGCGGTGGGTGAACAGATCACTGTGTTCTGTGTATCTATCTCAGATAAACAGCGGTGGGTGAATAGATCACTGTGTTCGGTGTATCTATCCTAGATAAACAGCGGTGGGTGAATAGATCACTGTGTTCTGTGTATCTGTTCCAGATAAACAGCGGTGGGTGAACAGATCACTGTGTTCTGTGTATCTGTTCCAGATAAACAGCGGTGGGTGAATAGATCACTGTGTTCTGTGTATCTGTTCCAGATAAACAGCGGTGGGTGAATAGATCACTGTGTTCTGTGTATCTATCTCAGATAAACAGCGCTGGGTGAACAGATCACTGTGTTCTGTGTATCCGTTCCAGATAAACAGCGCTGGGTGAACAGATCACTGTGTTCTGTGTATCTATCTCAGATAAACAGCGCTGGGTGAACAGATCACTGTGTTCTGTGTATCTGTTCCAGATAAACAGTGCTGGGTGAATAGATCACTGTGTTCTGTGTATCTGTTCCAGATAAACAGCGGTGGGTGAACAGATCACTGTGTTCTGTGTATCTATCTCAGATAAACAGCGGTGGGTGAACAGATCACTGTGTTCTGAGTATCTATCTCAGATAAACAGCGGTGGGTGAACAGATCACTGTGTTCTGTGTATCTATCTCAGATAAACAGCGCTGGGTGAACAGATCACTGTGTTCTGTGTATCTGTTCCAGATAAACAGTGCTGGGTGAATAGATCATTGTGTTCGGTGTATCTATCCCACCAAAACAGTGCTGGATAAATAGAGTTCTCTGAACATTCCCTTTCTGCCAGAACATCCCCTCTCTGCCTGGGTTTCCTCTCACATCTAAACTGGCCTACTTTTGTCGCTCAGTGCCCCCCCCCCATCCCCCCACCCCCTCCAGCTCCATCGTACGGCACAGATGTGAGGATGTAGTCTCTAATCCTCTCTTTGTTATGTAACCACGCGTGGAATATCCTTTTTGGCTTCAAAATGATATTTTTAATTTGTATGACCTCAAGGGCAGTCTCTCATTAGTGGCAGACCACAAAATCAGTTTTGATCTATTTACTGGGACAAGCTGGTAACTGGGTTTGAGTGAGACAGACTGGTAAGTGGGTTTGAGTAAGACAGGCTGGTAAGTGGGTTTGAGTGAGACAGGCTGGTAAGTGGGTTTGAGTGAGACAGGCTGGTAAGTGGGTTTGAGTGAGACTGGCTGGTAACTGGGTTTGAGTGAGACAGACTGGTAAGTGGGTTTGAGTAAGACAGGCTGGTAAGTGGGTTTGAGTAAGACAGGCTGGTAAGTGGGTTTGAGTGAGACTGGCTGGTAACTGGGTTTGAGTGAGACAGGCTGGTAAGTGGGTTTGAGTAAGACAGGCTGATAAGTGGGTTTGAGTGAGACAGGCTGGTAAGTGGGTTTGAGTGAGACAGGCTGGTAAGTGGGTTTGAATGAGACAGGCTGATAAGTGGGTTCAATTGCAATAGGATGATAAGTGGGTTTGAGTGAGACAGGCTGGTAAGTGGGTTTGAGTAAGACAGGCTGGTAAGTGGGTTTGAGTAAGACAGGCTGGTAAGTGGGTTTGAGTGAGACTGGCTGGTAACTGGGTTTGAGTGAGACAGGCTGGTAAGTGGGTTTGAGTAAGACAGGCTGATAAGTGGGTTTGAGTGAGACAGGCTGGTAAGTGGGTTTGAGTAAGACAGGCTGGTAAGTGGGTTTGAGTGAGACAGGCTGGTAAGTGGGTTTGAGTGAGACAGGCTGGTAAGTGGGTTTGAATGAGACAGGCTGATAAGTGGGTTCAATTGCAACAGGATGATAAGTGGGTTTGAGTGAGACAGGCTGGTAAAATGCTTCGCTGATAAGAGTGCGAGTTCAGAGAACCGCTCTGTTTTGGTGTCTGTGTTTGCTTGTGGTTTGTGCTTTATGTGTGTTAGTGTGTGTGTGAGGGGTGGGGGGGGGGGGGCAGAGAAGCAGAAAGATAACATGCAGATTTGATAAGGCGGCTGCAAGTTTGAGGGGATTCACGTGTTCCTATGTTTGCGTTTATGTATATTAGCATTGTGAGTACCTCCTCTACAGTACTCTACTCCTTCATGCAATTTCTAAGGCAGTTATTGTCACTGTATTAAATGTTCACTACCACAGGAATCTAACAGAACCAAAGCAAACGAACTCCAGAATGTGCTGGGTCCAGATCAGATGAGTGCAGAACCACAACGAGAGAACACCAGAATATGCCGGGTCCAGATAAGATCCTCGCTATGCCTGTGCTCCATGTGACATTTACCCTGAAAGCTCCAGACAAAAATATGTTACACAGTTGGACTAAATATAAAACTGTGACAAATGATGAATCAGTGCGGATTAGAGTATTAAGAAAATGCACGATGCCTCCATAAAGGTTTTTAGCACATGATAAACTCAAAGCATTTCTATTTTGAAAGAGGTACATCAGACAAGTGAAATCTGTGTTTAAACAGCGATAAAAGGGAGTAGGTGAGGACCGGGGGAATCATATTCCCTAAGTGGTTATCGCTTCAGCCAGCAGCCATTGGTTGCGCAGGATTGATCTGTTTCCAGTCGTTCTGCTTGGCCATTAAAACCCCGGCTCTGCAAAACCTGCAGTTCAGCAGCTGGAACCCTCAGATCCTGTCACTCCTCCACCAAATACCACGTCTGGCGCTCAGAGGGGCTTTCGCGTGTTTGACGGGATGTTGCTGAGCCCAAACAGCGTCCTGGAGGAGTCACAGGCCCAAATTTGCCAAGGAATAGTCGCGGCGCAAAACTATTCAATATATGGCGACTGGTTTAGAAATACTAGCTCTAATCACACAATCAAAACATTAAACACCCTTGTTTCGCAATTTTACGGTATGAGACGTCCAGATAACGAGGTAATGCCAAATGGTTACGGGGCAACCAGGCTCAACTAGTGAGGGGAACTCAAGAAAAATAAAACTCAAATGTCATGATCAGGTAATAGATATAACGACTAACGAGGCACAGCTTCATAATGCTGCATTACAGCAAATGAATTAAACACCAACCAAGAAGAGAAAGTTTTGAAGTGACATTATGTTCAAAATTAATGTATTAGGTATAGGCAAAAAAAATTAGCAGTACATGAAGTAAAGAAAATATAGCAAGATGTTTGACAGTAAACAAAAAGCTTTCCTACAATATAATACTGGCAAAAGACACAGCTGGTGGTCCAACAAGGGAGAGAATATTAAGACCAATAGGAACAAGGTAATTACAACAACACATTCCACTTGTCCCACCCTCTCACTTTCTGTAGATAGAGCTACTTCTGAAAATAAAGCTGCCATGTTGGGAACCGCTATACTTCGCAAAAACATGTGTGATTATTTGTTTTGCATCATACGCAACCTGTACATTCATAGGATTTGTGTGTTCTCTATTTCTGAACAAGTTTTATGTTCTTGTGATGGACCCACACAACTGTAATTTTAAAAGATCCAGACGCAAGGACATACACAGCTAACAGTAGCTTCACCATGGCCGAGTATTTAATATTTGGGTACGAGGCTCAAGTTCCTCCAGTAGTGAAATTATCCTGTGATTGTGTACCAAAATGACATCACTTTTTGCTGTTCAGTAAACTGACAGAATGTTCATTGGACGGAAGACCATTTCTTCTCTGTGTCTTCTAGCTCTTATGACTGCTATATATTAACATGACTTCAATAGGGTTAGAGCTATAGTCTGAGCTATAATTCCCACGCAAAGAGGAGAGTCATAATTATTGCAAGGTTTAGTAAATTAGAAGGAATATTTAACTCGCCTCATTTGCAAAATTTCCACCCGGTTTTTGCGCTTTCACCCCAGGTATACATAGGTATGAACAGATTTTACTATTTATCAAGAGAAAAGTCACAAAAAGACATAGTCGCCACAAACTCCATCGTAATAGCTATTTTCACCCATTACAACTGGTCAGTAATTCCCATATAATTACCAAGACATTTTAGCAACTGCTGTAATGCCTGAAAAGCAGTTCTGGTCTTTTAACAGTGGTGGGCAGCTTAGCTCTTTTCAATGAGTTGGCTTTCATGAGCAATTCAAAGTGATAAATAGACTTATCATGAGTTCAAACTTCTCATTGACACTCACCTGCTTGGGTGTCCCCTGATGAGGAAATCATCGTTACAACTTGTCTTACCTGTGGTTGCCGCTAAAGAACACTAATACGTGTGCTAACCAGCGCAAATATGTAAGCAAATACACCAGGTAGACCTTATTAAAACTATTGGATAAGTAGGGAAACAATCATAAATGATTAACATTAATATATCTGATATGTTCTTTTTTGGAGGAAAGAGCAAAGCATTATGGGTCACAGGAACATATTTCTACTATTTTGACCACCTCGCACGTCACTCGTGCTTAAGGCTTCACTCTGTATGCATCTGTGTCATGTGCAAAACATGTCCAGATTACTTCTGAGAGGAGAAGCAGGATCAGCACGACCAAAGTGCTGCAGCTCGCATTCCTGAATGCTAACCTGCTTTAGCCATCAACTCCAAGAGCTCTTGCAAGAACAGCAAATAGTTTTTAATTTGTAAATATTTTATTTGTTGAGATGTAGAATTTTTAAAAAATATTTCCAACTATTTATGTTGAGTATTGTTTATCAATATATTTATTTAAATCATATTTAATTGGTGTTAGTTTTAATACTTCAGTATTTAGTTCATTAAAATATTTATCTTATTTTATTCATTTTATCTCATTTTTATCTTTCTCTTTATGCATTGTTTAATTTGGTTCAAGATACAAAGTAGAGTTGCCCACATACTGTGTCACAATTCATTGAATTTATGTATTTTTAGAGCCACAATTTCAAACAAGCTAATCATTCAACCATCTGTGCAGATACATCTCCATTTCCCTTGCTTTTGAACAAGCAGTACTGTCATTTAATCAATAGACACAACATTTCAGAGTAGTTTGTAAAAAACAACACCATTTCACCAGCTAAAATGAACCAATAGAACACATTATTGTGTCCCATAAAGCTGACTTTCCATCACGAAACAGCTCGTCTATCTGTTAGCCTCAAGTTTTATGTACTGATTCTGTGAATGATGAATCACATGATACAGTGTACTGGGCGTTTCTTTGTGCGTACCGATTCAGTGAAAGATGAACGATGACCCACATGATATAGCGTCCTGGGCGATTCTTTGCGCATATCGATTCACTGAACGATGAACGTTGGACCACATGATACAGTGTACTGGGTGATTCTTAGTGCGTACCGATTCAGTGAACGATGAATGAAGAACCACGAATGAGGTGGTTCCGTCAGACTGATTGAGAGTCGCGTATTGCCTTAATCAGTGTACTGGGTGATACAGTGTCCGTCAGAACATTCGAGAGTTACATACTGCCTTCCTAGCGGAAGGCTGTGGCTTGGGTTTTAGCCGAGAAACTCCAGCAGTTTCTAAAAGCAAAAAAATAATTACTATTCCAAGTGGTACGCACAGGTAGGTAAATGTCAAAGGTTGTCATCTTTGTAACTTAAGTTTTTTTTCTGAGACTGGCCTGTTACTGTGACCTATTTTGTTTGGGGCATTGACCCTTTGTGTCTGGTAGTAGTAAGTAGCCCGTCACTGTGTGCAATGATACACAATGTTTGCGACAAATTCCGTCAGAGTGAGAGGAACGTGAGGACCGTATCGGGTATTTGTAGCAACTAGCAATGGAAGAGGAGCAAGAAAAAAGAACGACTCGGTTGTGTTTGTGAAGCGACACGATCGACCAACTAAAAAGAATCCTTCAAAAAGACTGATACTTTCACCTACTGCACACCACTATCCTTTAGTGAATCTGGCCCCAAGTGCGCTGTGCTACAGCTAACAAGTGGCTGCCAGCCCCAACACAGACACAGCGAACCCTCCAACATTCATCATCCATACCTCACTGAATTCCTGCAATTATTTTGAACTGCCAAGTTACTCCAGCAACATTAGTAGTAGTAGTAGCTGTACTGGTAGTAGAACGACCCTCACTGGCTTTCCTGTTATACTCTGTGTGGCCTGCAATGTGTAAAATGGTCACAGGTTCTCCAGTACTACTGTCTGTGGCATGTAGGTTGTAAAATAGTCACTGGCTCTCTCCCATAGTACTGTGTGTGGCATGTAGGGTGTAAAATAATCGCTGGCTCTCTCCTGCAGTACCATGTGGGGCCTGTTGGGTGTAAAATAGTCCCTGGATCTCCTCTTTAGTGTTTTGTGTAGCCTGTAGTGTGTAAAATAGTCACTGGCTCTCCTATTTAATACTGTGTGTGGCCTGTAGTGTGTAAAATAGTCACTGGCTCTCCCCATAATACTGTATGTGGCCTGAAGCGTGTAAAATAGTCACTGGCTCTCCTCTGTAATACTGTGTGTGGCCTGTAGCGTGTAAAATAGTCACTGGCTCTCCCCATAATACTGTATGTGGCCTGAAGCGTGTAAAATAGTCACTGGCTCTCCCCATAATACTGTATGTGGCCTGAAGCGTGTAAAATAGTCACTGGCTCTCCTCTGTAATACTGTGTGGTCTGTAGAGTGTAAAATAGTCACTGGCTCTCCCCATAATAGTGTGTGTGGCCTGTAGAGTGTAAAATAGTCACTGGCTCTCCCCGTAATATTGTGTGTGGTCTGTAGAGTGTAAAATAGTCACTGGATCTCCCCTAATACTGTGTGTGGCCTGCAGCATGTAAAAGAGTCACTGGCTCTCCCCGTAATAGTGTGTGTGGCCTGTAGAGTGTAAAATAGTCACTGGCTCTCCCCGTAATAGTGTGTGTGGCCTGTAGAGTGTAAAATAGTCACTGGATCTCCCCGTAAAAGTGTGTGTGGCCTGTAGAGTGTAAAATAGTCACTGGCTCTCCCCGTAATATTGTGTGTGGCCTGTAGAGTGTAAAATAGTCACTGGCTCTCCTCTGTAATACTGTGTGTGGTCTGTAACATTTTAAATAGTCACTGGCTATCCCATTTAATACTGTGTGTGTGGCCTGTAGCATGTAAAAGAGTCACTGGCTCTCCCCGTAATAGTGTGTGTGGCCTGTAGAGTGTAAAATAGTCACTGGCTCTCCCCGTAATATTGTGTGTGGCCTGTAGAGTGTAAAATAGTCACTGGCTCTCCCCGTAATATAGTGTGTGTGGCCTGTAGAGTGTAAAATAGTCACAGGCTCTCCTCTGTAATACTGTGTGTGGTCTGTAGAGTGTAAAATAGTCACTGGATCTCCCCTAATACTGTGTGTGGCCTGCAGCATGTAAAAGAGTCACTGGCTCTCCCCGTAATAGTGTGTGTGGCCTGTAGAGTGTAAAATAGTCACTGGCTCTCCCCGTAATAGTGTGTGTGGCCTGTAGAGTGTAAAATAGTCACTGGATCTCCCCGTAAAAGTGTGTGTGGCCTGTAGAGTGTAAAATAGTCACTGGCTCTCCCCATAATATTGTGTGTGGCCTGTAGAGTGTAAAATAGTCACTGGCTCTCCTCTGTAATACTGTGTGTGGTCTGTAACATTTTAAATAGTCACTGGCTATCCCATTTAATACTGTGTGTGTGGCCTGTAGAGTGTAAAATAGTCACTGGATCTCCCCTAATACTGTGTGTGGCCTGTAGGGTGTAAAATAGTCACTAGCTCTCCCCTGTAGTACTTTGTGGTTCAGCTCCTTGTGGAGTTCAGTTATGAAAGCAGTGAAATTACTACCACCTTCAACAATTCCACATGAGGCAGGAGCAACAGACGGAAGGAGGGCAGTGCCTGCAGCACTGGCAGGGCAGATCTGTCTATCACAGTCTCCTCCATCTCTCACCGGACACGCTGAAACACACACGCCATTAACTTCACGCTGAAACTCAGATTTTGCCTTAAAGTCTTATCACACTCCTCTGAAAATAATCTGGCAGATTTTATTCTTCCTGTCATCTGACTGCCAATGCATGTTAAATACAGGACTAATCACTTATGACTGTGTATTTATTTATTCATCTATTTCTGATCGTAATTAAAGCTGTCAGGAAAGCATTACGTAAAAGCATTAGTGCTCTGTGCTTCCGAACAGTAAACGTTTTTAGGGTGATTTTTTCTTGCAGTTACAAGGAAATTTGTTAAACATATGGGCAGTGGATATAAAACCGGGCTCGGACATGAAAGTAGGTTGGAAAAAGAGGGGAGGAGAGCAGAGGAGACGCAGGGAGGGTTTGAGGGAATGAAAGTGACAGAGTGCCTCTCCAGCGCGCGTGTAAAATCTGCAGCAGCATTGTACAAGTAACCAGTATGACATGTTTACACAAACTGCAGGACACATTGCTGCATCTGCCTGGGGTCCTTAGACGGCTCCTCGTGTTTAATTAAGCCTTCTATTGTGTGCGCTTGTGTGTGTGTGTGCGCGCATATGACTGTCAGTATGTGTGTGAGTATGTGTGTGCATATGACTGAGAGTGTGTGTGCATGTGACTGTGTGTTTGTGTGTGTGCGTGTGTTTATTTAGTGTTGGTTATTAGAAACAAAGGCTTCATAGATGGCCATGGGTGCCAAGCCCCTCTGTCTCACTGTGATATCAGAGTCACACAGACCCACAGGGGGGTTTGGGACAGAGAGACAGGAGGGGGTCACACAGACCACTGGGGGTTTTGGGACAGAGAGACAGGAGGGGGGCACACAGACCACTGGGGGGTTTGGGACAGAGAGACAGGGGGGGGCACACAGACCACTGGGGGGTTTGGGACAGAGAGACAGGAGAGGGGCACACAGACCACTGGGGGGTTTGGGACAGAGAGACAGGAGGGGAGCACACAGACCCACAGGGAGGCAGGGACAGAGAGACAGGGGGGAGGAAGGGCTTCTGGTTAGAGCTCTTTGCTTTTCTTGGGTTATTCTGCCAAGAGAACTTCTCAGAAATCAGGATCGTGAATCCAGAGGGAACTGCCGAAGAACCCAAGGGGCCGTTATTTCCCTCCTACTAATGAGGTGCCAGAGAAACAGACAATCTCGTTTTATCGACACACAAATAATGTGTCAATATCAAAACAGCACTGACACTTGCAGAAATAACGAGTCATTACCATAACAGTACAACATAAATAGGAATAACCTATCATTACCATAACAATACTGACGCTGACTCGCACAAACAGTTTGTAAGGTAACAACTTTTTCCAAGCTTTTGTGTCAGTCGTTTTATTCCTCTGGCAAGATTGTCAACACCTCCTCCCCCTCTCCCCTCCTTTCTCTCCTTCTCTCGCTCTCTCTCTCCTTGTGTGAATGTTAATAAAAATGGCAAATGTCTCAGAAAGACATCTCTGTTCTGTCACGCTGCCAGGTCCTCCCTCTGACTCAGCCAAGGCAGCCCAGGACACACACCCCCCTCCGCCCTCTCTTCCCTTCATCCCTTCCTCTCTCTCATCCTTTCTTCCCCTCCTCCCTCTCATCCTTTCTTTTCATCCACTCTCGTCCCTCTCATCCTTTCTTCCCATCCACCGTCCTCCCTCTCATCCCTTCTTCCCTTCCTCCATCTCATCCCTTCTTCCCATCCACCCTCCTCTCTCTCATCCCCTCTTCTCCTCCTCCCTTTTCCATCTCCATCCCTTCTTCCTCTCCTTCCTTCTCATCCCTCCCTCCCCCTCCCCTCCTCCTTCACCGATTTAACATTCCTCCTCATATCTGTACAGTACCCATCCAGCGTCACCGCAGGGCACTCTCCCCTGTGGGCCGGGTTATCTCAGGAGTCTTTACGTTTCAGATCCAGGCACTATATTTGGATTATCAGAAATCATTGCTTTTAAGAGCCAGGAAAGACTAACAGTAGGATGTCATATTAATATTGTATATAGACATACATATATAGAACACAGACGCAGTCACACATGCACGCGCTCAGTCACAACCACAAAGATGAACACACGCACTCACTCAGTCACATAAGTCACATGTATTGAAACCTCACATTAATAAGCAGTGTACGTTTTCATAGTTATTTGACGAACAAACTTGATGTGACAAAAAGGCTTTTCTAATATGAAGAAATGTAATCTCTCATTTTCTGAAAAATTGTCTTTAAGGAATAACATGATTTTTCCACAGCTGATGAAATTCTTAAGCCTCGGTCCAAAAAAAGCATACAGAAAAGCAACAAGATGGGTTCCAGATTCCAAACTAAGATATTGAAGACTCAGGGCCTTTAATGTCTTCATCTACAGCTACAACAGACACTGGCAGCTCGGGCTGGAGGTTTGTAAAATTTTAAAAGTGTTTACAGAAATGGGTCACTGAAGAAATGTGCTGGTGGGAACTGCCAGCAGGACATGAGGGCTCAGCTGGAGATGAATTAAAATTCTGAAACGATTCAAAAGGAGTAAAAGCACGTGGACACCGGGGGGTCTGTGCGCCATGCCTCCTTCTGTAGCCAAGGCAACTTACATGCCTTACACTGTGCACTCTGTCCACATTTACACACTGTGTGTCTATACCGCCACGTATTTACTCACTGTGTGTCTGCGCCGCTACATTGTGTGAACACGGTTTGTCTATCTGCTACATATTTACACACTGTGCATCTATATGCTACACATTTACGCAATGTGCGTCTTTACTGATACACATTTACGCAATGTGCGTCTTTACTGATACACATTTACACACTGTGCGTTTATAATGCCACATATTTACACACTGTGCGTCTATGCTGCTACACATTTGCACACTGTGTGTCTGTACCGCTGCACATTTATTCACTGTGTGTCTACATGCAACTATACCTGTAAACATTTACACACTGTGGTCCTCATTTATAAATATTTTCGTGTGTAACTGTGTGTAAATTTACGCGTCAATGGATACGAACAAACAAATTCCACCCGATTTATCAAACAGGCAAGTACAGCATTTATCTACATACACAGGCGGATACGAGTAAATGCTGAGTTTATGTGTGTTTGATAAATCCAGCGGAATTTGTTAGTTCATATCTGGTGATGCATAAATTTACACACAGTTTTACGAAAGTATTGCTAAATGAGGCCCTGTGTGTCTATATGTAACTATACCTCTACACTTTTACATACTGGGCATCTATACTGCTACGCATTTAAACACTGTCTGTCTATACCACAACACATACAGTATACACCCCTGTGTATACCGCTGCACATCTACGTACTGTGCATACTTGTGGATATATATCTTTATATTACACAACAAACGAAGGCTGGTGTGTGAGTATACTTTGTTCTTTAGCTAATGCTGGTGTGTGAGAATCGCTTTTTTTTAGTTTGCATTCAAATGAGAAGGAATGGTGTACTTATCATCCCTTGAAATGGAGCTAGCTCCAACTGATGAATCGTCCAGAAATATTATACAACTGTTGTTTGTCTCATTATAATTTGGGCTAAAAGAAATGTGAATTCACCTTACATATTACAGACTTATGAGCCTGAGAAACCTCGTGTGAGGAGTCTGGCCAAAGAAAATCAAGACAGGAAAAGACAGAAGAGATTTCCGGAGTTAGAGGAGGAGTAAAGCAGGTGGATCACAAACGTGATTTAAACTCGTAAATCATGAATCATACATAACACTTTTAACTCAATTCTGCCAGTTTTAATCTTTAATTGGAACTGTTTCGGCTATAAAACATCCCAGACTAGAGGGAAAGGAACGTTGTTTTTTAATAGAAGGAGATATATGGAAAAGGCTAGATAGCAGAAAAGGTGTGCAAGATTGTTTGTAAATCGGGTTCAGAAGGCCGTGCTATTTTCAGAAGGCCTCACTCGCGACTCAAGAAACTAGCCGGGCGTACAGTTCATCATTGGCTGCACGATCCTGCTCCACATGATCATACAGAGATCAGAGGTGGCCTTAGCTGTACGTTTGTGGTAGTACGCTCATCTCTCATGCTCCTCCGCCCCGTTCACAGAGGCACTCAATTCACTCTGGTGTTTTTAGCAACGCATCACATGCTCCCGTCTGGGAATGGTGGCACCAATTGATCCATGGCTGACGGACGTACAGCCTCGCTTACAAGATGCGATGCACATATCCTGTTTGTGAAGTTACCGAGCGGATGTAGGGACATTACTTTTCCGGTTACTTTGTCAAAGTCTTGCTTCCGTTTAGGGAGTATTTTCTTCAGGTAAAATAATGAGTCATGAGTTTTAGTTTGTTTGGGCCTTTAAATTACGGCTCCTTGAACAAACGAACTGGAACGCTGGCTGAAATATCTTATTATATTGATATTGTGTAGCTGCATGGCCGCATGTTTATATTGCTTCACGTTCAAAAACACACACGTTCGTATTTATACACTGAACTGTTATTCAGCTGAAAATGCTCTTGCTGAATCATCCTCACACAGGTCAAGCTTTGGCCGAATGTGTACAATAATACTGTCTCAAGTGGAAAATGAACCAGCAATTATAACGTATATCACTCTCAAACATATCACACTGAAACATTCTCACTGTACTTCACTCTCACACATTACACGATGTCACTCTCTGAAAGTAAATTTAGACTTTTTATGATACACACAAATTTCCCTGGAGTCTCACAAAATTCTCCCACTGAATCCTTCAGGTTGATTCTCTCCCAGAACGATTTGTAGTTTCTCTAACTCAGAGTTGGACACCTGGGACAAGCCTGTGTAATTAAAGGAGAGGTCTCCTTTTTTATGTAATTTATTATTTTATTTCTATTTTGTATATGCCTGTGTGAACACAGTCTGTCTTCACTGGCCAGTCAGGTCCTCCTGTGGTAGCCAGAGGATCAGTCATCTGATTGGTTGAGAAAGCAGCTGCTGGTGAATTACGAGGTGCAGGATTAATTATCTGATTGGTTGAATGACTGATTTGAATATTTTAACCGGATGTTTATTGGTCCGTTTTATTCCCATCATTCACTGCCTGGCTGAAGCCCCTTGTTGAAGGGGCTGCGGGTCATTGCAGTACTGCTGGCAGTTCATTGCAGATCATTGATATTTGGTATCAACTAGATAGTAATGGGCTCAAACAGCAACTGTATCTCGCAAACACCTCTCTGGAAAGATGGTTATCATTTTTGCCTCCAGTCTTGCATTAATATGTGTTTCTTGGCAACCGTTTTAATGATGCCATAGATTTTACCCCTCTGCACTAAGTCTAATAAGGTGATAAAGCAGTCCCCCATCTCAAACTGATAAAAAAAATTCTGAAAGTTTATAAAGCAAGGACATATCTTTTTTTTGGTTTTGGTAGTCCATTTTAGTGAGTGCAATTATTGGCTATTCATTGAGTGATGAAAAAAACCCTTTTTGACTTTCACTCAAGACCTTGTATTTATTGAGGAGGTTTAAAACTCTGGGGTTTAAAACTACAAAGTGCTTCCCCAGGTTCCACCCTCCCATATGCCTCGGTAATTAAAGGGGTTGAACTGATTCCCATTCCCCCCCTTCCCCTCTCTCTCTCGCTCTTTCTCCCTCTCTACCCCCTCCATCCCTCTCTCGTTCTCTTTGTCTTGTCGAACGGTTCCACGTTTAGCTCCCAAACGCCGTCACTTAAAGACCGTTACGTAACCTGAAATAAACACTCAGGCCGCGCCGAACTTGAACCCCGGTGTAATCCAGGGACGGATCGAGCGTGACCGGGGCGCCGTTCTGGGACGGGAGACGTGACCTCACACCCCTAATGGCCTCCAGGCTGTTCCCCGGCGTGGTGTGAGATAAACCTACAGCTGCTGCCCTTTTCGCTTAATTATGTCCGATGTGTTTCATGCACTTCACATTAAATAATGGCGTAATTACAGCAGAGGCTGTTATTAAGTTGTTTTGATAAAGATAAAGAGGAATCACCCTGATCTCTGTCTCTCTCTCTGATTAAAACGTTCGGGCGCAGAGCAGGAAGGACATGTTAGGCTCGATTATCTGAAACGGATGTAGCCGCCGATGGGTGGAGCACGTTTAAACCAAAGCGCTAACCGCCCTCCCCTGAGCTCAGATGTCTGCACTTATGTCTTCATCATCGTCGTCATCGTCATCGTCATCGTCACCCAGATTACCTGGTGAGGTAAAGTGTAACACTGAGACCAAACTGTTCCCTCTAACTTTATTCTATTTTTATAAAATCCACCCCCACCCCCACCAAAATAGAAGTATCATTTCCCAAGGTTTATCTAGGGTGTGTGTGAGGATGTGGTGCTTTACACACACACACACACACAAACTCAGTCACACAGACACAGTGTTATTGTTCTGTTTTAATATCAGGCAAGTTCACACCACTGACCCAAAAGAGACAGTAATATCAGATATTTCCCTCCCACTCCCTCCCTCTTCTCCTTTATCATCCTCTCAGCCCTCCTCTCCTCCACAGCTCGCTCGCCGCAGGAACAAACGGATTATGTCTTTTTTTAATCACAGCTACATTTGGGTAATTGCTTGGAGGGTACTAGGATCTCATACACACAGTGAGTTATTGGGTCTGCTCTCATTCTCATTTCAGCCACTGAAATATGAAATCTGCAGCAGCTCTCAAACAGCCATCGGGCACACTGACTGCAGCAGGGCCACTGTACCCCACCAGGGGGGTCTGCACCAGTGGGCGGGGCAGAGTGGAGCACCTGCCCCACGGTGTGATTGGGCTGGACAGGGACCATGTGGTGCAGACAACGACAGATCTATATTTACAGCACTTTACCTGTGTGACAAACACTCACCTGTACAGCACACTTACCTGTGTAAAAAACACTCACCTGTACAGCACACTTGCCTGTATGACAAACACTCACCTGTGCAGCACATTCACCTGTACAGCAAAGAGAGATGAGGCGAGGGGTAGAGTGGAGAAGAAAAGAGGAAAACACAGTTTTAGTGGCACAGCAAATAACAACATACTAAACTGCTGCCGCTGACCACTCTCCCTGACCAGCGTGTCACTGTGACACACTGCACTACTACAGCAACCCAGCAGGCCCAATATTCTCCCTTTCCCAGGCTACACTACACTGTGATGGCCCTGCAGGTCTGATATTCTCCTGCCCCAGGTTACACTACACTATGGTGGCCTTGCAGGCCCAAAATTTTCCTGCCCCAGGCTACACTACATTGTGGTGGCCCTGCAGGTCCAATATTCTCCCTGCTCCAGGTTACACTACACTACGGTGGCCCTGCAGGACCAATATTCTCCCTGCCCCAGGTTACACTACACGGTGGTGGCCCTGCAGGTCCAGTATTCTCCCTGCCCCAGGCTACACTACACTGTGGTGGCCCTGCAGGTCCGATATTCTCCCTGCCCCAGGTTACACTACACTATGGTGGCCCTGCAGGTCCAATATTCTCCCTGCCCCATGCTACACTACACTGTGGTGGCCCTGCAGGTCCAATATTCTCCCTGCCCCAGGTTACACTATACTACGGTGGCCCTTCAGGTCCAATATTCTCCCTGCCCCAGGCTACACCACACCGTGGTGGCCCTGCAGGTCCAATATTCTCCCTGCCCCAGGTTACACTATACTACGGTGGCCCTTCAGGTCCAATATTCTCCCTGCCCCAGGCTACACTACACTGTGGTGGCCCTGCAGGTCCAATATTCTCCCTGCCCCAGGTTACACTACACTACGGTGACCCCGCAGGCCCAAAATTCTCCCTGTCCCAGGCTATGCTGTGCTGGTTTTGGGGGGACTACTGTATAGAGCCCTAGGTGTGGTCAGAGACAGACACACACAAGCACAGAGCTCAGCATTATGTAACAGGGTACAGTAGCAACAGAGTACAGAAAAACACATTCTAGGAAATACAGCATACAGTAATCTTCTTATACACAACAGCTGTGTGTGTGTTTGAGAGTATGTGTCCCTTCCCTTCATCCCCTCTTCCCTCCACACCTCCATCTCCACCCTCCATCTGTGCTTTTCATTTCACTATTGGTACCTGAGATATGCTTTTGGGAAATATTCAATATTCACTTATGCACAGTATTTACAGTTTCAAGATTAAAACTGTGTGTGGGTGTGCATGCATGCACTTGTACTGTGTGTGTATGTGCATTTGTGTGTGTGTGCATAAAGTGTGTGCATGTGCATGTCTGTATGTGTGCATGTATGTAGTTGAAAAGAGAGTAAAACATAATGGCAGCATACCAGGTGCTCTCCCCCCTCTCGCTCTCTCTCTCTCTCCCTCTCTCTCCCTGCCTCTCTCTCCCTCTCTCGCTCCATCTCCCTCTCTCTCTCTTGTCCCCAGTCACCTCTCTGATGTGCTTATACTGAGTGTGACTATCAGTCACAAACACAACTGCTGCAGGATTAAGGTTTAAATCCGCTGTGCTTTTGCGCCCCCTGCAGGCACCACTCTGCATGGCAGGGACAGAGGAGGGAAAGTGGAGTGAACCCATCAGGATGTTGAGTCTGCAACTCAGAGGTGGTGGGCTTCTTTTCACAGGGAGAACACTGATGTTGTACCCTTCAGTGAGGCTCTTAACCCAAACTGCTTCAGTAAAACTTCCAGCTGTGTAAATAAATAGTGTTTAGAGATGTAAACTGTCTAAGTCTCTCTGGATAAGACCATGTGCTAAATGTGAATGGGGTGTAAATGAGAGGCCGCAATTGGCTTTAGGCAGACAGGGCTTCTAGAGCCATCTGCTGGAGATCAGCGGTATTACAGCGAAAGAGGGGAAGTAAGAGAGAAAGAACTGGATTTTTGGGCTCCTTTATTGTCCAATGAACAAGGATCCCAGTAGGCCTACATATTTTCCTTCATCCTCCTTTAAATAAAATGTCAGACAACAGAGAAAGAATTAAATAATCCATATATATCTTGCTGAACCTCTTTTTCTTTCTTTATTATGTGTGACTTATTACAATTCATTTTCTACTGTTTGTCTGTTCAGAATTGCTTCGGTGCCATGCCAACATATGTGTAACACAGAGTCTCAAGTGTGTCACGCTGTTATTCTTTATATGTGTGGGTTTGATTTCATTCTGACATTCTGTGGGATTTGATTCGCCTGGGTTTCATTTCATTTGTGGAAGGTTAGCTTAATCCCCCTGTGTTTTGGGCTTAAGATCCCGCACACTGCGGCTGTAATATCTGAAAATTAATTTAAGGGTATGAGTGTCCTCCAGTCTAGTCCCAACTGCTCCCAACGAACATGGATGTAGTAAATACTCCCAGAGCGGGGAACGATTGTTCAGAAATATAGCAGTCCTCCCTCCACTTGAGGGAAGGTTTAAGTGATGCTGGAAAAAGAGCCCACAGCACACAGGCATGCAGTACGAGGCCCCATGCCTCAGTATCATGCATATACATTATCATATAAACGTACTGAATATGACAGACACAGACATGTTTATCATATGTATGGACTGCGTCTGACAGACAGACATTGCTGCTGCAGATCATCAGATTATACGTTATGGTTCCAGCAGCGTACTGCCCTGGCCCCAATGGCCACATATTCTAAAATGTAAAACGGTTTACAAATAGTATTGCCTGTATATTTGGGATTGTTAATGATAATGTTGTTAATAACTGGTGTGTTGATGAATAGGAAAATGATTGACTTTTCCAGTGTTTGTATGTCAGTGTTTGACATTACTTGTTATTTATTGATATTTATTTATGCTTTGTGTGTTTTGTGCGTGTTTTGGAAATAGTGTCATTGGTTGCAATGCCAGCGAAATGCAGCTGAGCTGAATTTGAGTATCATGCAATAATCGGATTCAGAGAGAGAGAGAGAGAGAGAAGGAGAGATTTACTGTCACTGATTTTCCATCATTACATCAGAGGAGAGTAATATTGTCCAGTGCTTAATGTAAGAATCTAATAAGAAGAGCATAATCTGTAGTTCAGTTTGATTGTTATAGTCCTCAGGGATTGCCCTGGCTGTTTGGTTCAGATGGCTATAACAGCCTTCAGCAACAGGAGTGTAGCAATGAGGTCAAAGTGAGGCAAATTTGGTACCATGGCAACTCAATGAGGTCACAATGGACCTCACAATGAGGTGCATTCAGCACCATGGTGACTCGATGAGGTCACATTTAAAAGCGTTAAGTACTATAGCAACTGGGTGACATCACTTTGAGGTGTGTTCTGTCTTGCTGTGGTTGATCAGAGTTTCTTCAGTCACTCACCAAAGATACTATTTACTTAGTGTTACTAACAACCAGGACCTTGCTCTCTACCACATGTACAATAGCACACACACACATACGCACGCATACACACACAGCCAAGAGTATTCTCTCTTAAAACTACAATCTGACTGACAACAACTACAAAAAGGACAACTTTTGAAAAACGATCTATATTCCAGTATTGTCGTCGTCTTTGCAGTTTGGAAAACTGATACATACATGACGCAGAAGAACATTCCAGGCTCAGTGAGTTATCAGGGGAGTTATCGTCCAATGTCTCCTCCTAACTAACCACAGTGAGAAGAAGCAGGATGGTCCTTCGTTGTGGCCACCATTTTGAAAGCAGTTTTCCTGTCAGGCAGGCAAAGGCAGCCGTGTCGACTTCCTGTTCTCTCTCTTCTCAACCACCCCCCCCCCCCCCCCCCCACACACACACACACACATACGCGCTGTAACAAGCTCGTTATGACCCCCCCCCCCCCCCCCCCCCCCGCACACCCAGTCTCTGTCAGTGAGCCATCATCTGCTTTCCTCTGTCTCCTTAATCATCAGAACCTGCTGCTAGAACAGAGATGCAGAGAACTCTTTCCCAGCACACAGCTTGTGCCAGCACAGCTGAGACATTAACACAGCTACAGATACAGCTGCAACACAGCACAGCAACAAATACAGCATAGCTGTTGCACAGCTATATGTACAGCATAGCTACAACACAGCACAGCTACAACTACGGCTACAAATACAGCATAGCTACAGCTACAACTACTGCTACAGATACAACATAGCACAGCTACAGCTACGACTATGGCTACAATTCTAGCACAGCTGCAACTACAGCTACAAATAAAGCACAGCACAAAAAAGCACTTCTACAGTTATAGCACAGCTACAATGCAATACAGCTAAATCAATACCTACAGCTACAACTACAGCTACAAATAAAGCACAGCACAAAAAAGCACTTCTACAGTTATAGCACAGCTACAATGCAATACAGCTAAATCAATACCTACAGCTACAACTACAGCTACAACTACAGCTACAATTACAGCGCAGCTACAGATATAGCTGCAGCACAGCTGTAGATACAACACACCTGCAACTACAGCACAGTTATAATTACAGCGCAGCTACAGATACAGCTAAAGATACAACACAGCACAGCTACAACAACACTGTGTGAATTGCAGCACAGCTACAACACAGTGGAGGTGTGAAGCACAACCATGGTGCAGAGTAACACAAACATTTCAGCTGAGACATTAAATGTGTTTTCTGCTTCCTCTCTCATTACTACTGTATGGTCTGAAATACTCCTTCAGGGGAATTCTGTTTTGTTTGAATAGAAGGATTAATTTCAATGTTTATTTTTCCACATCAAGAGGGAAGATTATGGATTTATTTATAGATCTTAAATCCACCTCTGTCATAATAAGACAGAATCTCTCTTTTCAAAAGTGCGGCTACAACACACATGCTCACTTGCATGAACACTGAAGACACACTCAGTCATAAACATTCACACATTCACCCACATACACAGTCTCTCTCTCTTTCTCTCACTCTGTTACACAACATATTTACGTATCATACTCAGAGAAATTTACACGAGCATGTGCACAAAAATACACACATAAAAGCGCATACGCACATCCTCACACACACGCACACACACACACACGTTCAGACACACATGTGCACACACGCGCATGAGTATTCTCTGCTGCTAGATTCCTGTCCTCTTCACTTCATCCTCCTCAGTTACTGGCAATGCTGCCTGTAGTCTGAGTGGCCCATTTACAGTGCTCCGCCAAATGAGTGAGTGATAGACAGTCTGGCTGAGTGGGGCAATGACACATGCCAGCATGCTGGCGGGGGGCAGGCAAGTGACTGGCGGGTAAATGGCGGATGACTAGCTGATAAATGGTGGGCGACTGGCGGGCGGCAGGTGACTGGTTGCTAATAGCAGGTAGATACTGGGTAACTGACAGGCTAAATGGGGACTCATAGCACCTGTGCCAAATAAAATGTCTATTTTCCTGCAGTATATTGATATAGAGTAATCTCTGTAGATTTTACAGTGCTGCATAAATAAAATGAGACATTGATTTTGTCTTGACATTTCATTCCATAAAGCCTTGTCTTAGAACCACAGTGTGAATCACTGCAATATTTCTGTAAATCTTGGTGATGTATTTTTAAATGGTTAACAGCTAATGTGCTCATTAATAATAAGCTGTTTGGAATTTGCCATACAGTCCCTATGAAATGGTGCCTTACTGTTGAACCAAAAACTTAATGTGCTGTAGCCTACAATGCTAAGCAGAGCTATTTATAATTTTTTTTTTTTTCTTTTTACATTTATGGTTCCTTTAGGTGATTCATTTTAAAAACAGAAACAACGTTGCTGAGTTCAACAGGTATTAAGACCTGTGGTAGCTCTCTTAGCATTGCAGGTTTGGGCTTTCTCTGTTAGTGCTGTTAACATTGTAGGCCTAAGGTCGCTTTTTTAGCACAGTTAGCATTTCAGGCTTAAGGTAGCACTGTTAGCCTTGAAGGCTTAGGATAGCTTTGTTAACACTGTTAGCTTTTCAGACCTATGGTATTCCTGTTAGCACTGTTAACATTCTTAGGGTAGCTCTGTCAGCATTGTTAGCATTGCAGGCTTAGGGTAGCTCTGTTATCGCTTTTAGCATTGCACTCTTAGGGTAGCTCTGTTAGCACTGGGCTGGTTTTGTAAATACTGTTTGCAGGGAAAAGGATTTGCTGGACGCAGATACTCATTGCAGATTTAGAAAGATGGAGTTATAAAAGACAAAGCCAGAGACTGCCACCTGCTGGTCAAACAGAATTACAGCAGCCTGTCCCAGATGCCAGTGCCTGAGGAAATGTAATTAACACCATGCCACTGTCAGAGCCCTGACCACGTTGAGCTTTTACTGCCACCCTGCTCTTTACCCTCCTCCTCAAAAGAACACATCTGATAGGCTGGCTGCTCTGTTGGAGAGCAGTATCCCAGCATGACCTGGGCTCAGTCCTGAGGAGCACAAGCAAGAGTCGCACTGTGCTTAAAGAACCCCTCCCACCCCGGATGCGAGATTCTACCCAGCCTCTCCCACCCTGCTTACCCCTAATTTTACCCAGCCTCTCCCATTCTACTTACCCTAATTTTACCCACCTGTCCCACCCTGCTTACCCCTGATTTTACCCAACTCCACCTACTATGTGATAGTGCATAAACGCACCTGCAACGTGACTGTGTGTAAGACCTGGAGCCAGAACCTTGGGGCATGTAACTGAAAGGTTGCAGGTTCAATTCCCTGTTATGGGGCAGTGCTGTCACTCTCATGAGCAGATACAAGCAAAGATCAGCTGGGCTGCTTCAGTAAATACTCAGCTGTGTAAATAGCTCTGGATAAGGGTGTGTGCTAAATCTCTCAGCTGTAATGTGAGTGTGGTCTGTATCTGGTACCAAAACAAAACAAATCCCTTAAAAGGCAATATCAGTAATTAATTTATTCTTGCATTTATTCAGTCACCCATTTCTAAATCTCATACCAACCCAAGTGTTTAATTATTTTTTATACTTAATTATTCAATTTAAAATATGGTTTTTTGTATAACCTCAAACCTGTTAAGTATTACACTACAAAATGTCAGTCAACAGCTAAATATGAACAATACCCACACAGTGTTATATTATTCAATGTGTTGTGTTATATGTACAAATGGCCTCTGTTTTCACTGCATTATATGGTAATGCCAGATATGGAAAATATAGGATTAATTATAGAGCAAGAGCTTGGCAAGAAATTGGCACCAAATTGCTGTAAATAATAAAACCTAAAATAATGGTGATGAATAAAACATTTTTGTGGTGTTTTTGGTCATTGGTTTTAACTACCTTAACCTCCATTTTCTTGATATGCTTTGGCAATGATGTTTTGGTTAGTTTGCCAATACCATACAACTGAATTGGATTTAATTAGAGAAAAAGGGAGACGGGTGCAGAGTGAAAGACAGAGAGAGAAAGGGAAAGGGAGAACACAAGGGGTGAGGTGGGGGGGGGAGGAAAAAGAGAAGGGGGAGGGGGAGGATGGTGATTAGATTGGTGATGAGGTGTCATAGCTTCAGAAATGTGGGGATCTGCAGTAACCCTTCAATCACTGTCTTCCCTCAACCAATCAAAAGACTTTGCCCTAAAGAAACCCCCCTGATTGGTTCAGCTTAGTGAGCTCCTGATAACACATGATAGCCCCAGCCATGCATTTTTCTGTTAAGTTCCTCATTCTGTGGTCGGCAGGCACAGTAAAATGCTGGGACAGAAAGAGAGGAGGGGGCACTATGATAGTAAATGGACAGAGGTGTTCGGGACCATCTGCAACAGCTGGGCTGGTCACATGTTCACTCAGAGGACACAAATTCACTCTAAGGTCACTTGTTCACTCAGAGGTCACATGTTTGCATGATACAGAAATCCTGACCCCACTGTGTACCACAGTAAAAAGATTTCAGCCGAATCCAGATCTGCTGGAGCAGGGCCCCATCACCAGCCTCTGGCAACACATTTCACAAGGATTATCATTTCACAAATGAAAATTCAACACAAACAATTCAAGTGAACTGTGGATAGCAGCACCCCAGAGTCAGTCAGCAGTAATTCTTACAGTACTCTGACAGTAGCTGTTTCAGACAATTTGAACATGGCAGAAAATGTAGGAACATAAAAGTGTTCTAAGAGCATTATATGCAATACAAAGCAAACTGAATATTGAATACGCCATCTATAATCTCATCCAAATCATTCCACAAGATAATTACGGTCATTTTGCTGCAAGGATTGGGGGCTCGCTCAACAAAACACTACGTGTGACTGAATTGTGTCAAGTATTTTTATATGCCATTTTACGTTCCTTGAAACACCAAAGAACAGCATCAGCTTGGTAAATTGCAGTACTTTATTCCACTGTTAAACAGTATACATAACCCACAAACAAGCACGTGAGTCTGGACATGTGTGAGCCTGGACATGTGTTTGTGTTCCTGTGTGTGCATGTATGTGTGTGTTTTTGCGTGTCTGTGTGTAAGGGCACATGTGAGATTTCTGCCCTTTCTGCGAAAGCTTATACTTGTGCGTCTTCAGTCTCACTTCCATTTAAATTCTTTTTATGTTTCAAAAAACATGACTTTGTCAGATGTCTGTGTCTACCACTGTTATTTTATTGCCTGATTGTATGAGATCGTGACTCTTGCAGGAAATTCATGAATAATTTAAAGCTGTCTGATGGCAAGAAGGAAACATAAAAAACATTGAAAAATATAAATAAATACATATATGCAGAAGGAAAAAAATATGACAGACCGAAAGTGACAATGTTCACATCCAAACTTCACTGAGTGCCACTGGGCTCAGGGTAGAGTGGCCCTGCAGGCACTGTGGCCCTCCAGGACCAGAGTAGCCCTGCAGGCAATGTGGCCCTCCAGGACCAGAGTAGAGTAGCCCTGCAGGCACTGTGGCCCTCCAGGACCAGGGCAGAGTGGCCCTGCAGGCACTGTGGCCCTCCAGAACCAGGGCAGAGTGGCCCTGCAGGCACTGTGGCCCTCCAGAACCAGGGTAGAGTGGCTCTGCAGGCACTGTGGCCCTCCAGAACCAGGACAGAGTGGCCCTGCAGGCACTGTGGCCCTCCAGAACCAGGGTAGAGTGGCCCTGTAGGCACTGTGGCCCTCCAGGACCAGAGTAGCCCTGCAGGCAATGTGGCCCTCCAGGACCAGAGTAGAGTGGCCCTGCAGGCACTGTGGCCCTCCAGAACCAGGGTAGAGTAGCCCTGCAGGCGCTGTGGCCCTTCCGGACCAGGGCAGAGGGGCCCTTCAGGCACTGTGGCCCTCCAGGACCAGAGTAGTTTAACCCTGTAGGCACTGTGGCCCTTCAGGAATGTTGTAGACATGATTAATAGTGTGATGAAGGCCATTTGGGGTGTTTGAATATTCTTTAGTGACCTTATGAAATCCTTTTTCACTCACCTCTAACCGACTTCATTACCACACTTTAAACACTGTATACATCTCTATGTACTTTTCACAATTAAACAACACAATTAAAAAGCAAGATTTTATTTAAAATATCAATACCTGAAAATATACAGGCATTTTCCAGTTTTGGACCTTCTCTGATAGTGTTTAAATCAAAGGGATACACGTTTTAAGAAGTCCAGCAGAATACTGGAGGTGCCATTGTTCATTTGACACTGAATATGTGATAAATATACATCAGGGCATCAGTAACCTATAAACAGCAATAAAGGATGTTACGCAGGTAACTTAATATCTTTACGTCTGAAGGAATTCAACTTGCAGACATTCATTGAAAATTCTGATTCTGCATTCCCACAGATCTCCAGCAGGGGGTGTTATGTTCCCACTGAGAACCCCCTGTGTTTGGCTGTGTCTGTCAGCCCAAACTCTGCCGTACAATACAAGCTGTTCCATTGACTAATTGACTCCTGCTGACAAAGGTAAGTTACTGATTAACTGATTCATCTTTTGTTTGAAAAGCCAAATCTGTGTGATATCTCTGTCAGGGCACAGTTAATCTCACAACGGTCTGGAATGTAAGTGTTACAGTCCAATAACCAGTCGCTCTCTACTTTGTGTGAAAGTGTTGCCACACGGTTGAGTATGTCTGAGATAGTCTCAGGGCAGGTCCTTATGGTGTGGAGTTCCTACTCCCTTTCACAAGAATATGTAGTCTCATGCTCCCACAGTAATACACCGATGTTATTTGAAAACAGTCATCGGTTTTCATAGTTTAAATCCTTACCTACTAAAAACAGCTTCATCACTCAGTTACTGAGCACAGTGTAAATACATACCTACCAAGCACAGTGTAAACTTAACTACTGACTGAGCACAGTTTTAATTAAAAAAAAAATCAAAAATTCCTACATATGTTGTAATTATGCAAAACTGTACACGTGAGTCTGCGTGTTCGTGTGCATGTGCGTGAGCATGCCTGTGCGCACGTGTGTGTGTGAGCTTGTGTGTGTACACAAGTGTGTAGGTGCGTGTGTGTGCGTATGAGTGTGTCTAAGCATGTGTGTGTGTGTGTGTGTGTGTGTGTGCTTAAACACACACCAAACCAAAGAGCAGTACTCCACCGCACTATGAATTCACTAAAAGGGAATCACTTCAGATTTCATGGCTGAGAGAGAGACAGACAGAGAGTAAGGAAATAATTCCTAAATGTAATCCACATCCCATTAGCACTCCAAACCCTGGTATCATTGGTAATACCCACAATGCATTGCTGGCCCCTCCCACAGAGGCTGTGATTGGATGTGGGGCACAGGCTGGGCCTGCAGCTCAGTGTCCCAGGGCATCTGGCCCTAATTAAGCTGATCTGAGCTCTGCCATCGGCACAGTATCCCGCAACGGGCCTGTACTGCACCCATACAGCCAAACAGTCCTGCAGAATGCATCTTTTATTCAGCTTTCGGCATTCATTATTCATCTCTTTTCGTTGTGTGCATGTTTGTGCACGTGTACACATGTAAATGTGTATGTGTGCCCGCATTAGTGAGAGTGAGTGCGTGTATGCATGTGCAAAAGAACTGTGTGTGTGTTTGAGAGAGAGAAAGAAGGACTGAGAGAGAAAGAGAGAGGGCGCGAGTGTCTGATTGCTTTGGAAGGTGATGTTTTATTCATGAGCTAATTCTCCTGGAAACATGGTTGTGAGAGAATGTTTGATATTTTTACGAAGGCTTTGTGGCTGTAGCGACATTGTGAGGAGACAGCAGCAGGGTGAGATGCAGCACAGCACCATGGAAACGGGCTGATTTCAGCACAGCACCATGGATACAGGCTGATTTCAACATGGTGCCATAAATACGGACTGATTTCAGCACAAAACCATGGAAACGGGTTGATTTCAGCATGGTGCCATAGAAACATGCTGATATCAGCTTGCTGCCATGGAAACGGTCTGATTTCAGCCCTGAGTTTTGGAATCACTCTGATTTCAGCATTGCACCATAGAAACAGGATGATACTGACAGACTGTATTCAACACCTGATCTCAGCCTGTACATACAGTTAGCTACTGGACTCTATAACTGTTTCTCAAACACAAACACCAAACTACCATAAACTACATCAAACTGCACCCATCAAATGTGCCAAGTGTTCAGAGCTGTGCGTGTGCGTGTGAGTGTGCTCATATGTATGTGTGTGCACGTGTGTAGGTGTGTGTGTGTATAATCTGAGCAGTGAGCAGACTCACAGGCAGCTTGGGCTGTTCATGTTGGCTGTGACATGCTGTATTCTGCAATTAACGGTCTCTGTAATATGTGTAACATATAGGAGTTCACCAGCTCCCCCCATCCACATGGTGTTAAAGTGCTGAGCATAAGGACCAGCCCCTGCAGGTATTCCAGCAGAGACACTTCTAGCTGCACGAAGTCCAATTCTCACATCATTGCGCTCTGAAATGTGTCACCCAAAACGTATTATGCAATGCTGAGCACTGCAGCAGGGGGCGCTATAGCGGGAGACAATTCCATGGAATGGCAACAGGCTATGTAACGCATTGGATGCTCCGGCTTATGTAGGATCACATGACGAGATCGGTCATTCACTTTTTGTATAATTTGTACTTTTATCTTTTTGTGTGTGTGAACATCAATGGCTTTTTAGTTTTTGGTCCTCCCCTGTGTAAGTGTGCCTGAGGATAGCCATGGTTTGGGTTGATCTCATTCGGTGTGATGGAGCCAAAAACCAGACTCCTGTGCAGGAGGAAATGCTCCTGATTGCTGCAGTGCATGCTGGGATGCAAGGATTTCAATGGGAGCGGTTTCTTAACCAACAGGTGGAAAGCAGAGAGGGACCCAATATACACTGAAGAGTTTAGCCCTGTTTTATTATTTATCAATATTACATGCACATTATCTGTGTCATTAAAATGCATAATTTATGAACACTGCCTATGCATTATCTCTTTCTCTATTATTTAGAAGCACTTATCCAGAATGACTTGCATGGCAGACAGTTTTTGCATTTATTAGTTGGATGTAGGCACCATGTAGCTATTCTGTTCATAACAGTGCTGAGGAAATGAAGGAGCTTCACATTTCCAACAATTTCTGTGAACTCCTACATCTCCGCTGCCGTCTTCCGACTTTTCTGAGCACAATCAGGGGGGAGTTTGGTTGCCAGGGAGCCTTAATTTTGATTGACTAATGAGCAGTTCTTCTTCCAGGTTCTTTTGCACAAATACGCTACTACTGAATGCATGACTGAAAAGACCAGATAAAAGTCCCACAGAAACTGTAGTGTACGTGCCTTTGCAAGGAGAAAGAGGCAGAGTGGCTTTCTTACATTACTAACCCTGAAGAAAATGCTAAAATGAAAACATGAATATTGTAAATATAAATAAATAAACAATAAACAAGTGCCGTTTACTCTGTTTTTCCCAGCTGATGGATGCAGGTTTGTATTTGGCACATAGGTGGGGTCTCTCGCATTTCTCCATAAAACTCAAAGCCATCTCTGGAAGTTCAGTGTCTACACTATCAGCCAATCAGTGCCCATCTCCGGACAACCACATCTGGGCTGAATTATAAACCTGAGAGTTCAGAAATCACGCAAACTCCCATTACTTCAGTCCACATACAACAACACAACACATTTCATAATGACCAGAATTTGAGGATTTTTGTTGAGCGGGACCAGGATCTGTGGTCAGCAACAATGATGAGGATGGTTTTACTCTATATACATGTGCACTCACCCCCACACACCTGTGCACATTTCCTAATATGTTCACAAAGTGGTGTGCATACGCGCGTGCGCCCGCACACATCCTGTCACACATGCGTACGCACACACTCACTCACTAACACAAGCACACACACATGCACAAACACACACACGCAAAGAGATGAATAATGAATGCCGAAAGCTGAATAAAAGATGCATTCTGCAGGACTGTTTGGCTGTATGGGTGCAGTACAGGCCCGTTGCGGGATGGTGTGCCGATGGCAGAGCTCAGATCAGCTTAATTAGGGCCAGACGCCCTGGGACACTGAGCTGCAGGCCCAGCCTGTGCCCCACATCCAATCACAGCCTCTGTGGGAGGGGCCGGCAGCCTAAATGGGGACACAATGCATTGTGGGCATTACCAATGATACCAGGGTTTGGAGTGCTAATGGGATGTGGGCTGCATTTACAGGAGGAGGTATTTATTTATTTATTTTATTGGAAAGCATAGGAGTTCAACTGAACTTTTGCTCTTGAGCTCATAGCTGAATACAGTACAGACAAAGCTATGAAATCTGGCCCATGTTTCAGTTAATGTTCAACCAGTCAGAGTCAGTGTGTGAACATGCATATATATGTGTGTGTTTATGTGTACATGTATGCATATATGTGAGTGAGGCAGTGTGTGTGCAGAGAAGTATGCCTTTCGCTCCACTTTGCGGTAGAACACACCTATACTCACAGTATTAGCGCAGGAATGTTTGCAGCAGAGATTATTAGTACACTCATACTTATATACTGTAGTCATTCAGTAATACTAATATACAGTCTTAGTAAGATACTTACAGAAAGTATTAATATGGACAGAATTACAGACAGTACGAATACATTTGTTCTTCCATACAGCTTTAGTCCTGCTGAAGTTCCATACAGAATCAAATTGGTAACACTTACAGTATTAGTACTGGATTAATAAGCACTGGGCTCCCTGAATCTGTGTGGGCTTTCATCTCTTTATGATGCTGTTGAGAACCACTGAAGCACTTACGTGCTGTACTAATACACCTGCACTTCTGCACACCTTCGCTCGTTATTAATTATATTGCGCTCTCTCTCTCTCTTTCTCTCTCTCTCTGGTAATCACTCACTATGATATTGATCGAATTTTGACGGTATGTCATTCACCGACCACTGAACGAGAGTAAAACTGGTTTCTATCACTTTAACTTTCTCTGACGTCAACCTGATGCAGATCTCTTAACTCTGAGGGTCTTCATGCGCGAGGGACTAAAACTGAACAGGGAAGGGGACGGCCGAGGATTTTTTATTTTTTTATTTTTTCAAAACCGGGTTTCACGGGAACGATTTCAATACTAGGAGAGACAAGCAGAGAGAGAGAGCGAAAGAGAGAGAGAGACAGAGACAGAGACCGAGACCGAGAGAGGATTATGTTTATTGCGTTGATAACAGATTAACGACAATTTTACGAGTAAAATCGAAGACAAGAAACACGTTGGGTTCCCGGAATACCAACTACCATCAAGGGTCCCTTGAATCACAATCAATGTGCGATTGAGAGAGAGAGAGAAAGAGAGAGAGAGAGCGAGTGAGCAAGAGAGGGAGAGAGGGGGGAGGAGGGGAAGGGATAGCACAGCATCCTTTTTGAAGCCGGGCATCCGAGGAATCACAAAAACATTGTATCGTTATCATCGAGCCGATGACCAGGCGAACACCCTCATTCAGCACGGTAGCCTACTTATTTACCAAGCAAAGAGGCCAGAGTCATCGCTAAAATCCAATGAATCGAGCTACTGGTGGATATAGAGTCTAAAACAGGTCATTTCGCAGCATTTTTCGCACAATTGTACTGCTGATATGCCGAAGACGAGACTGAAGAGGAAAAAGTAGGCTATCGCCCGTTTTATCCTAACAAAGACTAAAACAGCTGAAGAGAGAGAGAGATGATCAGATGAGAAAATCTGCATTTTATTAAATTGTGCTCTATGTGTTACATTTATAAAATTATTTATTCCGACATCGCAGATACTAATGGGTATGGTGGAATATGCATCCCCGCGGAAAAACGAGACAAGCCGCATTTCATGAATTAACGTAGAGCCGCCGAAGCAGTGGACTGACATGCATGTTTCTTGTGCCCAGATGTGAAGATGTGTTAATCAAACAGCGGCTCGGAGACAGAGAGAAGGGTGTTGTCGGATAGAGGAAAAGGGGGTATGACATAAGAGGTGTTCTTTTTGGAAAGGGGGGGCCAGGCTGATTGAGAGAGGAGAACATGAATTGATGTGCGAAAGCGCGAGACGCGTTAGTTCTGTGAGAAATATACCACAAAACGAAGGAATAACAGTCTGAAAACCCTGATAGAATTGTTTTAAAAAATCGGGAGGAAGACGAAGGCAAATGGTATATTTAATAAAAACGGATCTCTGGAACCCGTAGTGGAAACCTGGGATTATTTCGGGTAAGCGATGTCTTCATATTCTTTTTTTTTTTTTTACATCGTACAGCATGTTTAATGCAGTTGCCTATGTCTCTACGTGTACATGTGCGCCAGTATGCGTGTATGACGCTATTATTGTACAGCTGATTGACATCTATTGAGACGTCGTTTGGACGGCTTGTCACCAGCAGAAAAAGAGATGCTAAACGAGAAATTCAGATTTACATTTCACTAAATCTCGCCTATCTTATTAGCAGGTAATGAAAGTGGCTAATGTGTGTCCGCTAGCTGGCAGTTTAAAAAAAGTCATTTTGGTTACCATGTTAGATCTGCATAGCAACCTGTCAGCCGCCTGAGAGGAATGAGCGAGCCTCAGTTGTATGCGGTCCGGACGGTGTGTATCCGATCGGACTTTAATTAGGATGGGATCAATATGTATTTTGCTGTCTTTGGCATTAATGGTTGTTCGCCTGATAGCTTTTATGGGCGGTAAAATGATCTAGAGCTTTAGCCTCTTCAATTTCCTGTTTTTTTTTTTTGTTTCAGCTGGTCATCTTCTAACGTGGTGAATGAATACAGAGCATTATGTTTTAGCTGGCTATGTCTTAAACCTACAGGTACACGCACGGTAGCTGTCTTTATCAGTAAATTCCACCTTTTCAGTAGCGTTATATATCTGTTATTGAACTGTAATAACACATATACAAAGGCACATATGTAAATTCCATTCCAGTATCTAATATGTTGTGAACTCACGCACACACACACTTACACAAGCTTGTACACACATGCACACGCACATTTGCCCATACATATCTTTTTCCTTGTACTTAGCACACACACACACACACACACACACACATCTGTCTATATGCAGATATCTGTTATGAGCATGGCTGCATATTGTGACTGTGTGACACACATTCTGTGCATATCAATGGCCAGCGCTGTTAGCTGGAGCCCGTTCAATGGCAGAATTGAGCTCAAACAGAGAAGCAGTGTTCCAGTCTGAGGGTGGCTGTGTGTGTGTCTGTGTGTGTGTGTGTTGTGTGTGTGTGTGTGTGTGTGTGGTATCTTAGTGTTGGGCTGGTGAATATGTGTGTGTGAGTGGTACCTTAGAATTGGGCTGGTGAATATATGTTTTTGTGTGTGGTACCTAAGCATTGGGCTGGAGAATGTGTGTGTGCGCATGTGTGTAAGTGTTTGTGTGTGGTACTTTAACATTGGGCTGAAGAATGTGTGTGTGTCTGTGTGTAAGTGTGTGTGTGTGTGTGTGTGTGTGTGTGTGCATGGTACCTTAGCACTCGGGCACTGAATAAATAAGATGCACATGGATATTAACCATAGTAGACCGTGAGTAGCGGTCAGAGTGTTGTACTCTGAGAGCAGTAGTGTGGGGTAGCGGTCAGAGTGCTGCACTCTGAGAGCAGTAGTGTGGGGTAGCGGTCAGAGTGCTGGACTCTGAGAGCAGTAGTGTGGGGTAGCGGTCAGAGTGCTGGACTCTGAGAGCAGTAGTGTGGGGTAGCGGTCAGAGTGTTGTACTCTGAGAGCAGTAGTGTGGGGTAGCGGTCAGAGTGCTGGATTCTGAGAGCAGTAGTGTGGGGTAGTGGTGAGAGTGCTGCACTCTGAGAGCAGTAGTGTGGGGTAGCGGTCAGAGTGTTGTACTCTGAGAGCAGTAGTGTGGGGTAGCAGTCAGAGTGCTGCACTCTGAGAGCAGTAGTGTGGGGTAGCAGTCAGAGTGCAGGACTCTGAGAGCAGTAGTGTGGGGTAGCAGTCAGAGTGCAGGACTCTGAGAGCAGTAGTGTGGGGTAGCGGTCAGAGTGTTGTATTCCGAGTGCAGTAGTGTGGGGTAGTGGTCAGAGTGCCGGACTCTGAGAGCAGTAGTGTGGGGTAGCGGTCAGAGTGTTGTATTCCGAGTGCAGTAGTGTGGGGTAGCGGTCAGAGTGCCGGACTCTGAGAGCAGTAGTGTGGGGTAGCGGTCAGAGTGCTGGACTCTGAGAGCAGTAGTGTGGGGGTAGCGGTCAGAGTGCTGGACTCTGAGAGCAGTAGTGTGGGGTAGCGGTCAGAGTGCCGGACTCTGAGAGCAGTAGTGTGGGGTAGTGGTGAGAGTGCTGCACTCTGAGAGCAGTAGTGTGGGGTAGCGGTCAGAGTGCTGCACTCTGAGAGCAGTAGTGTGGGGTAGCAGTCAGAGTGCTGCACTCTGACAGCAGTAGTGTGGGGTAGCAGTCAGAGGGCCGGACTCTGAGAGCAGTAGTGTGGGGTAGTGGTAAGAGAGCCGGACTCTGAGAGTGCTGGGCGCCTATAGAGTTGGGGATGCAGGCTGGGTTTTGGGCCTGTTTCACTGTTTGTTCAGAAGGAGCAGCACAGCCCAGCTACACTCTGGGGTCGGGGTCAGATCAAGGTCAGCAAAACCACCTCTTCAGCCGCCCATGACCTTCACATGCGTACTTGCAACCTCTGTTTAACAACATCTGTTCTAAACCTTTGTCAGTCTATCTTTTTCTTCATCTATCTCTCTGTCTGCTGGGTTATTTATGGGTTGGGTTATTTCTGTGTTTATGTTTTCATGTGCGTTTGTTTGGCAGATGCTTTTGTACAGGGAGATGTAAATGACATTACCTGACAGAAGAGCAGAAATAAGTACACTGCATCTACCCAGATCAATCTCTGACTGCAAGCATAGCAGAGAGAACAATTTCACCAATACTGACATAAATAATTCACATTAATATATATAATAATATATATAAAAAATTTAAAAAATGTAGATAATGCAAACAGTATGAGAGTCTCAGTGCTGTCAGTCCCAGTGCTATTGTCTCAGTGCTGCAGTCTTGGTGCTGCAGTCAGTCTTGGTTGATTGATTTCATCTATATGGTTGTTCTTCACTTCCTGTGAGAAGAGAAAGATGCCAAAGTCTGTTTTATGTTGGTTTGTGTGGTTTGGTTCATTTTCCTGGAAACAAATGATGCAGTTGTTTTAATATGGTTTTGAAAGGCAGGTTTAATTATTCATGGATGTGGAAAACGGAAACTCACAGCTGGGCCAAAGATGAACCATGGACAGCAGGGCCTGGAGTCCCCAAGCAGACAGAAACAGAGTAAACACAGCCGATAACACGGTAAATTGATCGATAGAGTGAAATATTAGCCCACAGGAGGAGTGCTGTCTTTATGCAGAATGGAGAGGCTATAATCACTTGGGGGCTCAGGAGCTATAGCTGTGTTCACAAGCCTCAGGTGTGTCAGTAGCTGTAGCCCCGTTCAGCAGCTCCAGCTGTGCTCAGTAGCTGTGTTTCCACTTGCTGGAGCTGTGATGCTTGTTTTTGATGCATTACATTACAGTCACTCAGCAGACACTCTTACCCAGAGTGTCTTACAGTGTGAAGAACATGATACAGCGTTCAGCTGCAGGGGTTACAAGAACAGAGGCAGGGTAGAGGGGAGCTGCATGGTCTGGGTTTGACAGCACCAGGGTCTGGAGCAGGAGCTAAGGACCTCAGGAGAGCAGATGTTGTGGATAAAGTGCAGGAGGAATCTACATGGCAAACTCTGAGGGAGACAGAGAGTTAGTAACCAAGGGTTACCCTTGGCCTACTCCAGGACCAACTCTGGGCCATGGCTCAGCCTCCTGCAGGAGACGCCTCTCAAATAGGACACCCTGTAAGACCAAGGGAAAGGAGGCAAAAAGCTGGATGCCCTCTGTTCAGACCCAAGAGATGGCATGAGAAGAGAGAAGGGTCCCAAGGACAGAGCCCTGGGGGACACCTTTAGGATGTCTGTGCGCAGGGTTACATTTGTTTTTGACGTTTTTTGTTATATGTGGTATTTCCTCACTCTTTCAGAATCCTGTCAACAGGCGGATATTTAGTAGGAGCTGTGACATACAAATGAGGTTTCATCAAACAATGATGTTTCCCACACAGCCAAGTGGATGTTTATGAAACAGTTTACTGGCATTTTATTTTAAAACAGAAACCAAAACCTAATCCAGCTGAATTCCAAATCAACACACTTTTCTGTGCCATTCAAAATACAAAAACACTAAAAACGTCAGTAAAGCTGGTCAATGGTAGTTTTAGTTTGAGAAGTGGGGGTACATGGTAAGAGTTCAGTAGCGAATCAGCAGTGTTTCCCTGAGAGACCCCCCCCCCCCCCCCCCCCCCACACACACACACACACACACACACACACACTACCAGACCCATTGAGGAAGAGGAGTAGGAAGATGCCACCCCTCTGTGCTATTCTCCTGTGCTCCTGTCCCACACCTCAGGCACACCAACACCCACCTCACCCACTATCGCCTCATTCAACCTATTTCCATGGAAACAGCAGCCCCCACCCCAACAGACAAATCCCACTTCTTTCTATGTCAGTACTTTAATTTTCAGTGGGAAATTGAACCTACCAACAGGTTCAGCACCTTAACCTGAACTCCCACAGGAGTTTGTGAGCTCTTTCATGTACACCTTTTTATTTTTTGGTTCCCCTCCTGGCAGATCTGAAAAATGAAATAGAACCTGAATTCATTTGCTAATTAATTTAAGCTTGTTTGATTAGTCCACTTGCATCTACATGATTTATATTGGTTTTGCCTCTTTTCAATTCCTTCTTCCGTTTGCTTGGCATGGAGCATTGGAAGTTCTCCGGAGACCATGTGATGGCGATTGTGTTGTTATTGGCGCGTTTGTGATAGCAATTGTGTTGTTATTGGCGCGTTCACCAATTAACTGCAGTAGAAGAGGACGTGATCCTTTCTGAAACCGCTCCCAGGCGGCATTCAGAGAGGCTGCAGTAAAATCAAATATGCGACTGTTTAAGAACATCACGTTGTCAGTTTGGAATCCATTCCTCTTTCGTTAGTTTTCCATATCAACTGAAATGACTCCTTAATCCTGTGCACAATGAAGGTGCACCAACATCGCAAGAGCTTCTCCATACAGGCCTCTGGTCGCACCTGCACTCCTTTGCCTGAATGCGCCTGTGGTTTGAAGCCCCAGCTGTCATTTTCACCAGCAGCTGAGATGTCAGCGCTCTTGTGAATTAAAATGTTGTTGAGATCTGTGTACTGTGTGACATAATCACAGATATGAAGCACCATCACATGAACACCTGGCCCTATCCTGATTGGCTGCTTCAAACATGCCATATATTTGCAAGGGACAAGTGTGCATGGACTTGTGTAGCTGTGTGAAAATTAAGAAAAACATCCAGAAAAGAGCTGCTAAAACCTCCAAACTTCATGCCAATATAAGTAAAGAAAATTAGGCTAAAATTTCCTCAGGAGTTTGCACACAGATTTGGCTCTTGCTTTGTGGGGGGACTAAGGACTGCGCAGCTGAGCCATTCTTACTCCTGACTGCGCAGCTGCAGCTGAACCCCTATTGCTCTTGACTGCACAGTGGCAGCTGAACCTTTATTGCTCCAGACTGCGCAGCTGCAGCTGAGCCATCTGTGCTCCTGACTGCGCAGCTGCAGCTGAACCATTATTGTTCCTGACTGTGCAGTTGCAGCTGAACCATTATTGCTCCTGACTGCGCAGCTGCAGCTAAACCATTATTGCTCCTGACTGCGCAGTTGCAGCTGAACCTTTATTGCTCCAGACTGCGCAGCTGCAGCTGAGCCATCTGTGCTCCTGACTGCACAGCTGCAGCTGAACCATTATTGCTCCTGACTGCGCAGCTGTCTCCTGTCCCAGGCCTACCTCCCGTTTAGCTGCGGGCATGTTGCAGCGTTATGTAACAGAGAGACAGGTGGGGAAACACGCTTTGGCCCGCGCTCCGGGGGCCAGGGTCATCAGAGCACAGCAGCGCACTCTGTCTCCAGGTCTCTGTCCGCGCGCGCAATCTCATCATGTGCTGCCAAACAGCTGTCATGGTGTGGGGCTTTTTTAGGCAGATTATATGCAACTATTTAAAAATATATATGGAATCATTTTAATTCCATATAATTGTTTTTGAAGTTAGTTTAAAAGAGGATTGGTTGGAGGGCACATAACAGTAAAATCCCTGTTTGAAAGGCAGGTCTTGACGTCTGTTCCGCAAGAGTTTCATTTTAAATTAAGGTTTAATATTGCACAGGAAAATAAACAAACTTTTCTGCATGCGAGAAATGCCGAGTCTCTGCCGTTTTTTCATATTCTATTTTAATGCGTTTTGCCCCAAGATGCTGGGTGCATAAACACGGTATCTGTATGTGTAATTCACAAAGCTCATCCGTTAAAACTCCTTATTTAGAAACAGCACATAACGAGCGGAATTAGCATTCACAGTGCCAGGCGGAGTTGTGACCACGTGTCTGGCATGGGGTCTTTCAGCACCCGTCGCTCGTGGACAGCTCCAAACCCCGAGAGCACATGACAGACATGCGGTTTCCATAGCAATGCATTAGTAAAAGCTCAAAAAATACAGTACACAACTAAAAAAAAAACACAGAAACAGCAAAGATTTAAATAAGATGAAAGCACAGGGTGGTAGAAAGCCATGGTTGGGAGAGCAGAGCGTTGCTTCGTATACGTCAGACGGATGAAGAAAAATAAGACGATATACGTGCTGCATGCGGAGCCACCTGTCTGCCACAGTTTATCACACTCCTGTTACATTTCATTAATTTAGGTATTAATACTACACCTCCACCACATGTGCTGTGTGAAACGAGAGGAAGAGGAGCTGTGTGAGCAGGCTTCTAGGACCGTGAGTGTGTAGTGGCATCAGTTACTCTCAAATGGAGAGTGTGGTGTGTAATGGCTGCAGTAGTTACTCTCAAATGGTGAGTGTGATGTGTAATGGCAGCTGTAGTTACTCTCAAATGGAGAGTGTGGTGTGTAATGGCTGCAGTAGTTACTCTCAAATGAAGAGTGTGGTGTGTAATGGCTGCAGTAGTTACTCTCAAATGGTGAGTGTGATGTGTAATGGCAGCTGTAGTTACTCTCAAGTGGAGAGTGTGATGTGTAATGGCAGCTGTAGTTACTCTCAAGTGGAGAGTGTGATGTGCAATGGCAGCTGTAGTTACTCTCAAATGGAGAGTGTGGTGTGTAATGGCTGCAGTAGTTACTCTCAAATTGAGAGTGTGGTGTGTAATGGCTGCAGTAGTTACTCTCAAATGGAGAGTGTGGTGTGTAATGGCTGCAGTAGTTACTCTCAGATATAGACTGTAGTATGTAATGGCTGCCGTAGTTACTCTCAAATGTAGAGTGTGGCGTGTAATGGCAGCTGTAGCTACCCTCACATGGAGAGTGTGGTGTGTAATGGCTGCAGTAGTTACTCTCAGATGGAGAGTGTGGTGTGTAATGGCTGCAGTAATTACTCTCACATGGTGAGTGTGGTGTGTAATGGCTGCAGTAGTTACTCTCACATGGAGAGTGTGGAGTGTAATGGCTGCATTAGTTACTCTCAGATGGAGAGTGTGTAATGGCTGTAGGCGATGTATTGATCTGGTCTGAGTGGCAGCTGGCCTCTGAATCCAAATCTAATAACGCTTACATTTCTCCATTTTAACATTACAGCTCTCCTCTCTGCTGCACCTCCTCCCTTCTGCTGTTTCTCTCACTGGGATACTCGCATGGAGATCCTTTATTTTCACAGGAAATCAAAGAGAGGGGGATGGGGAGAGAGAGAGAAAGAAGAACGAGGGAGGCAGAAACGGGGATAGAGACCTGGGTGTGGATTAGAATAGCTTGAGTATATGCTAGGGTATATGAATGTGTGTGTGGCTGTAAGAATTCATGTACATATGTGTGAATGTGTGCGTGTGGGTTAATATGTGTGTGCGTACATGCATATGTGTGGATGTGTTGATGTTCCAGATGATTTCCAGCCATAACCAGGCCCTGTCAGAATGTTTCTGAGCACATGGCTTATGACAGGCACTCATATTTACACACCATCAACTCTCTCAGCTGAGTACCACCATATGTCTGACTGGCAGAGAGACAGCTGAGTTTAGAACACATGCTCAGTGTCACACTCTCTCTCTCTCTCTCACACACACGCACACATTTTCACACACCCACAGTCTCACATATGGGCATAACACACACACATGCATGCATCACACACACTCATACACACATATAACACACACAGTTTCATAAACGCACACACAAACACACAGGATGCACAGACACACTTTCACTGTGCTGACCTTCAGTTTTAATTTAAGGGTACTTTCATCCATATTAGATGAAGTTTTTGTGGTATTTCATCCCCTTTTAAACGTCACCAGTTTTAGGGGACAAATGAGTAAGGGAACAAATGAACATAAACTGAAATAAAGTCAATATATTTAATATTTGGTTGCAAATCATTTTCAGTCAATGACTTCCTGAAGTCTGTGACCCTTGAATATCTCCATATGCTGGTTATCTTCCAGGCCTCTGCTGCAGCCATTTTTAGTTCTTGTTTGTTTTGGGGGCTTTTTGCCTTCAGCCTGATCTTCAGTAAGTGAAACGTGTGCTCGGTTGGATTGAGGCTGTATGTGTTTGTGTGTGTGCGCATGTGTGTGTGTGTGAGGGAGTGTTTGTGTATGTGTATTTACAAGTTTGTTGATGTGTGTGTGTTTAGATTTTAGTGTGTGTGCCGGTGTGAGGTGGGAAGATGACAGTGTAAAAGCTTGCCTGTCCTTCCTTGGACAATATTGCTAAAACAAGCCAATCAGAGGCCTGGCTGTGGATTTTCGGGGTGGACCAATCACAGTGGACAGCCAATTGTAAGCAGTTCTGTTAATCATGGGATTTGAATACAGAGAGGGCAGGAGCAAACAGGCACAATTAACACCTTAAACACTTTTTGAAGGCTTGAAAAGAATTGTTTCACAAGAATGTGATGTTCTTGACAGAAGAATTATATGAATTCATGTCACATTTCGCATGTGATTCACATTTATATCGCATATTTCACTATGCATGTCACTTACTTTTACATGTGTGTATCATGTGACTTCACATTGTCTTCATTCATATACACATATATAACTGTGTGTTTTTTATGTTTAACATGTGAAATCCATGAGATGTTTCCACCAAAAGTGGTTATTACCATATCTGGAGTACATTATCTGAGTTGCAAGATGGATCGGACTGTAGGTTTAATCTCATATTAGGGCGTGCTCTTGTCTGTCTCCTGAAAGAGGAGAGCTGCTTCTCTCTGAATGCTTTTGCACTGCCATCAACTTACTTTAATTTTTATGACATCATATTTCTTTTATGACATCATATTTCGTTACATGCCTCAGTTCTCATTGACCAGCATTCTCCTAAAACTCAAACAGCTCCCACACACAGACATTTTGACATGGTTGCTATATTATCCATGTTTCAATCTGAGTGTTTCTTTGTGAATTATGGCTTTTCAAAAAAAAAAATGTAAAAAAAAAATGTCATCAATTAAAAAAAATATTTTTCCATTTACTTTAGCTGTTTTCTCTCTGTGATAATGAGAGTTCTCTACTTGCATCCCATTAAATGCTCATTATGTTACAGTCTCTTTCAATTCAGGCCAGTCTGATGGAAACGCATTCTCCAAGCTACCAGGCTTGCAGCGATACATTTTAACTTCATGTGAAAATAAGGGGGAACATTTTCCATCGCATCTTGATTTTAGGTGCAGTTTGGGAGAATATGTATAGTTTTTTGTATCTGGGCATTTGGTGACATAATGCAGAAAATTTGTATATGTTAACGCAATTTAAGGTTAATTACGCAGAGCATTTAAGACGCGGCAGCGTCATAATTTCCGAATCTCTGCGCTTTGCGTGAAATGAGGCCGCTTGTGGCAGGGATTTGCTACCGCTCGGGGTCTGAGTGAATCTAGCGCTTATGATTTAAGAGCTCAGACAGCATGGTGTGACTAAAGAATTTACAGTATACGCGCAACATGTCTGCCATACAAGGTCAAGCTTCTGACTACATTAACACTTTTAGTGGAGTCTTAATTTGGAGTATGTTTTTTTAGATTTAAAGAAGATTCGTACGGTGATGATGCTGTACATGTAAGAGTGTGTGTGCATTCGTGTGTGTGTGCGTGTGCATGCATGTGTGAATATGTGTTTGTGTGTGTGCATGCGCATGCACGTGTGTATGTGCGCATGTGCACACGTGTGTGTAATATGTATGTTTAATGTATCTATATAGTGTGTTTAGTATATGTGTATGTTGTGTGTAATGTGTGTGTATTGTGTGTATAGTGTGTTGTGTCTTTGTGTATTGTGTAGTTATAAATACTGTGTGTGTGTAGTTGTGTACAGTGTATTGTGTGTGTGTGTAGTTGTGTATAGTGTGTAGCATGTGTACATAGTGTTTGGGTATACTGTGTAGTGTGTGTGTGTAGTTGTGTATAGTGTGTAGTGTATGTGTGTAGTGTGTAGTTATGTATAGTGTGTAGTGTGTGTGTGTGCGTAGTGTGTATTTGTGTACAGTGTGTAGTATGTGTGTGTTGTGTTTAGTTGTGTATAGTGTGTAATGTGTTGTTTCTATTGCGTGTAATGTGTGTAGTGTGTGTGCATAGTGTGTAGCTGTTTATAGTGTGTGTTTGTAGTGTGTATGTGAGTATTATGTAGTTATGTGTAGTGTACGTGTGCAGTGTGTGTGCATAGTATGTAGTTATGTATTGTATATGTTATGTACAGTGTGTGTGTGCGTAGTGTGTAGTGCGTAGTGTGCCGGTGGCTGGGTGGTCCAGGTCTCCTCACTGTGTGGAATACTAAGTGAGTGCAGGTGAGTGTAGGTGGGTGTTCTCATTGATTAAGATGGATTTTCAGCTCTGATGTTATTTATTCTTGCTGGCCAGAAGCTGAGGTGCAGTGTGTGATGTGAATGTGAGCACACGCTCTCCGTCTCCACTTCCTCTCAGGGGGTGGCCTTCCCAGGGGGCGTGGACTTCTCTGAGGCATGGGTGGAGTATGAATTTCACTGGGCCAATCATGTTTTTTTCTGCCATCTGTGTTGTAGGCCAGCAGCTCCCAACCCACAGATCTGTGTAAGTGGGAGGTCCGATTTGCAACACACATATATTTTCCTGTCTGTGCAGAAAGCAAGTAAATAAATACATTAGCCTGATGCTGTGAGTGGGTGAGAAACTGGAGACAGGGGAACCGCTTTTTTTAGCATGGTCCTCTCCCGCAGCGTGTGTGTGCGTGTCGGGGGGAGTCTGCACAATGAGGATGTGCAGAAAACCTGTAACGCTATCTGTTGTGTATTACAATTTTCTTACTTATCACAAGTGCATGTTTGTGACTGTCTATATGTTTTTGTTTGTGTGTGTGTCTGTGTGTGTATATGTGCGTGTGTCTGTGTTTACAGATCCATGTAAGTTCTTTTTTTAATAAAAGTATGTGTTTGTTTTACATGCATATGAGTGTGTGCGCCCAATCGTGTACATGTTTTAATTATGTGAGCATTTGTGTCAGTCAGAGAGTGAAAAGGGTGCTGGTACACACAATTACACAGAGAAGTACTGAACACCAGTATCACACTTGTATATTGCAGACAGAGGGGGATACTGAACACCAGTATCACCCTCCTATACTGCAGACAGAGGGGGGTACTGAACACCAGTATCACACTCGTATACTGCAGACAGAGGGGGTACTGAACACAAGTATCACACTCCTATACTGCAGACAGAGGGGGGTACTGAACACCAGTATCACCCTCCTATACTGCAGACAGAGGAGGGTACTGAACACCAATATCACACTCCTACACTGCAGAGAGAGGGGGTTACTGAACACCAGTATCACACTCCTATACTGCAGACAGAGGGGGGTACTGAACACCAATATCACACTCCTACACTGCAGAGAGAGGGGGGTACTGAACACCAGTATTGCACTCCTATACTGCAGACAGAGGAGGGTACTGAACACCAATATCACACTCCTATACTGCAGACAAAGGGGGGTACTGAACACCAGTATCACACTCCTATACTGCAGACAGGGGGGGGTACTGAACACCAGTATCACACTCCTATACTGCAGACAGAGGGGGCTACTGAACACCAGTATCACAATCCTATACTTCAGAAAGAGTACACTGACAGCACAGGGAGGGGAGATTGGAGAAGCTGATTTAGGAGGATTACAATATTAACACCTGAGATTAAAGATGGAATAGACAGTGAAGGTAGGTTAATACCAGGGTGAATATTCTTAAAAAAAACTCTTTTCGTTTTTCATTTTTTCATCTCTAAAGACAAATACACTTTGAGCAGCATATTTCATCAGGGACTTGGAGCGAGCTGCTTTCAAGCAGTGTCAAACACAGGGACTCAATCAGCAGGTCAATCAAACCCAATTATGTGTGAGCTCGTTATGATGAAACGGCTGCAGAATCAGGTTCCCCCTGGGGCCTGAGCTCCGCTTTCCATCAAAACACACTTGCAAACTTTCATACTCCTCACAATCCAGAGAAAACATACTCACACTCCTCACATGCCTGAGAAACCAAACTCACACTCCAGAGAAAACACACTGACACTCCTCACACTGCTGAGAAAACACACTCACACTCCTGATAAAACACACTCACACTCCTGAGAAAACACACTCACACTCATGAGAAGACACATTCACACTCCTGATAAAACACACTCACACTCCAGAGAAAACGAACTCACCCTCCACAGAAAACACACTCAAACTCCTCAAAGTCCAGAAAATACACTCACATTCCTTACACTCCAGAGAAAACACATACACCTGAGAAAACACACTTTCACTCCAGAGAAAACACACTCACACTTCTCTCACTCTCCTGAGAAAACCTACTCACACTTCAGATAAAGCACACTGACACTGCAGAGAAAATATTCTCACACTCCAGATAAAACACACTCACACGCCTTCAAAGACACACTCACACTCCTCACACTGCAGAGAAAACACATGCCCACTCCTTCAACTCTAGAGAAAGCAAACTCTTCCGCCAGAGAAAACACACTCACACTTCTCTCACACTTGTGAGAAAACACAGTCACACTTCAGTGAAAACATGCTCTCACTCCTGGTAAAACACACTCAAAACTCCTGATAAAACACATTCACACTCCTTACACCCCAGAGAAAACACACTCATACTCCTCTCATCTAATGACATTGCAGGTTTTTCCCTGCAGAGATCAGAGTGGAGGGTCTGCAACCAAACCCTGCTGTAGTATCACTGTGATCCAGTGGCAGCTTAATGTACTTGATTGTGTTCAGTGATTTCTCCGAGAATCACTGCATTTGAAATGGCAGCATTGCCCTTGACTGCTGGCTTTCATTAGCTCATTAAAGTCAAACCAAGAGTCTCGAGATTGGTTTCAAATTAAAACCAATTCCCTTATAATGATTTTATGTGAAACACACAAATTTAATGTTTGATGCAATTAGTCAGCTGGTGATGAGTGACAAGCTTAAACTGGCAAATTTGTTTATGATCAAAAGCATTTTAGAGTTGTTTATCTGTTATCAATCTCACCCCTTCCCTGTACCATGGTCATGAAGAGCCTGTTACTATGGTTACCAATCAAAAAAAACAGCAGCAGGAAAGCATTTGTGGCATTTGCGATTGGTGGACAGGGCTGCAGTGGCGTTTGTGATTGGTGGACAGAGTTGAAGTAGGGTTTGTGATTGGTGGACCAGGCTGCAGTGGCATTTGTGATTGGTGGACAGAACTGCTTTCATTCATAGGAACAGAATCAGCCCCAGCCCCTTTTCATTTCTGTAACAAACACACACAGAATCTCACAGGATAACGACCCCTGTCTTTCCCAGCCAGAGCGAGTTCTGTGTGCTGTATCCTTCACCAATATACCTGTGTTTCTCATTTTGTCTCACTGTCTTTCACTGTGTCTCACTGTTTCTCACTGTCTTTCACTGTGTCTCATTCTGTCTCTCTGTCTTTCATTGTGATTCTCAGTCTCAGTATCTTTGCATGTCAGTGTTCCTCAGTCTTCAGCCCTTCATCCTCCAGCTCCTTCCCTCCGTCAGCTGACCCTTCTTGTCATGTGACCCTGTTTCCTCATGTTTCTCATTCACACCCGGCTCAGACCTCTCCGGCTGAGGTGCTCAGTTGGATTAGCACAGCATCAAGGCAAATGCGTCTCATATTCTCACCCTGCCCGCATTCATCAGGGAGGGAGACATTCGCCGTGCTGGTAGAGCTGAGAGCTTTTCCACAGCAAGTGCCCTGTCAGCCCTCTCAGAGCTGAGAAACACTTCCTGCTCTCTGTCACATACACAGGTGGACAGCACGGAAGACTTCATGCTCTCTGTCACACGCACAGGTAGACAGCATGTAGACTTGCAGAGGTTGCAGTGTAGTATACTAGTTTGGGAGCTGAGCCTGTAGCTCAGAGGTTGCAGTGTAGTATACTAGTTTGGGAGCTGAGCCTGTAGCTCAGAGGTTGCAGTGTAGTGTAATGGTTAGGGAACTGGGCTTGTAGCTCAGAGGTTACAGTGTAATATTATAGTTAGGGAGCTGGGCCTGTAGCTCAGAGGTTTCAGTGTAGTATAATGGTTAGGGAGCTGAGCCTATGGTTCAGTGATTACAGGTTCAATTCCCAGGTCAGGAACCAACCCAAATTACTTAAGTAAACATTCTTCTGTACAAATGGGTAGCATGTAAGCTGTGTAAGGTGCTTTCCATGAGAGCATCTGCTAAATGGCTGTAATATAACATTCCTGTTAGTACTGAATCTGAAAGTGCTCCTGTTCCCTGGCTTCTTATGAATATTGATGGGAGGTGTTGCTGAGGGTGAAATGCAGCACTAGAGTCTGCTGTTGCCATGGAAGGAATCAGGAAGTCCAAAGGACTCATTGCTATTGCTGGCAGGTGAGCCTTTTCCCAGTCATCGCTCTCAGCCTCCTTCATTTACTGCCCTTAATTAACAAGCACAAAGATGATTAGCTGAAATATTAATACAAATATAGGCCAGATATTCCTAATGTCATCATGTGTCTGAACAGTTTTTATTTAAAAATTATTCAGAATTGACGTTTATGTAGGCTTCATATTAGTTTCCTCTTCATTTAACACGCCCACACTCAGGAAATATTTACATGCAAAGCTCAGGCCTGTAACTTCTGCAGCGCAAGTGAGAAACAGGAGTTTAGTTCCTGTAACAAACGTGATGCTTTGCCTCTTAAATTCAGTTTATTGTTTACACTGATTACATTTACTTCACTTATCTGAAATAGCATGGATCACTTTCATTCTCTCCCATGAAGAAAAAAAGGCACAAAAAAAAAAAAAAAACATCAGACACAATTAAGAAAAATCTGGGACTACTGCCAACGTCTTTTTTTGGGTAATCTGGACGTTTTTCAGTCAAACAAAATAACTTAAGGTTTCAGAGCAAGGACAGCTTCAAAGATTGCGAAGATGTTTGCCTCCTCTGTGTCAAATTCACAAGCAGATTTTGGTCAGACTTCAGTGAGGCTCAAATGGTTCACATGGCTGGTTTACTTTTGATTCACGTCCAATAACTGTTTACGCCACAGTCTGTCTGCCCCGTTTTCATAATCCAGAGGGTGAAAAAAATGACCAAAAAGCTGAAAAACAAGTTATTTCCACTGGTAAAATTGCTGATTCTCCATCAGAAAAGAGATCGGGCAGGAAGCACTGGTTTTGAGCTGGGGGAGGCGGCTGGGAAGGAAGTTTTGACAGGGGGTGTGGAGGCGGGAAGATAATGACTTTGAGACAACACCAGATTTCACTTACATAACTTAAGAAAAATAGTTACACAATTAAAGTTGCACTTTTACAAAGTTTTTTTTTTTCTGGAGCTGTTGACTTACATATCTCAGTGTGACATTTCAGTAGCTGAGCTTTGAGGGGTTGAAATTTAAAAAACCGAGCTGATACACGGTAAAGCAAGTTACATAAGCAAGACAATTGTCATGAATATGACAGAGAACCATCTTAAGTCCTGGGGACAATGTATGAATTAATAAATAATATTATGAATACGATGACAGTTTGTTGAAATATTTCATATAAACATGCATGATTATGGATACAAACAAACACACACACGGAAAGTTCCAGCCTCCTGCTCAGCCAACAGTGCAACCACAGTTTCATTCTGCTATTAAGCTAACCGTGCTAACAATAAAAGTCTGTTTACTTTGTTAACAATGCTCCTGTCTCCTAATAAGCTAACCATGCTAATAATGCGCCAGTCAACTGCTACACTTATGGCTCTAACAGTGGTACAACCTGCTTCCAAGATAACAATGCCACCAATGCTCCAGTTTGCTGCTATACTAATAGCGCTTACAGTGATCCAGTCAACAGATAATCTTACGGTGTTAGCAATGGGCCAGGTAGCTGTAAATGGCAATAATGAGGGAAGTCATGAGAAGCTCGTTGGTTAACACTCGTCCCTATAAAGAAGTGGCAGTTTTGACTGTGACTAGGGAGGGAGGCTTATATGGTATGACTGGCAGAGCCTTTTGCTGCAGCTGGGACATAGCGTACGATTCCTCACGATTACGTACCTGTCACACCTTCAGCTAGGCTATTTAAAAACCGTTACCATCTTTGCTACCATCGCTGCCTGATACGTAGTGGATAATGCACAACGAGACGGACGGTTATACATGATTAATGTTCGGTACTGAGGTGAAGAACAGCCCGAGGCAAAGCTAAGGGGTGTTCCCTCCAGGAAATACATTTAATTCACATAACTATAAATGCGGTCGCCCGTTATGCCTTAAATACCAGATGGTTTGTGCAGGGTTGTGCAAGTCTGTGCGTTAGTTTGTATAGCGTGTCTGTTTTTTCTGTACATTTGTGAAATGTTATGCAAGCTTGTGTAGCATTGTGTAAGTGTGCGTTAGCTTGTGTGGCCTTGTGCAAGTTTTTGTAGCTGCTTGAGATCCCGCAGGAAGAATCCCAGAACTGCAGAACTCAGCAGGAAACGCTCACCGTTTCCATGGTTACATTAAATACCTTGGAAAATCACTGCTCGAGGTGTTGGGGTGTGTGTATGTGTCTGTGTGTTTTGGTGTTGGGGTATGGCGAATGTTCTGTATTTTCATTTCAAATGAGACTGAAGGAATATCGAGTTTGCCCTCTGGTGTGATCCAAATCATGAACGTTAGCAGATAAAATAACATCAAAGAGCGCCAGAGTGTTGTCATGGCAACAGGTGGTGACTTTTCTTTTATACGAAGTCTTGTTTATTAATTCCTCCTTGTTTACATTCAGATGGGCGAGACATCATGTTGCAATATCTTTGTTATTGTTTTTGTAAAAGTAAAATGGAGTAATAACTACATAACAAATACTTAAATAATACGAATACCATATTTTATAAATTCATTAGATGACTCTCACACACACATAGGCTACTTGTACACCCCACACAGATGCAAACCACTCCACATACCAAACTATAAAGCAAATGTATTAGGTGAGAGAAATGTATAGGGAATGAGTTTTTTTTTTTTTTTCGTGTGTATAGTGTGAGTGTGTAGGAGGTGAGTGCGTGTGTTTAGTGTGTTTGTGTACGTTAGAGTGTGCAAGGGGTGAGTTTGTCTGTATTTTGAGTTTGTGTATAGTGTGTGTGGGAGTTCAAGAGAGGCAGAGAGGGAAAGGGAGAGACTAAGAAGTGGCTGGTGGAGTGAGTATGATGAAGTGTGCTGATGTGGGTGTGTTCTTGCACACACCAGCAGGGGGCTCCCCGCCCTGTCTGTATCCACACCCATATGTGAGTCCTGCATCCCAGCTGAACATAACACCTGCCACCCCTGCTGTCGTGTTCTTTATGACTCTGTTTACCTGGAAAAGTGGCGGGAGAAGGCCCATTTTCTGGCTGGCACAGAGAGATCAGTCTGCAAGTTCGCTCCTGTCATTGTAAATCTTCCCCACGAAGATACAGCAGAGCAGTGAACAGAGTTAGACTCAAACATCCATCCCACGGCATAGTTCAGTGCACTCCTGTCTGTCTCTGAGATTAATCATCCTCCTGAGCACTGCAGCGCCCCCTGGCCTCCAGGATGTTTACTGTCTTTCTTCTGTTGGGGGTGGGGGGGGGGGGGGGGGTCACAGTTTGCTTTGTTTAATACTGAGTTAACCAGCCCCAGAGAGCTACAGAATGTAGCTGCTTTTTATTTTCTCATCAAAACCAGAAACTAGATCAGACCCAAATAAAAACCAGGATAGGTAACTGTGTGCTAGGGCTGACCACCTAGGTTACTGTGGATGGTGGTTCACTATAAAGGTTAGAGAACTGTAACTCAAGGGCTGCAGGCTCAAATCCCATTGAGGGCACAGTTTAACCGGAACTGCTTCAGTGAACACCCTGCTGTGACCATGTATTGCCGTTAAAACGCGTTTGCTAAGCATCTCAGTGGCATCACCATAATACAGGCAGGGTTTGGGTCGCTGGAAGAGGTGTCTCTATTACGGACGTGACGATGCTCTCAAAAGTCATGCACATAGGTATTCAGCATTATTGATTGAGAGAAATTAGCTGTTCAGTGAAACCAGGAACAATTAATTTAATGACCAATTAAGCTTTGTTTAAGGGGCACACATGTTCACAATGCTTCTGCACAGAGATTAGTGCATTAACATACATTTAAGGACACGAAAGAATCAGTAGATTGGCATTCTGTTCACAGCTCAGTCAAGCATAATTAATTGAGCGACACCTTCTACATTTTACTGTTAGATTAAAACAGAAGTGCTGTTTTGTTTGCATAGTCAGGAAACCTTTGCACCTTCATTTTCACCGTTTTTGAGTTTCATACATAACTGGAAAACTTCCCTAACAATGTTTTATTGTGCTTTGACTCATGAAATGTATTAATGAGGCTGAAATGTATTATTAATGTGGATAAAACGTATCTGTATGATCATTAGAAAGCATTTTTTAATTTCATGAAAAGTTGTCACACACACACAAGTGTAGCTGCACCAAGAAATCTCAGATCTCTGGGTTGTCAGGTAGGTTTTTGATTAGCAGCAGTGCTGACAGTTTTCTGGACTGGTCTCCCCTCACATCCTCACTGTCTCTCTCGCTCTGATTCCTGTTTTTTGCCTGCTCTGATTCCTGAATCTTGGTCACCGAGGGAAGTCGTCAGTGAGCGCTATCTCACAGAGGAAAGGGAATAATCGAGGCCTGTATTGAGTCCATTGTGCCGGTTATTTCTGGGAAACAACATCAAACACAACTAGGGCTGCAGATCTAAGCCACACCCCCAGGGCAGGTAGAGGGGCAGGGGTAGGCCCTGGGGCAGATGTAGAGAGAGGTGTAGGCCCTGGGGCAGATGGGGGGCAGACGTAGCCTTTATAACAGCAACAATGCCTGTAATCCAGTTACTCTCCTACATCATACAGGAAATCTAATAAAGATCATGTGTGAGGGCAGAGAGGGGGGGAGGGGTGGAGAGCGAGAGAGAAATAGAGATTGGGAGAAGGAGAGGGAGGCAAGGAAGGTCTGGGTTTTTTCTTTCTGTAGATTGTGCTGGTTAGAGATGTTAAAATATGAGGTGTGTGTTTGTGTGTGAGAAAGAGTGTGTGTGTGTGTTCTGTGTGTGTGTGTGTGCCCTTCCTCTGATCTCTGACGTCAGTGGCCACTCTCTTGCAGGTGGAAGGAGCTGACCCCAGGGTGACCCCATGAGGACCGTGGTGCAGGGCAATGGAGCGTAACAGAGCGCCACGCCCGGATCTGCTCTGCCCTGCCCCCTTGCCACGCCCACAATCACGCCCCCTCTGACCCACCCATGTGTCTCCACGGAAACGCGCATCCACGCACCCCCCTCACCTGAGTTACCTCCCGCACATCCCCTTCACCCTCTTTTCTACCCAAAATCCCTCACTCCCTCTCTCTACCCACAATCCCTCACACCCTCTTACCACCCACAATCCCTCACTCCCTCTCTCTACCCACAATCCCTCACACCCTCCTACCACCCACAATCCCTCACTCCCTCTCTTTACCCACAATCCCTCACACCCCATCACCCCCCCAGGTTTGGGAGGGGAGGGGGGAACAGGAGCTCTTTCCCCCCATCACCTGCTCCTCTCCACTGTCTCCTGTCCCTCCCTCTCTGTGAGCCATGCTCCTCCTCCAACAAAGTGAGTGGGGGCGGGGCTGGGGGCGTGGCTGGGGGTGGGGCTACTGGGCATGGCTGCTGGGCATGGCTCTGCCCACTGCACTGGCTGTGAGCCAGAGGGCCGACCCAGCCAGCGCTAACGCTAAATACCCCACCGTCTCCACCAGCTATGGGAAACTGCGGGGCCTGAGGCGGGAGCTCAGTAACGAGGTTTTGGGCCCGGTGGAAATGTACCTGGGGGTGCCCTATGCCAGCCCCCCTACTGGAGAGCGCCGTTTCCAGCCCCCCGAGGCCCCGGGCTCATGGCCCGAGACCCGAAATGCCACACGCTTTGCGCCTGTCTGCCCCCAGAACCTGCAGGGTGTTCTGCCCGACATCATGCTGCCCGTCTGGTTCACTGACAACCTGGATGCAGCCGCCAGCTACGTGCAGAACCAGAGCGAAGACTGCCTGTACCTCAACATCTATGTGCCCACTGAGGATGGTAAGTTCCACCCACAACACCTGGGATAAGCTCCACCCATAGCACCAGCAATAAACTCCACCAAAAACACCAGGGTTAAGCCACACCCACAACACCAGGGATAAGCCCCACCCACAGAGAAGTACCAGCCCTCATAGAAAGGTGTTGTGGTCGATAAAAGGGGCAACCAATAGCCATAAGCCCCACAAGGGGCAGGGCTTGTGGAGAGTGGTTGTGGTCAGAGGAGGAGGAGAGGTTAGATAAGAGAGAAGGGGGCCAGGTAGAAAGCACAGCTTTGGCTGCAGGGTTGTGATAGTGTACAAGATGGTCTCTTTTCACTGTAAGGCCAAACATACTAACAGTGAAACGTACAAACTCCTGTACATGCTGCTTCGTGTTGGCCGTGGAGGGGCTGTGTTGGTCTCCATCTTGAGTGAAAGAAGATGTGCGTTTTTCTTCATCACTGTCGAACTGCACATGTATTTTCATCAGGATCAGCAGCTTAGACTTGGTAGCCTTTCCTGCTTCAGGGCTGTGTCTTGTTTTCCAAAGATCCTTTGAGAAGAGATGTATAATGCTGGTATGCAAGGCTAGCAAAGATGTATAACCCTTGTATGCTAGGCTAGCAGAGATATATAAGGCTTGTATGCTAGGCTAGTAGAAATATATAAGCCTTGTATGCTAGGCTAGCAGAGATGTTTAACCCTTGTATGCTACGCTGGCAGAGATGTATATCCCTTTTATGCTTGGCTAGCAAGGATATACAATCCTTGTATGCTATGCTGCCATTAGTAACTCTGTACCTGCAGCTGTCGTGTTTGTGCACACAGTAGGTCCAGAACTCTGTCAGTCTCACCATGCCTACTCCACACCTCAACCCCAAAGGGACAAAAAACAAACTCAAGATGCGGACATCAGGATCACCCACCTATCTCACAACACATATTTTACATATTTAGATTCTGTAGGCTGGGGACAGGTGAAGAAACATGGAACTGAACAACAGAATAAAAGAATAAATGAAAGAACAACAAATTATTCTGTTTTTTAATATCCCAGCTTCCCCTGATATCCTGAAAATTAAAGGAGAGTTTTGTCACAGGGGAAATAAATAACGCAGAGGCATGGTGAGGAGGTGTATCCTCACCATTTTAATCAGCGGGGAGAGCAGAGCTGTGTGCAGGGATGTGTAATTAAGAAAACACAGCTCTGCATTACTGAAGTAACACAGGTGCCGAGGTCAGCAAACACATGAAGCTAGCTACACATGAAACATGTAGTAAAGCCAGTTCTGAGCCTCTTTTTAAATAAACAATCTCTGCGGGTAACTCACACTCAAAGCAGTGTGCCATTATCAGTCCTGTGAGTTAATTGCTCTTGAGTCATCCTTTAGTCATTTCAGGCCCTGCAACTATTCATTAATTGAGAAAGTTGCTAATTAATCTAAATGTCACTGAACAGTTAAATGTTTTACCATTTAATTAAGAGAAACGTTATTTAAAACAACTTTTAAAACGATGAATTAAGAGTAGAAATGAAGAACAATGAAAAGTACCCCTGAGTCACATGATCTGTAGGCTGATGTAACATACCTATTAGGGGTGTAGCCGAATCCGAATACGGTATTCGGAAAGCACGAATAATGAACCATAAACAGGTAATAATTCCGTCTGAATATCATGGTATTCGAATTTTTAAAATAAAGAAATCGGTTGGGACTCAATGTAGACTAAGTCTTATTCGAACATTCTTTCATAGATAAAATACATAATTATATTTACAATTATTTTCAACTTATTGTGATCCTCCTTGCTGACATGGGAGCGATCTGCTGAGCATACAGCCCCAAATCGAAACGAGAGCAGTAATTTCTTGTCAATCTCATCTGTCCTCCATGATCATCCAGTACAGTAGCAGGGTTCAGCACTAACACTTGTCAGTGACAGGTGAACAGTGCAGCTCGTAGCTATGAGCCCAGTGCTTTGAGACTGCGGAATAGTTTACGTTCCGAATTGCGTTCTTAGCTGAGAGAATTTTATGTTAAAGCGTCTTAGCCTACCCCAAAAACTCGAGTTACCTGGGATGCGCTGTTGGGAGCAAAGCCTCATCACCGATGAAGATAGCGTCAAGTTCAATGTTCTTTTCAAGCCACCTAGAAACCTGACCAATTGCCGAACAGAGGTCCTCGGAAACAACTGACTATTAGCAGACAAATTCATGTACAAAGCAGGGAAAAAGTTTGTCCTAACATGGCAAAATAGACTTGGGGCTTACGATGCCTAGACTTCGGCGCTACCTGTTGCAACTTTCACATTAAAGCAGCATTAATGATAATGTTTCTTCACTAGCAGGCCAGCTAACAATAAACCACAGTTTAAGATTAAGGTCATATCTTAAATGACCAAAAGATCAACGAGGCAGAAATATATAACTTGACAGGTAGGCTAGTCAGTAAATAAATGTCTGTACCATAACCAGCTTTGTAGCCATCTTCGGTAATTTAGCCACGTACTAGCCAATTTTATCTTGTTTCGTCGTACAAAATAATAATAATAATAATAATAATAAAACCTCTGACTTGATGTCAGTCAGATACAAGCAATCAAATACCCTGTATGCAAGCAACCTACTCATGAGACATAATTGAACTAATTAAACTACTTTTAACAGAGAGCAAAACACTGGTGTACTGAATGATCCATGGAGAAAACAATATCAGTGTTAGCGCTCTAACGAACTTAGCAGCAACAATAGTAGCTATCCAGTCTGCTACAATGTCTGTAAACTGAAATTTAATATTACAAGGTAAATCAATTGCAAACATGGCTTTAGTACAACGACATTATTTTCAGTCATTAAAAGGAGATAGAGGTGTAATTTAAAATACACATTAAGGCTGTAAAAGACCAACAGCTGCCTCCACAAAGAGGTGAAAGATAAAAAACCTATACAGTCTTAATTATTAGTTAAGTCCTGTTAAGACCACACCCAGTTCTGGTTTCTATCCGAATGCCGAATACAGGTACAGATAACTTTTTTGTTGAAACGAATACAGATACAGGTACAGATAATGACCTCACTGCACACCCCTAATACCTATGAGCTGTCATAAGAATGATATTACTCACCCATCAGCGGCCCCACATCACAAAGGTGCCGGGAGATGGTTTACATATATGTTTTATTTAGAAAAAAACCCACAAACTATACAATAAACCCACAAACTAAACAAAGTATACAATACTGACCTCCTGAACTCCCCTTAAGCTGACTCTAGTGTTCTCATGTAGTCCTGTGTGTGGCCTGTAGTGTGTAAAATAGTCACTGACTTTCCCCTGTAATACTGAGTGTGGCCTGTAGAGTGTAAAATAGTCACTGGTTCTCACCTGTAGTACTAAGTGTGGCCTGTCACATTTAAAATTGTCACTGGCTCTCCCCTGTAATACTGTGTGTGGCCTGTAGCGTGTAAAATAGTCACTGGCTCTCCCCATAATGCTGTGTGTGGTCTGTAGGGCATAAAATAGTCACTGGCTCTCCTAGTAATATTGTGTGTGGCCTGTATGGTGTAAAATAGTCACTGGCTCTCCCGGCAATACTCTGTGTGTCCTGTAGGGTGTAAAATAGTCACTGGCTTCCCCCTGTGTTGCTGAGTGTGGCCTGTATGGTGTAAAATAGTCACTAGCTCTTCCCTGTAATACTCTGTGTGGCCTGTATGGTGTAAAATAGTCACTGGTTCTCTCGGGTATTACTATGTGTGACCTGTAGGGTGTAAAATAGTCACTGGCTCTTCCCTGTAGTGTTGCCTCCAGGCGGCTCACACATTAGAGGCACTTGTTTGGGGTCCCTCAAACATTATGAAGTCATCAAGAACATTGCAAGAACAGCCTTACAATTCATTTTTTTCTCATTCCAGTTAAATTGAATGTGAAATGTGTGTCATGGTTTGGATTGTGTTTTTCATGAATGTTAACAACACTGAACAAATTTTGCAATTTCAGTTCTTCCATTTGGTTTTGTTTTAAAATTAGTTTTATATATATTCTCCAGTATGTTTTCATGACTGCGTGAGAACTGCAAAAGCGTGTTGTGTTGGCATGCACTATGCCTAGAATATATTTCTGTGACTGTACCCGAGCTGTTTGGAAATTTGGGAACTGTTCTGATCATAATGTTTTCTCTGTTAGGTGGGTGAGAGGTTTGTGGTCAAAGGTTCTGGTCAGCAGGAGACAGGTTTGTGGTCACATAGTGGGTGTGGCCAAGAGTGGGTGTGGTAGATAGTGGGTGTGGCTAAAACAAGGCAGGGATTACAGGATAAATTCAGGGTTCTCTTATATTACACGTCTTGAAATTGTACCCCTTTGATTCCTGTTCCTAAAACATAAATAAACAAATGAACCTTTTTAGTCTGTGATGCTCACTCTCACCTCTCATCTCTCTACATGGCTCTCTCTTTCTCTCTCCATTTTTCTCTCTTACCTTCTCTCTCACTCTCCTCTGCCTCTCTCCATCTCTCTAAACATGTTAATGTCTTAAGTTGTTCTACCATCCACAGGGAAATGTACTTGCCTGACTACAATGGGCCATGAAATCTCATTGTGTGCTCTTTGTATTCGGCTCAATGGCAACTCAGTTTATTTTGGAATCTGGTAATTTGACTTGTCTCCAATGTTCCAAGCAGGTGACTGATAATTTGGTGGATTCTTAATGGTACAGATGAAGCAGTGGAGACCTACAGATGGGTTGTATATGCATGGATTTGTCCAGAATATACAGAGGGGAACCGTTTTTGGGCTGAGTAGTCGTGCCTGAGCCTTCCACTATAAATAATGAATTTGAATGTTTCGATTATTTGTGTAAAATGTACTGGCATTTTCTGGTTTTTAATAGGAAATGGATGTCTCCCTAATTCCACCCTGCATTCAATAGACAGGGTCATTTCTATGTGTTTCCTTTTCTTTGTGGAATTTGACTGGATGTGTCTATCCAAAATTGTAGTTCAAATTCCCATGAGATTTTTTGGAGGCTTTTTACTGATGGCTACACCAAAGCACCTTGATTCAGTGACTTCTGTCTGAGGTAATTGTACCTCAGTATTTGTTCTTGGTGTCATTGCTGACAGCAGCAGTTCTCAACATCAGACCCCTTTGAATACTGTATTTTGGTACGGTAAATCTCACCCATGCTTACATTTTTCTCAATGTTATCCTTAAACGTATCAGTGCAATGGAGGATTGGCTTATTGGCATCTATTTTGTCTTCACATTTTTCATGATGTAATTATGGTTTAGCATCGTTGAGCTGTTGTCCACCAGTCAGGCCCAATTTGATTCATCTGACATTCTGTAATTTAATCATTTAAAAATGTCACCGCTTTCTAAAGAAACAATTTGTACAGTACAGTAGATGATAGAAGATCATTGTCTTCAACTGGCACTTCTGACATAATATAGCTTAAAATTATAAATCTCCCAAGACTTGGTCTGATTTAGGCTGATTAGGAAAATATATATATATATATTAAAAATCTAGTAGTTGCACCTGTGGGAGATTGGAATTTAAACCAGCATCCCCTAGACCAGAGCTAACAGCCACAAAGGCTGAAAGAAATCTGCTTTTCTCAGCTCTTGAATTTTTTAAAGCCCATACATAGTTTTTTCCAAATTAGCTATCGGGGCCCATTTCTGACAGTATTTCTCCAGCAGATCTGGGTGCTGCTGTAGACCTGATTGAAGCGATCGTCTGCAAGAGCAGGTCATGCTAGAGTGAGGCCGGAAACTGTAGCTATAACCTCACAGTCATTCAGACTGAGGCCAGGAGCTGCAGATTGTTCCCGGAATCCCATTGACTCACTGACATAGATGCTGAACAGTGTTGGACTCAAACTGCAGCCTTGCCCCACTTCCATTCAGCTTTTATTCTACGCTTATTTTGCACTTACACTGATTGAGTTATATCATAAACCTGCCCTGACACCACTTTGCACATTTTTTCTACACAGGCTCTCATGCCAAATTGAATCGATTATGATCAGTACTGCACTCTCTCTCTCTGTTTCCAGAACACACACACACACACACGGAGGCAAAGAGAGTGGAAAGCTATGGTGGCTATACTCCCTGTGCTGATTTTTGAGTGGGATACTTCATCTTAAAATGCAGGTAGTGATGATGTAATCAGATTAGGAGAGAAACGGTTGACTCTTACCAGCTAGAGTAGCAACAGACTGAGCCACACAGGGGCAATGTGATTGGGCAGGGATGGATGGGTGTGGCTTAGACACAGGAGCAATGTAATTGGGCAGGGAGGGATGGGTGTGGCATAGACACAGGGGCAATGTGATTGGGTAGGGAGGGATGGGTGTGGCTCAGACACAGGGGAAATGGGATTTTGCAGGGTGGGATGGATGTGGCTTTTGTTTCTTCTTCAACTTTGAACAGCTCAGCAAAATTCATGACTGTGTGTGTGTGTGAGTGTGTGTGTGTGTGTGTGTGTGTTATTGTGTGCACATATGTATTTATTTATACACATACACAAGGTAGACAAATCAATCTGAAATGCCACAAAATATATGAATACCTGTTATTCAATCGGGAGTTGGGCTTAAAATATGCTTAAACATGTCTTATAATTATTTTATAGTGTGTCTGGGGACATTATTGTCTTGGAATAAGTGATCAACATCAGAAAATTCCTATCGTCTTGCCTTGATTCTGCCAGGCAGTCACGATCAGACCCAATTTCTTCCATAAAATGGCCATCCAGACCATAATCCATAACAGATCCAGCACCATGTTTAACAGCTGGGAACTGGAAACATGCCTTTCTGTAAACACATATTTGTCCACATGAAAGAAAAGTAAAAAAAAAAAAAAAAAGAAACATCAGACCGCATTACTTTCTTCTGCTCTGAAGTCCAGTTTTTGAGCCCATCACACAGGGATGTGCTTTGTTGTACACTGGTCTTGGTTACCTTGGTAACCACCGGTTTCCAAAACCAGGCTTCCCATGTATATTAGTTTTTGAAGCTCACAATGTGCAGGTTTGCTGTGTCCTGATGTATTTCTGTAGTAATTTTAAGGCCATTATTTAGTGTTTTTTGTAACTATATGCTAGAGGTCCTTCTGTCCCTGTCTGTGAGCTTCAGCTTACTACCTTTGTTTCTCTTTTTTGATTCAATTTTTCCTTATTTGGCATATGCTGTCATGATTTTTGAATCTATTTCCTTTGTCATAATGAGCACAAACAATTTTGATTCTTTCAGAATCTGTTAGACCTCATGTTGCTTCAGCAAATTACGCATGAATGTGTTGATTTTAAAACATTCTTAAAAGCAGAAATGTATTGCTAATTATAACTGACATTACAATGACATTTATAGACTCAAATTTAATTGCGCTTTATTTACGTCAAAACACAAATCATTTTTCATCTTGTTTTCATTTCATTTCATTTTGTCGACTGTTTGTGTATGTGTGTGTGTGTGTGTCACTGTGTGTAAGTGTGTGTGTGTGTGTGTGTTTGTTTGCATACTGTATGTGTGTAGGCCAGTGTGTGTGACCACACCCTCCACTGTCCAGACTTCATGCTGTAGCTCTACCCCTGCACAAAGACCATGCACTATAGACTGTGGGCCAGATTCCGTACGCTTGCTTTCTTTTAAAGCTTAAATTCAAGTGCAATTCAATCAAAACTGACTTATAGTCTCTCTCAGGGCATATCTAATTGTAAAGTTCAAAGAAAATGTTCAAAATGATAGGTTTGCTTGTTTCCAATAATACACATGAATATAAACTCAAAGAAATGATATTCTAATAAAAAGGTCCCTTGATTGAATCGCATATGCCATTAAAGAGACTAAGAGCTTTTGATTGAATCCAGTCCTGTATCTGAACCATGACATCTTAACCGCATGGCCTGTAGACATAACAGGGAGGACCATATCCCAACCTAAAGCACCTGTTTTTTGGACCGCACATGAGTAGCCAGGATTTTGCGCTGCCATTTTGTAAATCCATGCGAACCTTCTCCTCTCAGGGCAGCAGGTAGAATGCGATGGAACTTTCCTGTGGCAAACTCTGAGGGTCTATTTCAGTCTGCGTGCGTACAATGACTGACAGGAAACATAATCTGGAATGATGGAAGATGAATGTTCCATACACTGTTATTGTAAGCATTTCGTTACGCACCATGAAATCTGTCAGGAAAAGGAGGGATTTGTCTGAGTGCCGCTCTGAGAGACAGGTTGGGTGTATTTAGAGGCACACCAAATCCTGAGCGCTGTAACATAACCTAACGAGGTGCAAACACACGACCCAAGAGCTGCAAAACATACAACCCCAAGAACCGCAAAACACACAACTCCAAGAGCTGCAAAAACACACTACCCCAAGAGCAACAAAACATCAAACATAATTATCTGCAACACACACACACATCCTAATAAGCTGTGCATAGTCTAACAAGCTTCACACTGTCTAATGAGCTGCGACACAATCTAATAGGCCGCAGAACATGCAGTGTAACAAACCGCACAACTGCGAACCTAAAAACCTGCAAAACACACAATCTAATGAGCCCTAACACACTGCCAAAGACTCAAGCCACTCAACAGAATGGCACCTCAGCTCGTGTATGTATATATGGAGTTTAATTATTATGCTGTCTGTTAGCGGTTAGGAGTTGTCGGTTTGCTCGCCAAATTCAGTGGGATTTGTACACTTTCGGTAGACTACGCCATAAGGTGAGCTTTCTACAGGAATAAAATGGTGGTTTAGTATTCTGGTCTGTGCATTGGAGGGAAGTGTTGCAGTATTGTGGGCTGTGCTGTGGGGAATGGTGTCAGTAAGACTGCGGTCATTCAGGACTTGAGTTAAACCTGCAGACCCTTAGGTGTGGAGGGGCACAGCAGTATGATGGTTAGGATACTGGTTTTGGAAATGAGAGGTTGCAGGTTTGATTCCAATAGGGTTGTGGTATTTATCCTTCAGCTCAGCTGCTTTTGCAATTAAATATCTTGTTTTCTAAATGTAAATTATGCAAAAAAGAGAGTGAAAGAATGGGGGCTTTCTGGTGAAAAACTGTACTTAGGCATGATTATGTGCAGCTCTGGTGGCTGCCAGTTTGAGTCCCAAATGTGCTCTTACTGGCCAGCGCCAGAGGGCCAAAGTGGCAAAGTGGGGGGTTGGGTGGGAAAAGAGTCAGGTAAAGTTAATGTAAATAAGACCAAGTTAACTCCTGGCTCCTGATCGGTGAGAAAAGTTAACTCTTAAGCCCTGTTTGGTGGTTAAAGGTAAACTTCTGATGTAAAATGTGATGGCACGGCTGATACTCTTGTAGAGAACATGGAAAGGAACCCTGAACCGTGATCTGAATTCATGGGAGAGCAGAAGGTAGCCAGGTGGAAAATTAAACTTCTGTTTGCCTGTCCAATGACGCCCAAGGTCACAGAAATGAGCAGAGGATGATCCCAAGCTGACGATCAGGTGATCCCCTGATTTTATTGGTGTTCGCCTAACAGTGTTGGTCACGCCCTTTTTGAAACGGCACACTTTTACCATGACCCAAACACACCCCTCTGCCCTCTAAATCGATCATGGCTGCGAAGCACGGCTCTGCAATCTGATTTTGATCAACATGGTAGATCAGAAACACTTAATATCAGTCCAATACACTATGGCAGTGGTCTTCAGCGTTTTTCAGACCAAGGACCCCTTGGCTGAAAGAGAGATGGCAGAGGGACCCCCTATAACATATCGTATAAAACTGTGTTGCTTATTAAACCGGGCCTAAAATAATGTGTTGGGCAGTGCCTACAGTGCCATGTATAAAAGTACTTTGTAATGCTGCATACAATGCTAAGCCATTGAAATGATAATTATTGACTGACTCATATATTTGTAGAACATGTTTTTTGTAATTGTTGTAATGTTTTTTGTTTTTTTTTTACAAATAGGAAGATTTATATTTGCTTATTTTGGGATGTGTTTATATTAGTGTGCTTTGGGACATACTTTAATTTTTGTAAGAAAAAAAGTTTGGGATGAAATAATTTGGCAGACCCCTTGCAGTAACCCTAAGAACCCCCTGTTGAAGATCTCTGCACTATGGCCCAATGACGCAGTGTCTAGATCACTTTAACACACTATGGATTAATGACACAGTGTTTAAATCAGTCTAACACGCTTTGGATTAAATGACACAGTGTTTATATCTGTCTAACACATTCTGGATTAATGACACAGTGTTTAGATCAGTCTAACACACTTTGGATTAATGACACAGGTTTTAGATCAGTCTAACACACTTTGAATTAATGACACAGTTTTTATATCAGTCTAACACACTTTGGATTAATGACGCAGTGTTTAAATCAGTCTAATGGACTGTGAATTAATGACACAGTGTTTAGATCAGTCCAATACACTGTCTTAATGACACAGTGTTTAGATCAGTCTGTCACACTATGGATTAATGGTGCAGCGTTTAAATCTGTCTATCACACTATAGCATAGATATTCAACAGCGGTCCACAGAGTAACTGCAGGGGGTCCACCAAATTATTTGATCCAAAACTTTTTTTTCTGCGAAATATTAAAATGTTCAAAACATACTAACATAAATATAACCAATAATAAGCAAAGTTGAATCTTCCTATTTGTTAAAAAATTACAACAATTACAAAAAAACATGTTCTATAAATATATATGAATCTTTCAATAATTGTCATTTCAGTGGCTTAGCATTTTACGCACCATTACAAAGTACTTTTATAGATAGCACTATAGGCTGCCGTACACGTTATTGCAGGCCCGATGTGAATGTAAGTGTAGTAAAAAACACAATTTTATACGATATGTAATAGGGGGCCCCTCCACCGTCTCTCTATCAGCCAAGGGGTCCTTGGCCTGAAAAACGTTGAAGACCTCTGTAATATGGCTTAATGACACAGTCCTTATTCACACTGATGTCTCTCAGCCAATACATCCCATCCTCTGTCTGGAAATGATGCTTCACGATCCTGTCTAAATTCTGAACAGCGGCCTGCCTGTCGGTATTAGTATGAGTATTGCGGCTGTAAAAGTCAGTTTTCTGACCTCCTCCTGAAATGGTTTCCCATGAGCCGTAGTGAATGTTCCGGTATATTTTACAGATGTGACGCAGCTATCCTGGTTGTGACATGACTGAGCAAATGGGAGAGTGTATGTCCCTCTAGGTCTGTGACCTCTCATGTCGCCGCTCTCTGCTTTTTTAAGGGTTTCTGTGGGCAAAATGAAAAGGTAAGTTTGGTGGGGGTCAGTGTGTACTGTGAAGCTAAATGCAGTGCTGCAGTGGTCCAAAGTCAGCTTCCAAATGCTATTGGCTGACAGGCCTTGTGACCCCACCTACTGCTTTGTCTGTGCCAGAGCAGGTCCTGGCTTTGATGGTCTCCCATGGCAACAGTGATAAACGGCAGCGCAGAGTGGAGCGCTGACAGGGGGCCGGGGCCAAATGAATGAGGCAGATCGATATCTGCGCCTTCACCACGCGAGCTGCCGTTTCCACGGTTTCCGGCTGATAGTCCAGGACAAGCAAGATAGTCCGAGACGTTTAACTGATGCCCAGCGCGAATCTGGCAACCTTCTCCCCCCGACCCCTCCGATGGCGGCCGCTGTCTGCCCCCGTGCCGTCTCCACGGAGACACCTCGCTGCCCCGCCTCCTGTCTCGTTCCCATGGTTACAACGCGGCTCTGGGGCCAAGTGGCTGGTTCTGCTGGCTGAGAGATGGGCCTCAGTGCGCTTTATCAAACTTACAGCTTCATTCTTCTGCCCCTCTCTCCCCCTCTCTCCCCGTCTCTATCCATTCATCTTTTTCTCTCCATCTCCCCTCATGTCTCTATCTCTTTCTCTGTCAAACATTCACTTTCAAAATGCTTTATTGGCTGGAAATTCTCTCTCTCCCTCTCCCTATCTCTCTCCTCTCTCTCTCTTTATCTCTTCATCTTTATCTCTGTGTCTTTTTCCCCCTGTCACTCACAGCATTGCAAGATCGCACACTCAGGCTGTTGAGTACGACATATATGTAACAATAGCAGTGAAGTGCTGAATGACAGATGGACATGCATGGTAGATTAGCACATTAGCTTGTCTATCTCTGTTTGTATCAGTCCTTCTCAGCAGCTTATGCAGGGCTTGCCCTTAATGGCAGCAACAGCGTAGCCCCAGCCGCAGTACAGAAAGTATGAGTATGCCTGTGTACAGTACAGTATGTTCAGTACCACCAATAGTACAGACAATGTGTTAAGCCCCACCCACAGTACTATGACAGTGTGTAGCCTCATCCACAGTATTGTGACAGTATGTAGCCCTGCCCACAGTACTATGACAGTGTGTAGCCTCGCCCACAGTATTGTGACAGTATGTAGCCCTGCCCACAGTACTATGACAGTGTGTAGCCCCTCCCAGGCTCTGTCCGTGTCTCTTCTGAATGGATCTGTAATGACTTTTTTGTCCTTTGTTCTTTTGGTTTTTGACATTTGCATTTGCGCTCTTTTTCTAATTCAGATATAAACTTGTTTGTATTTTTCACTGCTTTTTGCTTTTTCTTTTTGAATTTTTTCTCCTTTTTTCCTGCTTGCAGGTCCGCTCACAAAAAAAACCCCCGAGTCTTCCTCCAACCGGCCCCGCGACCAAGGTACTCCTGCATGCTTACAGCTTCTACTGCTTCCTACTGCTCTTTCCTGAGGACAGCAATATGCAGCATCAAACAAAATAAGGGTGTGTGTGTACATGGATATAAGTGTGTGTGTGTGTGTGAGTGTGTGTGTGTGTGCGTGTGTGCGTGTGTGTGTGTGTGCGTGGGTGTGCGTGTGTGTGTACATGTGTGCTAAGGTGTGTGTGTGTGTGTGTGTGTGTGTGGTGTGTGTGTGTGTGTGCGTGTGTGCTAAGGTGTGTGTGTGTGTGTGTGTGTCTGTGTGTGTATGTGTGTGTGTGTGTACATGGAAATGTGTGTGTGTGTGTGTGTGTTGGGGTGTGTGCATGTGTGGTGTGTGTGTCTGTGTGTGTATGTGTGTGTGTGTGTACATGGATATAAGTGTGTGTGTGTGTGTGTGGTGTGTGAGTGTGTGTGTGTGTGCGTGTGTGCGTGTGTGTGTGTGTGCGTGGGTGTGCGTGTGTGTGTACATGTGTGCTAAGGTGTGTGTGTGTGTGTGTGTGTGTGTGTGCGTGTGTGTGTGTGTGTGTGCGTGTGTGTGCGTGTGTGTGTACATGTGTGCTAAGGTGTGTGTGTGTGTGTGTGTGTGTGGTGCGTGTGTGTGTGTGTACATGTGTGCTAAGGTGTGTGTGTGTGTGTGTGTGTGTGTGTGCGTGTGTGTGTGTGTACATGTGTGCTAAGGTGTGTGTGTGTGTGTGTGTCTGTGTGTGTATGTGTGTGTGTGTGTACATGGAAATGTGTGTGTGTGTGTGTGTGTGTGTGTGTGTTGGGGTGTGTGCATGTGTGTGTGTTGAGGTGGATATATGGATGTGTGTGTGTGGGTGTGTGAGCGTTTGAGTGTCTGTGTGCCTGTTTGTATCTGTATGCATGTGTGTCTGTGTACATGTATCGTACAGCTATAAAAACCTGGATTTTACAAGAGGACTGTTAGCGCACCAGGCTAAAGCTCATGCCTATCCAAGTGATCAGCGCATATGCACAGTTTCTGCAGACTCTAGCATTGGCACAGGGGCTGCCCCTCTCTCATTATTCAGCCAATCAGGGAAGCCATCTTCAGCCTGTTGCCTAATCAAAGTTCATGTTAATTTAGAAATAGGAGCTGACCATTACTTTATTTGAAAATAAAATCTCAAGTTGAAGTTGGATGGCGTTATGACACAATGGAGACAGAAGTGTGTCAGGCTCATATATATATGATGCCATAGTTAGGAGACAGTAATGTGTCAGGTTCACAGATATGATGTCATAGTTAGGAGATAGTAGTGTGTCAGGCTCATAGATATGATGTCATTGTTAGGAGCATGAGAGTTGTGTCCAGACTGTCAGGGCTGAAGTGGCTGTCAAAGAGTCCAATGTGGCCTTCCCTCTCTCCCTCCCTCTCTCTCTCCCTCCCTCTTTCTCTTTTTTTCACTCCCTCCTTTCTTCTCTTTCTCTTACTCTCACTCTCTCTCCTTCTCTTTCTCTCCCTCTCCCTCTCCCTCTTTCTCATAGGACAGCAGAGTGTCAGAATCACAGATATTAGACTGACAGGTGAGGCCTGGATATGCCCTACCTCGTTGCACAATGGCAGCTCCTCTGGCCAATGACGTGGCTGCATTCTGCCTTCCCCCACTGCGTCAGCTGCACAGTCACTGCACTGTGATTGGCCACTACACACTAAAAACTGAATACCTTATAATGTAAGGAAATAAGTCAAAATTGTGTCATATAGTAAAAGTATTAGGCTCTGCTGGGTGACTCCCCCAGTCTGCATCCTGTTAAGGCACTGCTCCAGTGTGTGGATGGGCCCCACAGTCTGCATTCTGTTAAGGCACTGTTCCAGTGTGTGGATGGGCCCCACAGTCTGCATTCTGTTAAGGCACTGTTCCAGTGTGTGGATGGGCCCCACAGTCTGCATCCTGTTAAGGCACTGCTCCAGTGTGTGGATGGGCCCCACAGTCTGCATCCTGTTAAGGCACTGTTCTAGTGTGTGGATGGGCCCCACAGTCTGCATCCTGTTAAGGCACTGCTCCAGTGTGTGGATGGGGTCCTTAGTCTGCATCCTGTTAAGGCACTGCTCCAGTGTGTGGATGGGCCCCACAGTCTGCATCCTGTTAAGGCACTGCTCCAGTGTGTGGATGGTCCCCACAGTCTGCATCCTGTTAAGGCACTGTTCCAGTGTGTGGATGGGGTCCTCAGTCTGCATCCTGTTAAGGCACTGCTCCAGTGTGTGGATGGGCCCCACAGTCTGCATCCTGTTAAGGCACTGCTCCAGTGTGTGGATGGGCCCCACAGTCTGCATCCTGTTAAGGTACTGTTCCAGTGTGTGGATGGGCCCCACAGTCTGCATCCTGTTAAGGCACTGTTCCAGTGTGTGGATGGGGTCCTTAGTCTGCATCCTGTTAAGGCACTGCTCCAGTGTGTGGATGGGCCCCACAGTCTGCATCCTGTTAAGGCACTGTTCCAGTGTGTGGATGGGCCCCACAGTCTGCATCCTGTTAAGGCACTGTTCCAGTGTGTGGATGGTCCCCACAGTCTGCATCCTGTTTAGGCACTGCTCCAGTGTGTGGATGGTCCCCACAGTCTGCATCCTGTTAAGGCACTGTTCTAGTGTGTGGATGGGCCCCATGGTCTGCACCCTGTTAAGACACTGCTCCAGTGTGTGGATGGGCCCCACAGTCTGCATCCTGTTAAGGCACTGTTCCAGTGTGTGGATGGGGCCCTTAGTTTGCATCCTGTTAAGGCACTGTTCCAGTGTGTGGATGGTCCCCACAGTCTGCATCCTGTTTAGGCACTGCTCCAGTGTGTGGATGGGCCCCACAGTCTGCATCCTGTTAAGACACTGCTCCAGTGTGTGGATGGGCCCCACAGTCTGCATCCTGTTAAGACACTGCTCCAGTGTGTGGATGGGCCCCACAGTCTGCATCCTGTTAAGGCACTTTTCTAGTGTTTGGATGGTCCCCACAGTCTGCATCCTGTTAAGGCACTGTTCTAGTGTTTGGATGGGCCCCACAGTCTGCATCCTGTTAAGACATTGCTCCAGTGTGTGGATGGGCCCCACAGTCTGCATCCTGTTAAGGCACTGTTCCAGTGTGTGGATGGTCCCCACAGTCTGCATCCTGTTTAGGCACTGTTCCAGTGTGTGGATGGTCCCCACAGTCTGCATCCTGTTAAGGCACTGTTCTAGTGTGTGGATGGGCCCCATGGTCTGCACCCTGTTAAGACACTGCTCCAGTGTGTGGATGGGCCCCACAGTCTGCATCCTGTTAAGGCACTGTTCCAGTGTGTGGATGGGGCCCTTAGTTTGCATCCTGTTAAGGTACTGTTCCAGTGTGTGGATGGTCCCCACAGTCTGCATCCTGTTTAGGCACTGCTCCAGTGTGTGGATGGGCCCCACAGTCTGCATCCTGTTAAGACACTGCTCCAGTGTGTGGATGGTCCCCACAGTCTGCATCCTGTTTAGGCACTGCTCCAGTGTGTGGATGGGGCCCCACAGTCTGTACCCTGTTAAGGCACTGTTCCAGTGTGTGGATGGGCCCCATAGTCTACATCCTGTTAAGACACTGCTCCAGTGTGTGGATGGGCCCCACAGTCTGCATCCTGTTAAGGCACTGTTCTAGTGTGTGGATGGGCCCCACAGTCTGCATCCTGTTATGGCACTTTTCTAGTGTGTGGATGGGCCCCACGGTCTGCATCCTGTTTAGACACTGCTCCAGTGTGTGGATGGGCCCCACAGTTTGTATCCTGTTAAGGCACTGTTCCAGTGTGTGGATGGGCCCCACAGTCTGCATCCTGTTAAGGCACTGCTCCAGTGTGTGGATGGTCCCCACAGTCTGCATCCTGTTAAGGCACTGTTCCAGTGTGTGGATGGGCCCCACAGTCTGCATCCCGTTAAGGCATCCTGCTAGGGCACTGTTTCACATTCTAATGTTTTGTTCTGATTCTTCATGAGCTCACAAGTCTTGCTCTGATTCTGGGTGTGAACTCACATGTTTTGCTCTGATTCCGTGCGTGAGCTCTCATGTTTTGCACCAATTCTGTGTATGGCTCACATTTTGTTGGCTCTGCTGAGCGCATGGTGTAGTGGCTGGATGTTCAGTTATCGTACTGAGATGAGGAGAGTGACACGTGCAGGGCCACACGCTGTGTGTGCATGCGGTAAAACGCTCTGCACTACATGGTAAATATTAGCGCTGGGATCCCCTCCTCCCAGCAGCCCCTATGGTGGAACGGCAGACAGGTGAATGAGCTCTGAGCGGCGCTGCTTCTCTTGCGCATCACGATGTTCCTCACGCCGAAGCACTGCTGGCTCAGGCTATATATAGCACTCCGCATGTTGGCTGGTGTCGGAGGTTCTGCCCTTTGACAGAAAGATCTCTAAGGCGTGTGATTCGGCTGAGCGTCTGTGTCTGTATCTGTGTCTGAGTATGTGTATGGGTATGCAGCTGTGTATGCCTCTCCCTCCTCTAAGCATGTTTTACTCACCCTGAGTCAGCAGCGTGTGTCTTGGATTAGCCTGCGTGTGTGTGTGTGTGTGTAGGTGTGTGTGTGTGTGTGTGTGTGCGTGTGTGTGTGTGTGTGTGTGTGTGTGTGTGTGTGCACGTGTATGTGTGTGTGTGTGTGCGCGCGTGTGCTCGTGTGTGTGTGTGCATGTGTGTTTGTGTGTGTGTGTGTGTGTGTGCGTGTGTGTGTGTGTGTGTGTGTGTGTGTGTGTGTGTGTGTGTGTGTGTGTGTGTGTGTGTGTGTGTGTGTGTGCTGGGGGGGGGTGTGGGTGTGTGTGTGCGCGCGCGCGCGCGTGTGTGTGTGTGTGTATGTGTGTACGTGTAGTTAACATGCACAGGAGGGATGTACACATGTGTCATTGTGCCATAGTGTTCTTTAGACTAGAGTGGAAATTAAAGAGATCATGAGCAATAATGAGTGTTAACAGCCACATTAATGAAAGCTCTCTGTTTACAACAGGAGGGATCTTATACAGTATACACCAACACACACACACACACACTCATATGAACACACACAATCTCACATGAACACACACACACATACACAAGGAGCACTGTGTGTATGGGAGTGTGTGCTGTAAGGAGCACTGTGTGTGTGTGCGAGTGTGTGCTATAAGGAGCACTGTGTGTATGGGAGTGTGTGCTATAAGGAGCACTGTGTGTGTGTGCGAGTGTGTGCTATAAGGAGCACTGTGTGTATGGGAGTGTGTGCTATAAGGAGCACTGTGTGTGTGTGCGAGTGTGTGCTATAAGGAGCACTGTGTGTATGGGAGTGTGTGCTATAAGGAGCACTGTGTGTATGGGAGTGTGTGCTATAAGGAGCACTGTGTGTATGGGAGTGTGTGCTATAAGGAGCACTGTGTGTATGGGAGTGTGTGCTGTAATCTCTGAACAGAGTGATTGATCCTATATGAGCCTGTTCTCCCATATGGGTGTTTTGCTCAGATAGTATTGATCAGTTCACTCATAGATCAGGCTGATCAAACAGTCAGCTTCAGCCTTGTGTATATGTGTTCTGTCCAAAATGTACCCACAAACCCCTGCTCTCAGACAGAAAGACAGAAAAGGGACAGAGGAGAGAGAAGAGAGATAGGATTCCTCTAGGAGCATCTAGAGAGATTGAGAGATGAAAGTAGACAAGAAGAAAGAGAGAGCGGCTCCTATCCAGAGTGTATCTTTGTATGTGTGTGTGTGTGAGTGCATGTGTGTGTGAGTGTGAGAGAGAGAGAGAGAAAAAGAGTGTGTTTGATGTCGGGAAGCTTGTCAGGGAAGTATAGAGATGTGTGATTGGAAAGCATCTCCATGGCAACAGCCATAAAGTGAGTCAAGGAGGCAGGGTGGCTGGTGAAAGAGGACGTATGAAGCAGTTTCCATGGTAATGCATGACTGTAGTCACCAGTGTGTGTGTGTGTGTGTGTGTGTGTAAGTGATATAGGGTGCATGTGTGTGCATGTGTGTTTGTGTGTTTATAAGGATATAGGGTGCATGTGTGTGTGCGTGTGTGTAAGTGATATTGGGTGCGTGTGTGTGAGTATGCGTGTGTGGCCATGTGTGTGTGTGCACGCGCGCATGTGTGTGTGTGTGTGTGAGAGAGAGAGAGAGAGAGTGATATTGGATGTGGTGGGGCACGATCGTTAGTCTCACATATTTTCTGATTATTTTCCTCCATTAACAATGAAACAATAAATTCAAAAACTTCTCAAGATTTCTTATATGCACGGGTTTAGTAAATGTATAAACGATTCTGTGCTCTTTAACGTAAAATCAGGGAGATTTTTCTTGTATACATCTATTGTGGTCTGCAAACATTCTGTACTTTTCATGATACAGCACAGATTTGTCATGTTTGCTTGCTGGCCTCTGATATGAGTTTTGCTGAAAGGTGGTGAATATAACTACAGTTAGCAGGACGTTCTCCTTTTTAACAGATATTATTTTGCATGATTAGATCAAAAACTGTAGGATCATTTTGTTAAAAAGGATGTCAGTTATCTGAATAATTCACTGGCAAACCAGCTGAAAGTTTCTCTCAATTATGTCTGAGTTTTTGGCATTCTCTTCGCATCACTTCACAGAATGCAAATTACAAGATGGAATTCAATTTAGCGAAATCTGTTGAGTCATTTCAAATGTTTTTACATATATATTGGCTGCAGAGAACAAAACCTATGAGCGTGAGGTTTAAAGTGACCGGAGTCTTATCTGGGTGAGGCCAGCATGGCTTGTCTGAAGTGCGGCCAGGATAACTGTACAATGATTTACTGACGTCACGGGCACGCTTGTTAATCAGTCAAAACGTGCGAGGAAATGTTTGGCACCAAAGTCAGTTCATGGTGAGGTTTGTGCCCCACCCGTTGCCCAGTTACCTCGCACCACTGTCTATCTAAGGGCATTAAACCTGGGTCACTTGGGTCCGTACAGGGGTGAACAAATCGGCAGTCCGTACGCCCCTTACGTTCATATTTTCTGCTGGGGCTACCAGTCAAAGTCCAACGGACTACTGTGTCAGTCTCCCACCCCTTTATTACGTCCAACACATAATTTCTCCTGCTGTTTTGGTGGCAACATTGCACAAAATATCTCACATCTCATTCGTTCACTACTTTTAAAAAAAAACTTGTGTTTTTCTGTATTTAATTGGCCCAATTGAACGCACAGTTCTCATTGTGACTGCAACACAGATACATAAATGAGACAACATTATGCACTGTGCATCTTGGCTCCAGTAAACGAAGGTGACGACTGGAGTTAGAAAAGAGGTAAGAATCAATCGATGAGTTAGTAAAGTCAGACTTACAACGATGAGAAGAACCATCTCACGCCTTTTCCACCGAAGTCTTGCAAAACTACAAGTAAACCAAGAGAAAGATTTACGCCTAGTTTGCTAGCCAACTAGCTTATGTTAGTTGTAATGACACAGACAGCAACTTCTCAACCTGATCACTTAAGTCTGATGTTACTAGGTAGTTGACTTCTTTGAATACTTTATATTAAGTAGCTCAAAACATGCCACTGCCAGACAAAGGTGATACCCAATGGTAGGATTTGATGTGCCATTTTCCTCTCTTGAGCGTGGCGGACCGGAGAGTGAGAATAATTTGGCTAGTCACGTTAAGACAACAAGTTATCTTAACTTAGCATGAATTCTGCTAAGCTTTACATTAGATTTAGCATGCAGGCTAAATGTTAATTGTGTTCGTTCTAAGGCAATAAGCTTTTACCATTGAGAGTAGATTTATTTCATTTTCAAACTTCTAAAGCATTGCCCAGCTGCACCTAAAATGGTAACAAATGCAAATGACATGTATGCATATATATTAAGCAGTATTTTTTCAGTTGACAGTGGATATTTCATATTAAAACGGTCTTATAAGAGTAGATGGATGTTACAACTGTGGGTTGTGTTCGTAATTTCTTTCAGTTATCTACAAATGGAACAGCAGCAGCCTCTTTGCAGTAGCTTGTAGAGACGTCTCGATCAAAATGCAACATCATAGAGCTATCGTGTGCATTGGCTGTCATTCTAATACTACCTGTTGCAATGTGACTTCGAAGAATTTAAAGCAAAACTGAGTTCTAAATGTTAATCATAAAAGTATAGTTCATTGAAATTGTCTAATGGTATTTATTATGGCCTTCTGTTGCTGTGTAAGTGGTTCTTTTTGGCATACTAAGTAGACCTATATGGGCTACCACAAACCTGGTGTGGGCTATCAGACCTTGCCTTTCGGTAGCCCAGAGGACTATCACATACGTTTATGATTTGTTCACCCCTGCCACCATCTGTTGAAACGGAGGTTACAGAATTTCACCAGACTGTGCTGGGTGAAGTTCATGGCAGCTCTTGAATGGGCCAGTGCTGGTTTGTATGCACTTACCACTGTAGCCAGTAGGGGGCGTAGTGCAACACTGCCCACGTAGGGGCACAAGAGGTGTCCTGTACTCTGATTAGAGTCTGCGTGAATAGTGTAAACATTTTTATTTGACTGAATTTGGGCCAGCATGCCTTCAGTCCTCCTTCTTTTTGAAAATGCTATTTTTGTTGGTTACATTCTTCATTACCATTTTTAATTAGTTCAAGAAGATTTAATTCCAGCTTTCAGAAGGCTTGAGGTTAAGCGGTAAGCCTGAGCGTGTTTCTTAATGAAGTCATTAAATGCCTGCTTTTGTGTCCCTCTTTCCTTGCTGTGCATGCATATGTGTGTGTGTGTGTGTGTGTGTGTGTGTGTGCGTGCGTGTGTGCATGCAGATATCCGGGACCGCAGGAGGAAGCCCGTAATGCTTTACATTCACGGCGGATCCTACATGGAGGGAACAGGGAACATGTTTGACGGCAGCGTCCTGGCTGCCTACGGCAACGTCATTGTTGTCACCATGAACTACCGCCTGGGCGTTCTTGGTAAGCTGCCTCTCCACTTTTCTCTCTTTTTCTCTCTCTTTCACACACACACTCAAACACACACACACACACACACACACAAACACACTCTCTTATCCAGAGCAAATTAAACACAGCTGAATATATACCATAACCTCTGAGCTACAAGCCCAGCTCCCTAACCATTATACTACACTGTAACCTCTGAGCTACAAGCCCAGCTCCCTAACCATTACACTACACTGTAACCTCTGAGCTATAGGCCCAGCTCCCTAACCATTACACTACACTGTAACCTGTGAGCTACAAGCCCAGCTCCCTAACCATTGTACATTGACTGCACACCAGCCAAATGACAGAAAGAACACCATGAGAAATACTGTAACCAGTTATTACAGTCAGATAATTTTTCTGCTTGATGACCCGAAGAGAGGTTTTCTGAGGCATAATTTGGAGGTTGGAATTTGATCATTTGTTCGCTTCGGAGTTAGATTGTACCTCCGTTTTTAAAACACTTGTTTAAGTAGTGTCCATGCCTGGATTAGACCCATACAGACCGGAAGATCATTTCTCCAGCACTCGCCCTGCAGTGTGCCCTTTTTGTTGGGCCCTGTGCATGATTTTTTAATGTGCTGATCCGAGTGTGTCTGCACAGTTTGCGTTCTGCTTCCTCACATGGTAGTTTGGATAGAAGCTGCTTTCAGGTGCTGAATTATTGATACTGGAGCAGAGCTGAGCTCAGGTGCTCTACGCTGTTTAAATGCACAGTTACTTAAGAGCAGTGTTTTCTGGGAAAAACTACTGTTACTGCTCAGTCCGAGGGTAAAGACCTCCGCTCCACATGCACACACACACACACACACACACACACACACACACACACACGCACAGACACCCTTATGTCCAGCCTGCTGTTCAGTGTTTCCAGCACATAGCGTGGGTATGCTCCATAAGGGCCTGGCGCACTGTCAATGTGATGTGTAGTCACTGGAGACAAGAGTGTGCACAGACAGGTGTGTGTAGGGTGTGTGCACAGACAGGTGCGTGCAGGGACAGGTGTGTGTAGGGCGTGTGCACAGACAGGTGTGTGCAGGGACAGGTGTGTGTAGGGCGTGTGCACAGACAGGTGTGTGCAGGGACAGGTGTGTGTAGGGTGTGTGCAAAGACAGGTGTATGTAGGGCATGTGCAGGGACAGGTGTGTGTAGGGCAAGTGCAGGGACTGTTGTGTGTACAGACAGGTGTGTAGGGACAGGTGTGTAGGGCGTGTGTAGGGACAGGTACATATACAGTCAGGTGTGTGCAGGGACATGTGTATAGGGTGTGTGCACAGACAGGTGTTTGCAGGGACAGGTATGTGTAGGGCGTGTGTAGAGACAGGTGTGTGCAGGGACATGTGTGTGTAGGGTGTGTGCAGGGACAGCTGTGTGTTTCACTTCAGTCACAGACATCCTCAGCGGCCTCCTGTCTGGAATTAACATAAGAGAGAGTGTGTTTCATATTCTGCAAATCTGCATTTTGCTGTGTGTGTGTGTGTGTGTGTGCACCCCATTTCTCTCTCTATCCCCCCCACTAGTGTCTCTGTTCCCTAAGTTTCCTGAGTCACTGTCCCCCCACAGCCTCTGGGGAGAACTCCTCAGTGTCACCTGAACACCAGCCCTGTGCAGAGGTTTCCCACTAATTCATCCTGTCGCCGGATCACACAGACACTGTCACCACATGAGGCAACCACTGGCCCTCTCTGTCTCTCTCTTACCTCGCTTTTCACCCCTTTCTCTGTCTCTTTCGCCCTCTCGCCCCATTTTACATATATTATTTCAGTTATGTTGTTTTTGGGATAGGAGTGGTCCTCTGACTTGGAGAAGTCAGCTGTAAATTGACCGGATATGCAAATGAGTTTGACTCAATCGTACAGGTCATTAGCGAAGCGCTAATGAAGTTCAGAGGCCATAATTGGACCCCACGGCGGGTGCAGGCGATAAATAGCCAATTTCCTGTAAACTCTCATCCGAGCCGAGTGCAAGAGCAAGGAGGACATGTCATCCGGAGAAATAAATAACCCCATTCCACACCCAGAGAGATAAATACCCCTCAACCCCACATAAAGAGGAATAAATTCCCCCACCCCACACCTAGAGAGATAAATACCCCTTGGCCCCCCACACACACATACACCCAGAAATATTAATAATTCTTCCACCATTTACTCTTCATTCCCTCCTCTGAAATTGAAAATAATATTGCTCCTGTTCAAAAGAAAGTCTCAATTGGCTCCGCCCCTTCCTCGCCACCCATTTCAGACAGCTCTATCACTTCTCTTCTTCTTCTAGCCGAGCTAGCCATCCTTCTCTCCCTCCCTCTCTCCTTCTCCTTCCTGCACTTTTTCTCTCTCTCCTTTCTACTGTCATGTGGCTGAGGACAGAAACTCCACCAGGGTTGATTGGTTCATCTCTCCCTCCATCTGTCCATTCTGTCTCCTCTCTCTCTCTCTCTCTCTCTTTCTTCCTTACAGATCAGCCACACGTCACATATTTCCTACACAGTTGTTCTCTTTCCCATGCAATGCCCTGCTATGTTCAGATTTTGTACTATCGTCATGCACAGATTGTATCCTGAGTTTAGCTAATTCAGCTAACTTGTGATGAGAAGGGTAAATCCATTGTCTGTCCTGAGCTTTTCGCTAATGAGATTCAGCAGTAGTTTGGAGCTTCAGCTGGCCAGGGGAGGGAATGAGTATGCGCGCTCTGGCTGCGTCCCAGCGCCGTGTCCCAGGGAAAGGGCTGAGTGTGGAGGAGATGAGGCTTAGTGCTAACAGGGAAGCGTTTTAACCTCTGCATGCTGACAGAAGGCAGCGCCGCACTGCTGATGCACAGTGACTGTCTGCTGATCCACGAGTAGAAGGCCAGGCTCACAGATGGCATGCATGCTCACAGAAACCAGGCCACCCAATCTGTGTGGGTCTACTCTTGTCTTTTGGCGACTCTGATCAGGTCTGTGTGTGTGTGTTTGTGCGGGCGTTTGTATGTGTGTGTGCATGTGCATGTGTGTGTAAAAGACAGAGAGAGAGAGAGAAAGAGAGAGAGAGAGAGTGAGAATATCTGAGAGAGAGAGAGAATATTTGTGTGTGTGTGCGTGTGCGTGTGTATGTGTATATATGTGTTTGTGTGAGAGAGAAAGAGAGAGAGAGAGAATTTCTGTGTGTGTATGTGTATATGTGTGTGTGAGAGAAAGAGAGAGAGAGAGAATTTCTGTGTGTGTGTGCGTGTATACATGATATTAGGTGCGTGTGAGTAGGAGTGTGTGTGTGCATGTGTGTAGGAGTGTGTGTGTGCGTGTGTGTAGGATTGTGTGTGTGCATGTGTGTAGGAGTGTGTGTGTGCGTGTGTGTAGGAGTGTGTGCGTGCGTGTGTGTAGGAGTGTGTGTGAGTGTGTGTGTGTAGGTGTGTGTGTGTGCGTGTGTGTAGGTGTGTGTGTGTGCGTGTGTGTAGGAGTGTGTGTGTGCGTGTGTGTAGGAGTGTGTGTGTGTGTGTGTGTGTAGGTGTGTGTGTGCGTGTGTGTAGGAGTGTGTGTGAGTTTGTGTGTGTAGGAGTGTGTGTGTGCATGTGTGTAGGAGTGTGTGTGCGTGTGTGTAGGAGTGTGTGTGTGTGTGTGTGTAGGAGTGTGTGTGTGCGTGTGTGTAGGAGTGTGTGTGAGTGTGTGTGTGCATGTGTGTAGGAGTATGTGTGTGCGTGTGTGTAGGAGACTGTGTGTGTGTGTAGGAGTGTGTGTGTGCGTGTGTGTAGGAGTATGTGTGAGTGTGTGTGTGTGTAGGAGTGTGTGTGTGTGTGTGTGTAGGAGTGTGTGTGTGCATGTGTGTAGGAGTATGTGTGTGCATGTGTGTGTGTGTGTGTGTAGGAGTGTGTGTGTGTGTGTGTTCATTCTGTAGTGTGCGTAATGAGCAGCAGGAGCAGCTGACCCATGACTGATTGCATGTGACTCATTACATGCTTTCTGTCAGCTGTAATGAGCTGAGAAAAGACAGACAACACGAAGGGAAACACCCGTCAAGAAAGACAGAGACTCAGACTCACAAACACATACAAAGTAACTAACTTAAATTAACTTAAATGTACGAGGGAAATGTGAGTGAAACTACAGATATATCACATCCTGTAGTTTCAGCTCTACATCGCATCCTGTGGTTTCAGCTCTACATCACATCCTGTTGTTTCAGCTCTACATCACATCCTGTTGTTTCAGCTCTACTTCACATCCTGTGGTTTCAGCTCTACATCACATCCTGTAGTTTCAGCTCTACATCACATCCTGTTGTTTCAGCTCTACTTCACATCCTGTGGTTTCAGCTCTACTTCACATCCTGTTGTTTCAGCTCTACATCACATCCTGTAGTTTCAGCTCTACATCACATCCTGTAGTTTCAGCTCTACATCACATCCTGTAGTTTCAGCTCTACATCACATCCTGTGGTTTCAGCTCTACTTCACATCCTGCTGACATGATGAATTGACAGTGAAAGTATGAGTATTTTGGTCATAAAAATCCATTTTCTTTCTTCCTCCTAAAACGATGTGCTATTATGCATGTTCTTGTATGCAGTATAGATGAGATGTAGCATACCTGTTTCTCAAGTCACTGAGTGAAAGAGTATGTGCTTTTATCATTTAATGGAAGATCACACCCTTCTAATCAGAAGCAAATCCTACTGCTTTTAAGGAGCTTTGGTGGATCACTCTGACCAATCACAGCAGCCCCAGTCTGATATGTACCTGTGCAGAGAAAGGGTTCTGACCAATCACAGCAGCACGAGTCAAATCTGTGTCTGTGCAGAGGAAGGGTTTTAACCAATCACAGCGGCCCCAGGCTAATCTGTATCTGTGCAGAAAACGGTTCTGACGAATCACAGCAGCCCCAGTCCAATCTGTGTCTGTGCAGAAGAAGGGTTTTAACCAATCACAGCAGCCCCAGTCTAATCTGCATCTGTGCAGAAAAGGGTTCTGACCAATCACAGCAGCCCCAGCCTAATCTGTGCCTATGCAGAGAAAGGCAATCTCGTAAACCCTGTTGATGAGCTGTGACTGGGTTTGTCAGTCCCTTTTTGTTCAGGTTAATAATCAATTAACTTTTAAACTTCATTTCTCATTACAGCACAGCTTGTTTGAATTGCTTTTGAAACATTCAGTCAGTAGCGGTCCAATGCATAGGCAAAACTGGCAGTTCCCTAAACGACAGCTTGCTCTGGGCAGCACAGCTTGCATGGCTTGTGGTTCAGTGATCGTGTGCACCCAGTGTGTGTGTGTGCGTGTGCATGTGCGCGTGTGTGTGTGTGTGTGTTTCTGTGTGTTTCTGTGTGTCTGTGCATTACATGATTTGATTGGCTGTTGTGTTTTGGGTGTAAAGTATTGGGTACAGGTGTGATCGTTAACCCTAAAATGGTGATTTTCCTCCAATAAGTGGGCTGCGGTTGGCTGCTATTGAATTTAAAAGGGCAATGAACAAATGTCCTGTTCCAAGCCTGACCATAGTTAGGCTTATGAAGGCTTATGAACCATAGTGAAGGCTTATGAAGTCTCATGAAGCATAGTTAAGGCTTATGAAGTCTCATGAAGCATAGTTAGGCTTATGAAGGCTTATGAACCATAGTGAAGGCTTATGAAGTCTCATGAAGCATAGTTAAGGCTTATGAAGTCTCATGAAGCATAGTTAGGCTTATGAAGGCTTATGAACCATAGTGAAAGCTTATGAAGGCTCATGAAGCATAGTTAAGGCTTATGAAGTCTCATGAAGCATAGTTAGGCTTATGAAGGCTTATGAACCATAGTGAAGGCTTATGAAGTCTCATGAAGCATAGTTAAGGCTTATGAGGGCTTATGTGATTCATGCTTATGAACACTGTGGTTTGAGGTATGTGATACCTGTGCACAGCTTTTGTCTTTTCATTTATACTTGTTTTAAATGAATGTATAATCAATGATGAAAACCCCTCAAGGGTCACCCTCTCCCTCTCCCCCTCTCTCTTTCTCTCCCTCTTTTTTAGGTTAAAAACTTTCTTCACAGTTCCCTGCCTAAAAGAGGTTCTGAATATTCATTAATGAACTTACAGAAGTGCCGCTCTCAGCTTAAATACCACTGAGTGTGCGTGTGTGTGTGCGCGTGTGTGCGTGTGTGTGTGTGTGTGTGTGTGTGTGTGTGTGTGTACGGGAGACAGCAGGAGAGTACTTGTTATGTAAGCATCTAAATACATGTGTATATTTATATTTATTTCTTTTTTTTTTTTTTTTTTTTGCGGTCCACAGTCTTTCTCATTAATAAAACAACAGCCTCCTCTTACACACACACACACACACACACACACAAAGGCACACATATAAACACAAACACACACACACAAAGACACAGACACACACATACTCACCCACACACACACAACTATGACACACCGGTGCTTGTAGCCTCCAGCAGGGTTCCAGGAAAACAAAAAAAGAAGCAAACAGAATAAAAAACACGGCACAACCAAGCCCTGACAGAGAGAGTGCTGAAAAGGGGAGATTTTTAGTGACAGAAAGACAGACTTGCATTCAGACAAACGGATACTTTCAGCACTTAATCTCACATAAGCATTCCCTGGCTCTGCACGTTGTGTGAGGGGCCCCCAGCAGAGCTGTCCAGAGTACAGGAGAGGGCGTTTCGTGATGCTGGTGAGCATCGGCACACGTGGCACGTAACCACTCTCCCCCCCACCATGTATCAGCCACCATCGCTTCTCTGAGAGTGTTCTGTGCGGTTTCAGTGCCCTGCCCTTGCTACAGGCCCTCAGCAAGTCCCACACAGCCGTTGAAAATGCTGAAAATGCACCGTGTCAGAGCACAAACCGCCAACAACCAGACTGAACTATTTCAACCGTATGGTCTAGGATGCCAAATACCAGGCCCAGGAAGACCTAACGAAGCCTGACAGAACGTGTGGTATCTGTCACCATCAGCAGGCAGACGTTTCTCGCCTTTGTGACGACCGCAAACTTGTGTGAAATTGGTGTGCTGGTGTGCTGACATTGTTTCAGAGCCGCGGCGTAGGTGGCTATGTGAATCGGAGGAGTCGTGTCTGTGGATCCAGTGACTTGGATGATGGAACGAACAGGTCAGCTGGGAGGAAGAAAGGGAAAGGTGAAGGCAAAATTTAAATCGTAGGGTTTTTTCTTGCAGGCTTCTGCTGGTTGGCTAGTTTGTTTGTCATGGAAACTGAGCAGAGTGATTTTTCTGCCATAGTTCCTGCTGTCACACCTGTCCATGCCTTGCTTATTTTTTATCATTTGTTCACTTCTTCAGTGAACTGTGCGACGGTACCTGTGCAATCCCTGTAGCTGTGTTGATGAGGAGGGAGATTTTTAGTGCAGATATGATGAATGTGTAAGCGTTAGGGTTAGGTTTAGGGTTAGGGTTAGTTTCTATTTGGAGGGAGATTCTTAGTGCAGATACGATGAATGTGTAAGTGTTAGGGTTAGGGTCCAGGCTCTGTGCCATTGTGCTTAATGCAATGTCATCAGCATCTGTTTAGTGTTAGGGTCAGGGTTAGTTTCTCTTTGGAGGGAGATTCCTAGTGCAGATATGATTGATGTGTAAGCGTTAGGGTTAGGGTTAGGGTTAGTTTCTCTTTGGAGGGAGATTCTTAGCACAGATATGATGGATGTGTAAGCGTTAGGATTAGGGTTAGGATTAGGGTGAGTTTCTCTTTTGATTGAGATTCTTAGCACAGATATGATGAATGTGTTCGCGTTAGGGTTAGGGCCCAGGCTCTGTGGCATTGTGCTGAATGCAATGTCATCAGCATCTGTTTTAGGGTTGGCTGCACTGAGTTCCCTATCAAACCCAAAACCTCTACAGCATCTCAACATCGCACACCTTAGAACAAAAGTGCGGTTTTTACAGTTATTTATCTGGCACTTTTATCCAAAGCGATTTACAGTTGATTAGACTGACCAGGGGCCAATCCCCACAGGGAGCAGTGTGGGGTTAGTGGCCCCACAGATAAGGGGCCCAACAGCTACTCTGATCTTACTTGAGCTACACTGGGGTTTGAGCCTCCCTAGTCTCCTAGGATGTAGG